>CAMXCT020000166.1:0-234156 GCA_947184155.2 Cladocopium goreaui
GAGGGGCAACAAAGCTGTCAAGCAGGTCAAGCCAAGTGAACAGTTTCGCAGACATGTCCACGCAGTCGTAAATTTTTCTTTTGATTTTGTTGTTCTTGGGCATTTAAATGGATGTAGGCCGCTTCAGTGCTTTGAACGAGTGCAGCTTAGTAAGTTGTTTTCTCTGAGTCGTCTTTGATGTGCATGTCTCCTCTCTCTTTCTCTATCTGACTCCAACTTGCGTTGCAACCTGATGTTGTCCTTGCATGCGTGGTTGAGACTCAGATCCCGCAGACATGTCACGGCTTACAGAATGTTGGCTACTTAGGTAAAATGTTGGATTCGGCTGCTGCTTTCAAGGATCGTGCTGCCAGCATCGGAGTGACTGCAGCTGAGCTTGCGAGACTAGAGGTGCTCAACCTGGACACCTTTGGGAAGCTGGCATATGGATGCAGCTATGTGCCAGGACAAGCGGACGACCAGCCGCTTCTGACGCTTATAGAGAGAGTGTGTGAAGCTGCGCCACCCCCAGAGGAACGTGTGCCAGTCATTAGACGCCTTTTCTTCGAGAGCTACACATTGGCCAATGCAGACTTGAGGTCGAGAGTAGATCGCAAGGATGATGAGCAACCTCGAAAACTTGCTCAAGCAGAGCGTGCAGCAAGGCACAAAGACCAGCAGGTTCGTCTTGCTGGGTTGGAGCTGGTGGGGGAGTTAGAACCCTCACACGCCCTGGTAGATTTGGTATTCCATATGCTGGAAGAAAACCAATTGCGGTACATCAGGTGGGAACAGTGCACAAAACGAGATCAAGAGCTTCTTGGAATTCGACATGACCCTCTGTGGAAACCTGGTGCAGATGGAGTTGTGCGAGAGGTCAGACAGAAGGAAGAAGCCCTTGCAGACACCAGTTCTGACTTGCACCTGAAGTACTGTTTGCAGCGCAGGAGTCTGGCGCTGGATCAGGCTAGGATCATCGACTACGAAAAGATGGAGCGTTGGTCCAGGACTATGCTGGAAGCTTACTCAGCACTTCCAATCGATGGCTACAAGAAGGTCAGTCTGGATCAAATCCAAAGGGCAGATTTGGAACTCTTCAAATTCCTCATGAAGCACAGCAGGGAAGGAATCCGTCCCAGTGGTGGTGTGGCCCCCCTTGAAGCTATCCTGGATCGTGCAATCACTTCAGCGGAAATTCGACTGCGCCTTGCTCCGTTGCCAGCAGGGTCAGGCAGTGGCATCAAGCGAAAGCATGATGACTTGGAACCGGAGACCGCCAACAAAGCCAAGCACTCGCCGGATGACATTGCCAAGTTGAAACGCACCATCGAGAACCTCACTGGGCAAGTTCGCAATTTGAAAAGTCGTGGATCGTCGAAACAGCCACCAACAGGCAAAGGAAACAAAGGCCTGGGTCGTGGAAGCAAAGGCATGATGGGTCGCTCTTACAAGTCTACGGTGAAAATGCCCCCAGAGCTTGTTGGGCAGTCTCCCATGACAGATCAGGGAGAGCCTATTTGCTACAGCTACAATTTGGATGGCTGTAACGAGGCGGCCCCTGGACAGCGCTGCCCACGAGGATGGCACATGTGCACTCGTCCTGGATGTCAGGCAGCGCACTCTCAGCGCAATCACAAGTGATCTTCACTTGGCTCCTTTGCGCCATCCGTGAAGGAGCCAGATAGTGTCACCAGGAGCATCTTTGACGGCGCTCCAAAGAATGCTGTTTTCACCATAGAACTTTGCGCAGGTTGCGCGCGTCTTTCTGCCTCTCTTGCAGCCAAAGGTTTTAGAGCAATGGCAGTGGATCAGAAGTCCAACAAGCATAAACAGGCTTATGCCACAGTGGCCTTAGACCTTGCTAGTGAAGAAGCGGTAAAATTTTTGCTGTCACTTCTGAAGCAGCCGGGTCGAGTTTTCTATGTGCATGCTGCGCCTCCATGTGGAACGTGTTCTCGGGCCAGGGAGCGTCGTCTCAAGAGAGCAGTGCGTCGCCTTGGAGTGAAGGAGCCTTCCCCTTTGCGGAATGCACAATTCCCACATGGTCTACCCACATTGCAAGGCACTGACTTGAAGCGGGTCACCCTGGCCAACCGCATCTATGCCAACATTGCAACAGTGTTGTCCCAAGCAATCATTGCCGGTGCCTACGTTTCTGTGGAGAACCCTACTCGTTCCTGGATGTGGCAAACGAGTTGGATGAAGCAGCTCATTGAACGATTCAACCTGCGTGCAGTGACTTTCCAACAATGCATGCATGGGGGAAAGCGTGACAAGTGGTCTACGTTTTACACCAACGCGCCCTGGTTGACCTTCTTGGCTATGGAATGTGATGGGCAACACTCTCATCTGCCGTGGGGTGTCACCAAGGATGGCAAAAAGTATAAGTTCAATACTGCAGAAGAAGCGGAGTACCCTCCTGTCTTGTGCGAGCGGATAGCAGCTGCCACCTCAGAGGCAGCCTTGCATGCAGGTGTTCAGGAAGTGGTACCTCTGCCGAAAGCCCCTTCTCGACCAGCCCCTTCAAAGATGGCTGCTGCCGGTCGACAGCCACGTGGAAACCGCCTGCCAGAGGTGATTTCCGAATACAAGAGTACCTTCCTTCACCGTGACTTGGCCTTTTGCCAAGCCTCTCAAACTGCCAAGGCTGTTATCCTCTGAGGAAGCAGCCTTCTTTGGCGTGCCCGCTCACACCAAAGCCCTCACATGTGAAAAGCGGCAAGGAGCTGATGATGAGGGCCAGAACCCAATGAAGTTGTGTGCGAAGCTCGCCATCCTGAGGACAGAGGCGGAATTCGTGGAAGAGGCACTGAAGTTGAGTCACCCGTTTGACTCTTCGGAAGCGGTGACAGACGACATCAAGATGTACATCTTTGAAGTCCTCACTGAAGGGCCAGCGGCAATGGCAACCAAGCGGCAGAAAGCCTTGGAATACTATGCCAAAAGAGCTGTAGAACTTCAAGAAGAAGAGGAAAAGCTGCACGCCCAGCTGCCAGCAAATAGAAGAGCCTTGGTTGAGGACAAGAGAGGCCTTCTTTTGGCCGAGATGTGCCGTGATGCTGGTGTCCACGATGATGGTTTAGCAGACTTGCAACTGTCGGGAGCCCCCTTGACAGGGATTTCAGGTGCAACAGGCCTTTTCTCTCCTGTTGAACAACAACCTCCTGCCATGGATGACACCCAGCTCATGAAATCCTCGAGATGGAGTAGGAAGATGGTTGCAGCGAAGGATTCAGGTGTAGCAGATGTCAGCCTGCAGGAGGAGGTGTGGAACATCACCATGGACGAGGTGAAAAGAGGATGGCTCCAAGGGCCCTTGACAGAGCCCCAAGTGCGAAAAGAACTAGGGCCACTTTATGTGGTGTCACCGAGGTTCGGCTTGAGGCAGTCGGACAAAACTAGACCCATAGATGATATGTCGATCAGCTTGGTGAACTCGAGCTTCTCGGCAAGCTACCTTTTGGAATTGGATGGAGTCGATGGAGTGGCAGTTCTGGCAAGGACATTCGCAGGTGCAGTGGATGACAGTGGTACTGTTCGCTTAGCGCTCAGTGATGGCCAAGTCATAGAAGGCGAGCTTCATCCTTCCCTGAACTTGGATGAGGCCAGGAGAATTCTTGGTCGCACCTTGGACCTGGACTCGGCCTACAAGCAGCTGCTTGTGCGTCAGTCATCGCTATGGGCAAGCGTCTTGCAGGTGAGGAATCCAAGTGGTGAGCCTTTTCTCTTCATTTCGCAGGTGCTGCCATTTGGAGCTTCGGCCTCAGTTTACTGCTTCAATAGGTTTTCGAAAGCTTTGCAGATGATTGGTGCTCGCTTATTTTCACTTGCCTGGGTGTGTTATTTCGATGACTTCACGCAGTTTGATTTGGCTGCCATGGGTGACTCTTCGCAAATGACGGCGGAGAAGTTTCTGGATTTGGTGGGCTGGAAATACTCCGTAAAAGAAGCAAAACGAAAGCCTATGTCTCCCATTTTCTCGGTGCTAGGAGTGGATGTGGATCTGAGTGCCAGCAAGTCTGGCTTGGTTTTAGTGCGCAACAAAGAGTCGAGAGTTAACCAGATTCAGCTTGAAATCTCAGAGATTGTAAGCTCCAGAGCCTTCAGCTCCTCTACTGCCTCGTCTTTGCGTGGTCGATTGCAGTTTGCTGAAAGCCAGACTTTTGGGAGAGCTATCAGCTTGTTCATGCGCTCTTGCAACTCCAGAGCCACCGGGGCCAAGCCGGGCTCAAACTTGGATGATGACATGATGAAGGAGCTCCAATGGGCGAAGGGCTTCATAGCAGAAGATTGTCCACGAATCCTGAAAGTTGACCAAAGCAGTGTCAGAGTAGTTATCTTCACAGATGCATGCCTGGAAGACAACGACAGGACGGCTGGCATTGGCATGGTTGCCATGGTGTGTCGTGATGGCATTCCTACCAAAAAGTTCTTCCTCTCAGAGCGTGTGCCCAAGGAAGTGTTGGAAAAGCTTCAAGTGAACACGCCGAAAGTGATTGCTGGCCTGGAGCTTTTAGCTGCAGTGATGGCAGTTGATATACTCAAAGATTTTTTGGTAGCAAGGCGTGCCTTTCTTTTCATCGACAATGAAGCTGCGAGAGCTAGCCTTATTTCCATGTGGTCACCTATCTTCACTCATGCTCGAATGCTTCAACATCTTTGGGAGTTAGTGAGAAGCAAGTCGATCTTCATGTGGACGTCGCGCGTGCCGTCGCTGTCAAATGTGGCTGATAAACCATCGCGTTTCGAAATTGTACAGCTTGTGGAGGCAGGTTTCATCAGAATGCGACCCAAATGGCTGTAGCCACAAAGTTGTTGTCCCATGTATGCACAAGAGGGGAGTTGCCTGACATGGGTCAATGTTCGATGTGAACTTCATGTTGTGTTGGCAGTGCAAGATGTGTGCACTAGCTACCCATGTAGAATCTTCAATCGTGAAGGATGTGTGGCATTCCCAGCTCAAAAAGGACCAGGCACGTTCAGAGGTTGGGCCTGTTTTTGTGCATGCAACTTGATAGTGTCATGTGGTATGGCAATGACTTTCGACACGTTACAAAACACGTCTGAATGTCACGAAGTGCCACGCCTGCCACGCGAAACGCAAACATTACCCCTTTTGGAGAACTTGCCAGAGGCACGGCCATATAGCAATCGCGCGGACGGTTGCGAGTGGTTGCGGACGGTTGGGCAACGGGAACCCTTGCTACGCATTCGGGAAAGAAAGGGAAAGGAAGGGAACGGAAGGGACAGGAAGGGAAAGGAAGGGAAAGGAATGGAAAGGACGGGAAAGGAACGGAAAGAAAGGGAAAGGAAGGGAAAGAAAGGGAAAGAAAGGGAAAGGAAGGGAAAGGACGGAAAAGGAAGGGAAAGGAAGGGAAAGGACGGAAAAGGAAGGGAAGGAAGGGAAAGGAAAGGAGAGGTGAGAGGTTGATTTGGAAATCAGCCGCCGTCGCATGACCGTGCTCAAATGAGCTTGCTTGGCTATTGCACACTGTCACTCAATGTTTCCGCGCAGCGCTGAAATTACTTTACTTCGAGTTATCCCCACCATGATATTTATACGTTTTGTTACTGGCAAATCTTCTGGCATTCTATCTGACATATCTTCTGGCATTTTATCTAGCATATCTTCTGGCATTCTATCTGGCATATCTTCTGGCATTCTACCTGGCATATCTTCTGCAATATGTTCTGGCATATCTTATGGCATTCTATCTGACATATCTTCTAACACTCTATCTGGCATATCTTCTGGTATTCTATCTGGCCGTTGAGGTCCAGCAGTGCACACTGAGCTGGGAAGGTCCCAGGTTGAGGTCCAGCGGTGCACACTGAGCTGGGAAGGTCCCAGGTTGAGGTCCAGCGGTGCACACTGAGCTGGGCAGATCCCCAGGTTGAGGTCCAGCGGTGCACACTGAGCTGGTTTGGTCCCAGGTTGAGGTCCACCGGTGCACACTGAGCTGGGAAGTTGGCAAAGAGCTTGGCGAAGAGTTGGCAAGGCGGAAGTTGAGGTGGAAGTTGATGCAGACATGATCGAGGAGAAACTGGAGGAGGAGGCAGAGGAGGAGGAGAAGGCGGAGGACGAGGAGGAGGAGGACGAGGACGAGGAGGACAGCTAGCCGAGGAGAACAACTCTGATAAAATCAAACAACCCTCACCTGGCAGGTGGGGAAAAATGAAATTTGCAGTGAATGCGTCCATAATGTTCATCTTCTAAAAAGAAGCTGGCAAGAGGCGAAAAAGAAATAAACCAATTATCAGTATTACTCAAATTTGTTTGCTGTCGTTTTGCTTTTGGGTTCTCAGGCCCCCCCTTGTTTTTTTTTCCTTCTCCTTTTGGTTCGTTCACGGTGCGCAGGAAGTAACAGTATGGTGATCAACATAGCATCTAAATCAACAGCTGGTAGTCATCTAGTCCATCTAGTCATTTTTTCAATTATGTAGCATCGCCGGCAATCCGTATTGAAGGGGCATGATTCTGTGACGTACATGTACGACAGTTGCGATCCACATGAACAGGAACATGCTCCCAGTACAGCTGTACAAGTGACGAAGAATGTGCAGCTTGGTCTGCAAGAAATGATTCTCTTAAGCTGTTGAGAGCATTGCTCTGGTGCTGGAAAAAGTGGGTTACTGCCGTCTTCCAGACATCTAAGCATCCATGTATGATCATTCGTTAGCACCTTTTTGGTCAGACTCCGCCAGGAATTATCATGAATCGAAGACTAAAGATCCGTACTACAACATCTTTTTTGATAGAATCACTCTGGCAGGGGCCGCATGATGTGGAACACAACAATGGAGCCGCCCAGTGCAACGGTGTGAGGTCAAATTGTTGAATATTAGCGAAGCAAGCTGCATGCTACCAGGCGGGGCAACTCTAAAGCGTGTCCTAGGGAAATTGGCCTTGCGGTAAGACCGTTGGAGGGACTGCCCCTTTGCAGCCATTTTACATCATTTGCTTCGAACGTAAAATCTTTCTCCCTTCTGCTTGTCAATCATTTACAGAAACATCTTCCGTGTTGTTGCATCCGAGCGTGGACATGCAGCGGTGCTCTTTTATGATTTTGTGGTGGGGTCGACAGGTTGGAATTGCTATTGTGGCTGGGGCTACGCTGTGAAGCATGGCCTTACAGGTTACGAGACTGACTCGGCGAAATGCATGGGCTCCTTGGCTATGATCGGCTTCACATGGAAGAATTTGTGACATTTGAAAACAGACATTTGACGACAGCGAATCCTTTCCGTCTGCCCCCAGACTCTCATGCCAATGGCTTTGATGTATATATAATTAATTACATATATATCTATATATTAATTAATTAATTAATTAATTAATTAATTAATTAATTAATTAATTAATTAATTAATTAATTATTATATAATATGTACATATATATATATATATTCAACTGTATAGCTCACATCACAAGATGACCGTGAAGATTTTTAGAGATTGTCACATTGTCTGTTTCCATCATCCTTTGAAGATCCTCAAAGCGCCAAGTTTTGAAAGGTGTGGTGTATACCTTCTCCATGTGGGCGTCCAGAGTCATCGAGTTGTTGAGACCTGGTTGAATCAGATTTTTTGAGAACCTGAGAAGAGTTCACAACTTTGAACAGTTTCATTTTCAACACTGGATTTCGCTGTATTTGCTTGCTGGCATGCAAAGAGATCCAAATCACATCGTTGGATGGACGTGGTGACTGCTTCTTTTGCCACGTCAAATGATATAAGGGCTAGGACTTGTTACAGTCAAATCGCGGTCGTTTGAGGTTGGTGAATCTTTATCGTTATTTTCTAGCATTGGCGCTCCTACTCGTGCCCTTCGGAAGAAAGCGAGCAATTTGTGACCATCACAGGCAGCTTGGATTTGCAGACCTTTTCCAGAGTTTTACGGCCAAGGTTGCACACAAGCGAAAAGATACAAGTCATTGGTGCTGCAGCAGAGTCATAACCCTGAAGTACCAGATGTCCTGTCAGTCCTGCTCGTCTATCTGGAGTCTAGTTTTTCAGACTGAACTGACAAGCAAGAGACGAAAGGATAGAGTCCATCCGTCCATCCATACTATCTTGTCTTATTTTTGTCTTATTTTTGTCTGATTTTTTGTCTTATTTTGTCCCATTGTATTCTGTTTTCATGTTTATGTCATTGTCACAGTCTAACCATGCTTAGCCTATGTTATACAGCATCGTAGCCTATCTTATTGTTGTCCTTATTCCATCGTATGTAGAATCCGATCTTGTCTTACCGTGATCGCATCCTTTTCTAGCCTCAGTCTGCCAATGGGTCTACCTGTCCATGTGCCTTTACATTCTTCATTTCCGTCTTGCGACATGTTTATAATACGACTGTCTTATTTGGAGCCTTTTTCGAAGTAACCTGCGCGAAACCACAGTAAAATGCATGAATAAATACGATGCAATTACTGGGATTTCCATAGCTAGTGCTTAGGAAAAGTTCCAGGATTTCCCTGGTGGGGCGAGCCTGAAGCCAGAGATCAGGCTTTCCTTGGCCGTAGAAAATTCCTTTCCAAGGCCCGGGCTTTGGAACATTTTTCGCCGTATGGTGGGCATGTTCCTTGGCGCAATCCTATCTTATTCATTCTTGTGCTAGGAATTTCTAGGATGAGAATTGGCAGGAAAGGACAGGTTATAGATTTATAAGCTGTACTAAACAGAAAGAGGCGAAAATGGCTCAGAGAAATGTGCCGCCAGGCCAAGCACCTGCCCGGGTGATTGTGTGCTGCCTTCCCAATACAGCAGCGATTCCTTCATGGATGATTTGGCTGCTTGGAATCACTTTCAGTTCCTGGTGAATGAAATCCAGAATTGAAGGCTTCTTTGATCATACCATATAATAAGTATTAGTGTTGTCAACGTCTCTTGGGACGTAGACGATTTATAGCGTTTGACGATTTTGACGTTGTCAGGCTTGGAGCATCTACGTGGTTGAGCTGATGTGCTGGGCATATTTATTTTGTGTCTCTTGGTACCTGGTATACTTCATGTGAAAAAAGTCTTTCTTTTCAGTTTGAGTAAGGCATGACAATAGGCAAGATGCCATCAGATTTCCATAGAACTCATAAGCAACGACTCCACTGCTTCACCAATGAAGGTAGTGATTTACCTCACGGTCCTCTTCCTCTGGTCCGTGATTCTGTGGTAACTTGACTTGGATCGAGTCTTGCACATTGAAGCCACAAGACTAATGCGAGCTCTCACAAACCGAAGTTGCATATCTGCAGATCCGATCCTGAGGCTCTCAGTGCTGCTGCTCTTTGCTGCAGCAGCCTTCTTTGCAATCTGTGCCTGTTGCGCAGAGGGCCTGGCTGGCTGTGCAGATTGCTGTGCTGGTGCAGGCAGTGGGCTGCACAGCTGTGGTCCTCCGGACCTCCTTGAAACTGTCGGAGTGACTTGCACGACTTGCATGACTCGCAGGTGGCGGCTGCGTAGCCGACTGTCCTTGCGGCTGTGATTGCTTTGGGGCAGGTTTTGCTCATGGCTTTGCTCATGGTCCCCTGGAGGCATGTGGACCTGTCACTATTTGGGCACACCGGCGACGCTGCAGAATCCAGGAAAAAAACCAGTAGTTTGAAGTAATCATAATATGTAATATGTAATATGTTTCCCATTTGGTTCCCATAATTTGCTGACAGAATTTGTCATATCGAATATCCTGCAGTGCTATGACGACTTTGGTGAAACTGCTATTGCCAGTCGGAAGTAAAGCTGGATGTCAAGACCTGAGGGTTTTTGACTCGTCAGGCAGAGATGTTCTACTTTGGTGGCACCTTTCCTCACGATCCCTTCTGGACGTTGAATGGCTCCTGTGAAGAACTGGACACGCTGTTCAATGTCAGTTTGTGCTGACTGAAAAGTTGTTTCCGGCGATTCAGTGCCAGAGAGTCCAGCGAGATTGCAAAGAGGCCAACCAATCAGTGTCCTGTGGTCTGAAGTCCTTCATGTGAGACAGTCTGTTTTTGACTTAGCCCTGTTCTGAGCTTACGTATATAACATGAGACTGGTCATTGGTAGCTTTGCACACCGCAATTTGCCTGACATCTCAGGATATGGAGGAGCAACTCGTGGTGATTCAGACTGCTGCTGCTGCTGTTGCAGGTTAAGAGAGCTGTGTCTTCCAATCGCCGCAATGGTCTATGTATTTCCAGTCCGGCACCCTGGCGGTTGCAACGGGGATCCGGGGCTACATCAATCGGCAGCGCTCAGGTCCTTCCAGAAAATGCGTGGGGTGGCATGGTTGGGAACCTTGACTTGGTCTTGTGAAAGACTGTCAAATGCATAAATGTGTGGATATCGGCCTCACTCCCAAGTTTGCATGGTTTAGAGCTCTGACTAAGCGTCCAATGTTTTGGGTCCACGATTACCTAACTGACAGATTGCCTTGACCTGACAACATCATGACACTTGAGCAGCGTTCAAAAATGCCTCAAGCAAATTTTCTCAGGGAGTCAGCCTACGGTGTTTCCGCGAAAGGAAAATAGCTGGGCACGAAAGCTCGCGAAAGAGCCTTTCGGAAGAGTGTCAGAAGACATTCGTCGCGAAAGTACACTTCCCCACAAAACATGTTCTCCGCGAAAGCGCCGCGAAAGTAAACAACAACAAAGATGTCCCCGTGAAAGCTAAAACTGTGGTCGCGAGAGCTCCGCGAAAGCCGCGCGAAAGCAATTCTATACAGTAGGTTACCCTCTGGTAATTTAACATAACTATGGAAAATCACCATTTTTCATGGGAAAATCCACTATAAATGGCAATTTTCAATAGCTATGTTAAATTACCAGAGGGTAACCAATTGAATCAGTTGATACTAAGTGTTTTCGAACACGGCTCACTTGTACCTTGGCATCTGAGGTATTTGTGCCTGGGCACACACCAGTGGACTCCAGTGGAACGAATGTACACTGGAGGCAACAGAGTTGTTGACTTTTTGGGTATGGGCTGGCGACGAAATTCTGACTTGCACAACGACCAGGACCGCGACCCAAAGGCAACCAGACTGAAGTTCCTAAAGTTATGAAAGTTCCTGCTTCAGATGCATTGGATCAGGACTGGAGGTCGCGAGTCTTCGATTTTCTGGCAGGCGATCCATTGCCAGTGTCAGAGGCTAGGTGACTTTCACTTCGCAGTGGATGATGTTTGACTTCTATGGATTTCTTGTATGCTTTGCTTTGTGTTCGCCTTGCTTCCATTTTTATTGCTGTTCCTTGTTGTACCATGGCACACGGTAGAAGGCTTTTGTTTGCTGATTGAACCTTTGCTACAGCGACTTGCTCTTTCGAGCTTGCGATGTCTGAGGCATACTCTCCTCGCACTAGCAGAGATGATCCGCATGCACATCTTCTCAATGAGTACATGGCAAATGGCAAGCAGGCGAGCGATGGCGTTGATGGTTTAGGACCTGCAGTCTGATTCAGTTTGATTTTCCCTGATAGACCCTTGACATCACTTAAAAGCTTGCAAATTGCTATTGCAAAGTCACAGTAATTCTATTGCCATTGTTGCCTGTCTGTCCAGGTGGTACATGTTGGTTTGGCACGGGCAGTACTGATCAAGCGACCCCTTGAGAAAGGTCGCGACAAGTCCCTTGACTTGAATTTGACTATTTCTCTATGCTTCACTTAAGGCAGCTAAATTTCGCATCTGAACCCAAAGATGCCCATGATGCAAGACCAAGTTCAGTCATACCGTGCTTTTGGCAGGTGCGTTCCATCTTCCTTTGAAGACTACTTGCAGCTTCTTGGTACCGGTAGTCTCGATCCGATTCTTGTGTTGTGGCCATTCAGACTTCTTTAACATTTGGACAATTTCAACAATCATTTCAAAACATCTTCCATCATCTTCCACACTTCAAACAAACCGTCAGAAAACAGCTATGGGATGTCGAAAACTGAGGAACACTTGTTGGATTTGCCGAGAGGAGTCGGACGAATGGGACCTGTGGGTCTCCTGTCATCATTTGTTCTGCTCACGATGCTCCAGTCAGATGCTGATTCGGCGGATGCCCTGTCCACTGTGCCGAGTGGCCTCCACCACCGTGCTTCGAGGCGAGACATGTGAAAAATCTGGATGGATCGTACACTTGGAGATGGGGTTACCATTAGTTTATCAGATCTCAAGCAAACAGTTTAGATCAGTTTAGTCTATTTTAGTTTACATATTTTTGGGCAAAAGATCAACAAGCACAACAAGCGACACGGTGAAGGAGTTTCCACACCAAGTACATCCCTTACCCTACTGAGTGCCACATGCCATTGTTTGCAGGTGCATCTGCGCTGCCTTCTGCGGCCTTTCGCCAGGTTGGATATTCTTTTCTTTGGTCCGGCGTTGTGAGTTGGCCATTTGACAATTGAATTTCCTAGAGACTTTTCACACCTTTCCTCCCCTTTTTTCCATCCCACACTTTTTTCTTCCCAAGTTTTGGCCTGATCCACCTCCAGGGAAATCCTGCAAATCGGCAATTCACCTCGTCAGTGCCAAAGCAGGTCAGAGCTCAATACAAGTGATGAACCATGACTTTATATGATTTTATATGACTTTATCATACAATAGGCTTGTCACTTTTATTTTTAAAAACTAAATGGTGCTCCGTCCTTTCTGCATGCGCTGGCTGCCCTGGCTGCCGGCGATCAGGGGCTTGGGAGCCAGCTTCCACCGCCTCCGACGGATACACAGGCCATACTTCAGCCAATCTTAGCCATAGGTTTCTGGGTTTCTGGCGCTTTTCTATGCTTTTGTTGTTGAAGATTTCAGGTTGTGGCCAACAGGTCGCGGCAACTGGAGGCGATGCCACGTCACCCAGAGCTTGGTCCACTTTTTTCATTCGTAGTAAATGTCACAGGCTTTTTACTGATCTCATTGACTCATGCATTCAGCAGTTATGAAGTACATTGAAGTACTAGATGAAGTACTGAGATCAGTTGTTTTCTACTGATCTCATGCTTTTTTGTTCAACTCGGAGCAGTGAGTCGAGTGATACGACCGGCGGCACAGGCGGCACAGGCTCCGCCAACAGCACTTCCAAGAGCACAACAATCAAGGCGACAGCAGCTCACATGCGAAATTTGGACACTCAACCGGTTACCGATCTGATGGAAGCTGCAGGCCAGTGACTCCGATGGACATGGAAACGTCTGTGGCCTCTTGACTGACAGAATCAAATCATTTGAATATCTTAGAACATCTTAGAATATCTTATAGAATATGTTAAAGAATATCTTACAGAATGTAGATGACTAGAGATTCAAATCACCTGGGACCAGGTGGACTCACAAGGGTTTGTGCCTTGTCTCATTTCTGAGGCAATTCCAAAGCTTCCAACGCCAAGCGCCAGATCCAAAGAGCATGAAGCTCCACGTGTTCAGGAGATGCCTAAGGCCCCGATGCTAAAGTTCTCTGAAGGGATGGAGCCCTTGCAATCAAAGCTTCTAGTTATTCTAGTTTCCTGGCTTATAAAATTCAGCATTTCCAAGTATTCCAAGTATTTCCAAATTGTCAAAGCTATGAGTTGTCCACTTGAAATCATGAATAGCAACTGCTTGTAGCATCAGGAACTTCAGCTATTTGTCTGGCAGGCAGCAGCCGTTGGAGTACCGAAAGCGGCAGTGATATCGTCAGTTCAGCCATCAGCTTCGCTGGCTTCTGCAGCTTTGCCGACCTCAGCTGGCACGAATGTGGCGCGAAGAAGTCCAACACAGCAGGCAAGGCTGAAAATGCTGAGGGGGGTAGTAGCTGATAGTAGCTGGAAAATCCATGAACATCTACTACGCAATGTGGAGAACCTTGAATAGCAGAAATCCGTACATACACAGCCCTTGTTTTTTCACGAGTTTGTGGAAGATGCGCAACTTGTCTGCTGTGCGGGCATGATCTGCGAGAGTCATCCTGAGTCGCATTGCGTCATGCAAGGTGCTTCCTTCGGAACCCAAAGTTGCAGCAGTGGCAGCAGTCGCAGCGGTAGCAGTGGCAGCGCCAACCTCAAAGGAGCTCTTCCAAGAAGCTCAGCCAATGGAGCATGCAGCGGGCCCTTCAGAATCTAGCCAGGTGCATTGTGACCCGCTGGGCCAGTGTAGGCACTTTGAGTTGTTTGTTGATAGAACAGCTGACGATAGCTGACCATAGCCAGTTGTGACTGCAAGACTAAGCTTTTAAGAAGAAATAGCCTTTAAGGCCCTGATGCCCCCAGGCAGTGGTTGCTGCGACCACAGTCCATGCTCTCTCTGGGGCGAAGCGGCTGCAAGGCTTCAAGACAAGTACAGCTGGGGCTCCTTACCGGCTTTGCAAGGCACATATTCCAAAATGGCACCTGCATTTACAGATGCATATACTGTGGAGATCTTTGGACACTGCCACTGATTTGCCTCGCTTACAAGACGAGACAGACGAGACAGTGTGTTGAGATTCGAGCAGGTGAGACCTGCTCTAGAAGTACTAGCCCAAATTTGCGAGTGCCCTCCTCTCTCTGGAGTGGCAATTCCGGAGCAGGAGGCGGTCAACAAAGTCTTGACTTCAACAAGCCCAATAAGACCAGTGAGTCTGCAGAAGGCTCAGATCCTCTGAACCCAGTGGAAGTGATGGCTCAGCCAAATGACACGCTCAGGTCTGGTATGTATTTGCTCCGGAAAATAAGGCCTGGCCAAGAGCCCTGGAAGCAAAAATGGAAAAAAGAAATGAGGACGTGCGCAGTGGCATGATGGATTCCATCCTAAGCCAACTCTAATTGGGCCAAGGAGCAACCTAGCATACTTGCGAGCACAGCCGGTATCATGAATCTTTGACGCAATTTTGCGACATTGCGAGTCTTCAGTTTTGAAGCCATTTCCACTAGATTGACAAAGGGTGCACGAAAACAAAAGGTGAGAAATGACAGGTTTTTTTCAAGCGTTAAATCTTGAAGACCAGTGGGGGCAGCTGAGCCGTGATCCGAGGTTTCTGCGACATCGAGCAAAGAGTACGGGCTGCAAGGACAACGGCAGTTTTGGACCTTGAAAGTCTGTGAGAGCTGCAGTTCCTCAGTCACAAGACATGTCGGAGTATGCACCAAGAGCAACGAAGAATAAAGAAACCATAAGAAAACATTAGAAAACAATTTCTTTGGAAAACCGATCGAGGGCTGAATTTGAAGGAATCGGCTCAGTCGTTTGGACAAGCCGATGCTTTACCCGGCCTCAAGTGCCTGGAACATGCCAGCCCAAGCGCCTTGGCCTGGTGCGTGTTTTCTGCCTCTTGGATCCCTTTTGAGATCAACAACTTGCCCAAGATCCGATCCAACAATTTCAGGCTTTCAGAGGCTTTCAGAGGCTTTCAGAGGCTTTCAGAGGCTTTCAGAGGCTTTCAGAGGCTTTCAGAGGCTTTCAGAGGCTTCTGAGCAAACAGTCTGTATTAGTTCCAATTCAGGTAGCGAGGCCGTGCGCTTTGACGCTCCAAAGCTCACTGAGCTGAAACCTCAGTCGTAGATGTCATGGAATGCAACATAGATTAATGTGGCGCCAATAATCCCACAACTGGGAGGTCATTATTGGGTTTGCCACATCCACAGATTTTCACCTGGTGGCCTCAGGTTGGCAGCCTCCCACAGGGTACTTTCCGGAAGCTTACGCTTGAGAAATCGACACACTAGCTGTGCTGGAATTCTGTTCAGAAGGCATCTGAAGACTACATAAGTTCAACATGTACAGCCGCACAGCCAAGCCATGTCCATGTCTTCAAGCCAGGTGGATCCGCTGTGCCAAAGGCCAAATCACGAGATTCCAAATCAAAGAGCTTGGCTGTGCAAATCAGGACTCCAATATCCTGAAACTGCCAGAACTATGCCTCGGGCCCAAAGAATTCCTGGCCTGCCATAGATTCGAAAAAGGCACCATCTGTCAGCTATATAATATCATAAAGATTCATAAAGAATGAGTTCATTCTGCATGTAGCAAGTCTTGTGCGAATGTGTGCAACTTTGTATACTTGAATTGAGTGACTGCTGTCGGACACTGCAGCTGTTTGGCTCAAATCTACAGTTGGCTTGGAGAGCCACACCTGCGGAGTTGTCTCGAGAATCTCGAGATTTTCGACTCCCCAACTGTAGACCAACCATGAATTTGCGAAGTGTTAGCCTGGCCAACCTGATTGTGCTGCTTATGGGAGCAAGCTCCTTGCTCCAAGGCTGTACACCAGCTTCTGCAGGAGGTCAGATGGCGCCAAGCCTCAAGGGATCACAGATCATGTCTCCAAAGGTACACGGAACTTGTGTCGCAGCACCACAAAATCCACTGCGCTGGGGAGTTGATCACAAGAAAGCCGACGAGATTGGCTGTTTCAACCGGCACCTCGCAGAGTTCCCGGGCTCCTGGGAAAGCACCAAATTGCCGGCAGAAATGGCAAACCAATCAGCTGAGAACTCCACGATCATGTTCTATGACTCTGTCACAGGCAAACCTCTTTTCGAAGCCCCAAAGGGCAGAACTTGGTCAGACTTCCACAGAGAATGTACTGTCCATGGTTGGCCGTCCTTCAGGGATGATGAGGTCGTAGTGGAGAATGTCAGAGTGCTTGCAGATGGAGAGGTGGTGAGCCTAGCTGGTACCCATCTGGGTTTCAACTTGCCCAATGGCAGAGGAAACCGCTATCGAATCAATGTGGTTTCTATTGCTGGAAAGCCCACTGAGTGAGCCGGAATTCAAACATATGTTCCTTTCTGGTCAAAAGGAATATGGCTAGGCATGCCTAGGCTATATTATACTTGTTTCATCTGATTCCATTTTAATCTACTGTATATCAGTATATCACTTTGTCTCTCTCTCTCTCTCTGCCTATATGTATACACACGCATATATGTAGTATATATATATATATACGTATATATATATATATTATATATATATCCATGTTCACTTGCCAGCGAGGCTTTGACCAGTGCTCTAGTTATATAGTGACTCTAGTGTTTATTTAGGAACAATGCTGTACCCCGCAGAGGATACCGTGCGTATTCTGCCCTCGTGCAGCATGCTCCTGGCACTGTCCCAAAGGGACAGATGGACTTTTGACTTTTTTGTTGTTGATTGCTCCTTGAGCACTGAGCAACCCTGTCTTCCAATGTGCCACTTGGTCCTCAGTGCAATGGGTCACGGGCGATTGGCTCGTCGCCACCCTTGCATCCATTTTGACCGAAGCGAAGTGTTTACTTTTTTCTTCGTGCCTTGCATGCTGTTTGCGCTGCTTGGACATGAAGCTCTACGGTCGGAGTTGGAGGCTTGTTGATAAAACCGCCCTTTGCGTGTTGCCTTTCCATGGGGTTCCTTCAACGTAACAGCAACACTGCTTCAGCACACAATCTCCTGGTTCAGGCACAGTATTACGACGAAAATACAAGAAGTGTAAAGTGCACCAGAGAAACCCGAGGAAGCTGGGTTCGTTTTTTCCTACTTGCAGATTCCGAGTTGTATTCTTCAGGTTTCTGCACTGATTAATCATTGGCATCTAGGTAGCGTGGCTGAGATTCCTCCATGTCAGCCTATTGACTTTTAGATTCTTGGGGATGGTGGAAACTGTCAATGCTGTGTGCAACCTCTGTTTTTTCACTTGAGGCATGTCCGCACTGTGGTCAGATGTACCTACCCCATGCGCTCTTCTGTCGGAGCTGCCAGATGAAGCGCAACCTTCCAGAGGTGCCACGACATGAATTAGTCAGCAGACAAATGGCTATAGACATCTATTGACGGTAATGGTAATGGTCCCACCTCCTCCCAGCGAAGATTGCAGGTTTTGGACAGGTTGCCACACGCACACCGCAGGTCCGGGGCAGTGATTAGGCCATTAGGCGCCGCAACAAAAGCATGCACAAATATGCACAATGAATCACAATGATATAATTAATGATCCAAGTTTTTTTTGACTGTTTTCTTTCAACATGTTTCAACATTAAGTCTGATTGCATCGACTAGGGGAGCAATCATCACCCCATCAATGCGCCTGCGACTTCCTGCCACAAGGCGATCACAACCGGCCCAACCTTTGCAGGCCAGGCGATGCCACAACTGACCATACAGTTTTCCAATGTTTTCACCCAAGTTTTTGTTGTTTATGGTTGTTTCTGGTTGTCGTGCAGTGATTTATTCAATTTATTCTGATTTCCGCAGAACGGGACTTAGGACCCAAGGCACGATATGGTCGATATGGTCGATACGTGCCGTGCTGCAGCCTGGGGAGGTCTCTCGTTCCCTGGTTTTCGACAAGGAGCTGGCTCGCTGGGACTCCAGGCGCAGTCGAGTGGAGTTGGCAAATGCAACATGTGACTGAAGTATACTGAAGTGTGATTTGCCCAAAGGCAAGCCAATAATGAGATATTTTCTTGAGATATTTCTCATGATTTCTCCTTCAATAATAACCTCCCAATACTGGAGATCTTCCGAGAAATTTCTGTCGCGGCTCAGACGTTCTTTCCCCAGGGCTGAGCAGCTGGAAGCGCGCTTTCGAAGGATCAATGGTCATGCCTTGGCCTTTGAAACAAACTGCCAGGTGCAATCATTGCCAAGTCATGCCAAGTCCCAAGAAAAATGGGTCATAATAGTTGTAAATAGTTTTGTAAATAGTTTTGTAAATAGTTTTGTAAGATGGTGTCAAAATTGAATTGGAAGGATACTTTTCAACGATATTCGAACCTTCAGAAAGAATTACTGCGAATCTTCTAGTTTTCTGAGATTCTCTGCCCTCAGGCCCGACGCTAGCGGCCTGGTTCTCAAGCCTCCTGAAATGTGAGCGAAATCGCAGCTGGGAATTGTGATGCATTTAATGTTGCAGATTTTCAAAGCACCTATGTGCTTCATGTCACCAAATTCCAGCGCTGCGCACGTTTGTTTGAGCTTTCCAAAGCGATTGCCATGATAGCATGAAAAGGGCAGCAAACGAAGGCCAATGCTAACCTCAGGTTGCTTAATTAGAGCGGCCAGAGGAAACCAGACTCTTTGCGTTTGAAAAGCGGCTAGCCGCGGCGAGTCGGAATTTTCAATGCTGAGCAATGCGTTTGACATCGTTTGACCGTTTGGACCATGGTGATTCAATGTGATTCGTCGCTGTTCACTTCACTTCGACCATTTTTGACTCGATATCAAAGACGTATGACATCTCAGTAGGCCCCGTAGGCCGTAGGCCATGGACAACTCTGAGAGACTCAGTGAATTCCGAAGTCTTCTTAGATTACCTATGATTACCATTGATTACCTGCATTTCATTCATGTCAAATTCTAGCTTATTCTAGTGATTCTAGTCACTTGTGGAATTTGAACTTTGCCGCCGTTGATATCCCTCGATGTTCGATTGGGATGCTGTCCCTGATGACATCGCCAATTACGTGGCAGTGGAGCGGCTGAGTTCCGAGGATGAGCTACACGAAGAGAGGGAATCCCCTGAGAAACTCGGCACAGCTAGGAATGGCAGATATGACAGCTACTTGCGTAGATGTTTGTCGATGAGTTTGTGAGAAAAGCTCAAGAGATGGAACTTCCGGTGTATGAACTTCCGGTGTATGATTTGTCTTTCGGAAACCAAAGTCATTTCCTCCAAAGTGATGAAGATATGAAGTGATGAAGATACATTCCAATTATTTCCAATTCAAGCAATGTCCTCCAAAGAGCCGAGCTATGCCGAGCTCCACTCTTTTCATCTCTCAGCTTGAGGAACTCCAGGAACTCGAAGCCTTTCTGCTACGAGCTCGATGGTGTTGCATTGTCACCTTCCAAGAGCACATCCTCGTTGGTTCCGTTGGCTCCGTTGGTTCCCATCGAGACGGACTTCTCTCCTGCAGAGCTCGAGACAATTCGTTGGATGATGCAGAAAGTCAGTCTACGCCAGGACTTGGACTGAAGGGATGACTTGGATGGACTTAGCGGATGGTGATGGGAATCCGTGCCCGTCAAAAGAACTACAAAGCACTGCAATACTTTTGAGATTTTTGAGTCTTGCTGGATTTTTCAGAGTCAAGTCATGCATCTCAGTTGCATCTAGGACAGGTTTATATTTTGAGCCAAGCAGCTTAGCCTCTTAGCAGCAGGCCCTTTGAATTCTTTTGAAAGGTTTGCGTTGGATTCTGATTTCCCTCTCATCCGCGAAATTTTCAGGACATGTTTTTGCTTGGCCCACCTGGAGGGTAGCTCGGCAGGAACGGGGTTAAAGGGATGGTCCCATGGCTCTTGCTTCTGTAAATCTAGTTGTTCATCCATGTCACGCTAGGATTTTATATGATTCAATATGACTCAATATGATTCAAAATGTCTGTGTTCCGAGGCTCATCAGGTCTGCGACTGAGACGACGGAGAATTGACACTAGGGCACTGCTGGCACCAAGTTTCAAGGTGTTGTCTAAGAGGCAAGATACGAACCAGGTGGATCAACAAACACTGGAACACTTTGGAACACTTTAAGCTTGGCAGCTTGGGCCTCTTTTCACCTCATTTCAACTAGCAGCCCTAGCACTAGCACATTCCGCTGTGTGAATAAACTTGAGGACTTGCCCTGAGCTTTAAAAAGCTTAATTCCCAGTCCCGTTTCGTCCTTGACCCAGGCACCTGGTCTTTCGGTTTTGCTCCCTTTTCCAGCGAGAGGCGGAGCTTTATGAAAATCTGCTGTGTGTGGGATCATGTCACAAGCTGGCAACATTTCCAGGTGGAGTATGTGGGCATCACGGCTGACACCAGTGAGGCGGATGTCGTTTTGTGGACATGTGCTGTGCCGCTTGTTGTGCTTTGTCTTTATTGCGTGCCATCGTCAAAACATGTTTTTTTTTTTCCACCAAAGAGGATGGCCATCCCCGAAAGGGATTCATATATGTATATTGTGTGCAATTATATAATATTGTGTATATATATAATTTTCATGTCATATACCAATTCATTAATTCATCACATTCATGATGGTGGGATAACTAGGCACTATTCATCCTAACTTGGGCATGGCACATGTCGTGGGTTGCAATGGAAAACGCGCCATGGATCAACTCATAGCCTGAAGGCTGATCTAAAGCAGCGAAGGGAAATTCGCGGTGGTCAGGGGGCCAAAGTGGGACGGTGATCTCTGCTGTATTTCGACAATCATTGGATTGGTTTAAGGGAAAATCTACAGGAAACCATGGTTTTTACCGTCAAATATAGGGCGTTCCTGTAAATTTTCCCATCATCCAAATCTATGAGACAAGGGTTTCAATAAAACTGCTGTCATCCTGTCAACTATGCACCTCCATTTTAGTTTACAGAATTTATTGCGAGCAACTTGTGCGAGCCCTACGCACAACATCACCGGACCTGCACTGCTTGTTGGAAGAAGATTAATGCCTTTGGCGCATTGGCATGAGTTAACATCAGTCTTCATCAGTATCTTCCAGTAATCTTCGAGTAATTCCGAAGAGTCGGCTTCGCTCTGGGCTTCAGCTTCAGAACCCTTTCCGGCATAATAGACCCGGAGCAATGGCCGCAGAAGAAGGATCAACTTCCCCCATGTCATCCACTACTGAAGGAGTTGGGCTGGGGTGAGAGAAGGACGAAAACTTCAGTTGAATATAAAAACAACAGAGTTTTGTGTATTTAGGTTCCCAAGTTTCATCAATTTCCCTGGCATAAAAGCGAAGGAGAGTGATGAGTCGTCTCGGTGTTGTGTTCTTGGCCTCGCCGGGGTGATATCCCTGCCAGGAACAATGCGTGAAGCTCTTACATCTAGTCGACAGGAGCCGTGGGTTTTAGATTTGATCCGCTCTTTGGAAAATAGACTCTGTTATATTATCACACCATAATATAACCATTAATACAACCATTAATATAACCATTAATATACCATAATATAACCATTATATAATCACCATAATATAACTTTAGGTTTGATCAACTCATCACCACTCCTTTGCAGTGGACTTATCGCCATTTTTCGATATTTCTTCATCAGCCGACAGATTTTGCTTGCTGTTTTTGGAGGAGTCCAAGCGCTGTAGACGAGAATTCTCAGCATCATGGCAGTATTTAAGTGGCTTTAGCTTGACGCATTTTTTTTGTGATGCGTAGAACATGTTTGGAAGGCACCTTGATAGACTACTACAGGCATGAATCAACATGATCGTTTAGTGTGATTCTCCGCCAAATCACAAGCTTTTGATGGTGCCGTGCAAGGCCGTGCAAGCTGCACATTTCCGTGATGTCTAATTTTGATCATTTTGGGTCTGAGGTGATGAGTTGGACGCTGGCCATAAACCATGCCACGGTGACAACGCCAATTCTGTTCGCCTCATCGGTGCTGACCAATTCGAATGGTCAAGCTGGAAATGCAATGTGCAACGCCCAGCAATGCAGATTTGGCGATCCTGCTCACTCAACAGTTCTGGAATCCTTTAGGGAAAACCAAGGAGATGTTCGTGCTAGAGTTGACTGCACCCAGCATGTAAATCTGGAAGTGTATCAAGAGCCTCGACGTGAGATATTTCTACCCATTGGGACAGTGAGAAACCAAACGGAAGAGTTTCCGACAGAAAAAAGCAGCACAGCCCTGCAGGCTTTATGGCGCCACATTAATTTGCAGCCTCTTCTTCTCCACCCTGATCTTTGGAGTTTTGGGCTCCAAGAAGGGCCTTTCTCTTTCCATGGGACTGTTACTCGGCCAAGGCCATGTTGTCTGACAGGTGTAGGTACAACAGCCCAGGATTATCCAGGTTACGCAGGTTGATTCAGGGATACAGATGGATACAGTATATCCATGTATATCCCTATTTCTGAGCTGAGGTATTGCGTTTACGTTGGCCTTTTTGCGACCGCTGCTTTGATGTGTGCAATGGGCTTAGTTGATCATTGGCACTGTATTCATCATGACAGCGTGCGACTTTGTCGTCTCTCTGAGAAGCCAGAATTCATGAAAGATCATGTAAGCTGTGAAACAGGTGCATACAGGCGCACAGTCCTTTGGGATATAAATCTGCTGCAAGACTTATTCGTTTGCACCAGGAGGAAAAGGTTGATGGCTCCTGCGTCAAGAGCAACTCCTACCAACTGATAATAAACTTGGCAGGGGCCTTTGTAGGTGGGGGACTGAATGAGTGCAACCATGTGCCACTCGGAGATGGAACTATGATGAACTATGAAACCTGGCGAAACTTGCTTATTCAACATCCTGTAAGGTCTTGTTGTGACAAACTGTACTCTCGAGGGAAGATCGACGGTATTTCACCAAGTTTGATTGTTCGCCAATGCCTTTGCCACGCTTTGTAATCGCATAGCGTGAACAAGACAGACTTTGCATGTGAGCAGAGGATAAACTCACCTTAACCCAACATTATCTTCTCCAAATCCAACATGTCTGGCATGAAAGGTATGTCCCTTGATGTCACTTGTTCCCTACAACTAAAAAGCGTTTTTTCATGTTTTGAGACTCTTTATGGCAGTTTTGCTGCTTGGCAGGTGGAATTGGTGCTGGTATTCTTTGGACTTGCCAGGGAGCCTTTTTCTCGTCCATTTGTGAGCGCGTGGCTGTGGCAGAGGACCGCGAGGCGATACGGCACGAAACCAGACGAAAAGTTGCAGTCCAAATTTGACGTGGTAAACCCACAGTAAACCTTCAGTTTTAGAGGGTATATTCTGTTTCTACATGTCTATACTACCCATTTGGTGATGTTGGGGATGGGCTATTGCGGGCTTTTTCTCCTGATTCCAAGCCCTCAGACTCCCAACGTCACCGCTGAGCTTGCTGGAAACTTTGCGCTGATCTTCTTGGCAATGGAGAAGCTTGGAGCCAATCTCCATAGATTTCGCCAACGGACCATTGAAGATCATTGAAGCAAACAGCAATTGGTGATTTCAGGTAAGAAAAAGAGGCCGTGACTGCGACCGAAAAGGAACGAAAGGGGTGTCAGTGCAGGAATTGTTTCCGGTATCTCGGTATCTCCAAACTCAGTGCTCTGAAAACTTGTTACTTTTCTACCTGCAATCCAATCCAAGGGCTGCCGTCAGAGCTTCTGCAACCCTTTTGACAAAATACGCTCACTTGAACTACCCAGTGCCCTGGACATAAGAGCAGGCTTGAAATGCAATGCAGGATGAATAAGAAAGCACATTTTTTTTAGCACTTCCTCTATGGGTTTGATTGACCATGTGGACGTGGACCTCCAGATACAGAAGTCACAGGATGCTTTCTGAGCTCAGCGATACTGGCAATACCCTCTCACCAAGGCGGTTTTCTACATTTTCTCAGGCCTGGCCCTGGCATCAGCATTGGCCTTCCACGTATCTTAGCTTACACATTCACACCTGGCAAACCTTGACTTCCTTGCGTACTGTTGTGGAATGGCACTGAATAGCCGTACATGTACATCAAAAAGTTTGAATGAACAGGGCAGTGACCGCAGGGCCATTTGCATTGGCGTTTTCCTACCCTACCCATTTGGATTGCTAGTCATTGCTAGTCAAAGATGGCAAGGCGTCACATCGTTGCAATCCACGACCAGCAAGGTTCTCGCTACAGAAACGGGCTCCACTGCTCCAAGTGGCTCCCTCTGTGCCAAGGCCGATGGGCCGAGTGCAGTTTGACAGTTGTTTGCTGGTGGTTTTAAGAATTTGGCTATGGATCAATACCTATTAATACCATTTTTAGGGGGATGAACATCCATTTACCAGCTATTTTGATGTGAACTACAGGGGTACAAGGTTTTGACACACTGCCATTTCAAAGATGTTTTCAGTGCAGACTTGTAGACTGTCTCAAGATGTTATTGTGTGAGAACCAACATGAACCAACTATTTGGCGAAAAAACTGGAAACGTGACATGCTTGGAAGGCAACCAGTGCCATCCGTCTTTGGAAAGATCCAAAGATTTGGGTTCCTTGGAACTTGTTGGAACCTGTTGGGACATGAAAATCTACTGCTGAGCTGCAGTGGCCCTACGAAAACCTGGACTCGCAGTAGCTTGTCAATTTTTGATCTCCGAGGATCCAATTAAGGGCTTCTCCTGACATGACTTATACCGTATACTCCAAAATTACCATGGGGAAAGCGACTTGCAAACTACCTTACTTCGAGTGATCGCCACCCTGACATATTATTCTGACATAATTTCTGACATATAATCTGGACGTATTATGGCACAACAAATCTGACATTCTATTTGACATTCTTTCTGGCATATACTTTGACATTCTATCATAGAAGACTTTCTGGCGTTCTTTCTGGCATCTATTCTGACATAGTTTCTGGCATCTTTTCTGACATTCTATCTGGCATTCTTTCTGACATTCTATATCTGACATTCTATCTGGCCTTCTCTGGTATTTCTCTCTGGCATGAGTTCCGGTCGAGCCGCAATCCACTGCATCCGGAGCTGGCAGAGATGAAGAGGAAAAGGAGGCGGAGGAGAAGGAGAAGGAGTCGCACCTTTGTTAAATTCTCGAGACCCTCACCTGGCAGGTGGGGAAAGACACTAGACTTAGGGGTATCCCCGTACCATACTTCAAACCCCAGGAATCGTAGGTGGTCTTCTGGTCTATAGTTTATGAACGATATAACATATGTAGTAGTCATATAACTAGGACATAGTATGCTTATTATCCACTTACCAACTGGGATGCATGCCCATGGCATATCATTTCCCAGGTGTTGCAATGCACGAATTTGACCTTTGGCTTCGCAGCGGCCTGGCTGGGTGGCTATGTCGGAAGGCGGCGCCAACAGCCCATTTTGTCTTCCAACGACATGCAGAGCTCATTCATTTTGATTATTTCTGTGCAATTATTGATCAATCTTTTCAGGAGTTGAACAACAAACAATCAACGGACTCCTTCTGAGTCAAGGCTCAAAAAGGCAGCAGATGATCAACAGCTGCGTGCGCAGCTACTGTTTGGCACAGGTACATCGTCAATCCAGCCCTTCATGGCGCCCAATTCATCGGCTTTGCAGGCACACTTTTGCAGCTAAATAGGGCTTGGTCATGGTCCAAAGTCAAACTCCACAAAGACATGTTGACATGTTGTATACATTTGTATATTGCTTTATTATGCTTTATTATGCTTTATTGCTGTATCATCTTCAGGAGCCATGCTGTCAGCGCTGGCCAGTGTCTTGTCGGCTGGATTGGGCGTTGTTGCGAGGATGCTTGGCTGAAGCTTCAAATCCTAGGCCCATGCCATCAGCACCTCATAGCTGCCATAGCTCCCACGATGTGCTCAGCAGATCACAGTCCCTGTGCAGGAAGCTGGGCAAAGGCCCTGTGGTTGCTCTTGGTGCAGCAGCATTCCTGATGTTGGCAGTGCTCAGTAAGTTCCTGGGATCAGCAAAAACTCGAAGGATTTAAAAGGGACTTGAAGGTAACTTGAACATTCTGAGAAAACGATATCTTTTGGTCAGATCAGAAGGTAACTGATATATTACTGATATATCTTGACAATTCTTGAGATTGTGGTTTCGGGTTGCTGCCGATGCTTGTCTTTTCCCCGGCCTGAGGTTTGTGGGCAATCCAGCCACGTGGGGATGGGGCGTTCTGGCTTCTTGCCTGAGTCATTCATATGGAAGACCTGGAAGACGGTGATTTCATTCGTATGTAGCATATGTAGCTGTTAATGCTCATGAGCTGCACTTTATCAGCTACATAACTTGAAAGATCTTGAAAGCCTCAATGGAATGCGCCAACAGCTCAGCCAGAAACGGAATATGCGGTCCTGTCTATCTTGGCGGATGGGCTCTGAGGTCTTTTACCTGCTTATGGGAATTGGCCGAGCAGTGTACGAGAGTACCAATAAGGCAATCTTTGCAGACTTCTTCCCTGGTGAGGCGCCAACAGCACAGTCTTTAGGATGCTTTTGGACTATTGATAGGACTGGTCATGGACCATGGTGCAGACTGGCCAACTGGTCGGTGCTTTTTTGCTTGAAGATCAAAGGCAACTGCTTCAAGTCATTGCATCGTGCAGCATATTTGAGCACTGGCACCCCACCTCCCGTTATCCTTCATCGGAACAAGCCAACACAAAGTGTAGATAGATTCAGTGTAGATAGATTCAGTGTAGATAGATGGTGTAGATAGATGGTGTAGATGTAGACATAATTTAGACATAACATTCCATGCATTTTTTTTACATCACAGCAGCTAACATGGCACATCCATGGCACATCACACAGCAGCGCCAGAGAGGCGAGCGCTGGCGCCTTCGCGAACGTTTTCGTTTTTGGCACCTTGGCCTCGACCATCGCCTTCACCCTTGGTGCTACTTCCAAGGCGGCGATCTGTGACCGGACACAGTTCTGTGAGACACAGTTCAGTTGTTTACTCAGTGTACTTACAGTGTACTCTTTGAAATGGGCTGATCTAACTGTGATCTAACTGTGATCTAACTGTGATCTATGGAATCTATGGTGATCTGGGAATCCGAGAATTTGGATGGTCCATTAGGTCATCCAACCTGGAGATACTTGGAGTTATGATTTGCCACGTGTCGTTGCGAACGGTTCAGAACTTGAGCGAATTGTACCTGCTGATGATCTTCGCAATCCTCACAGTGCCGGGCTACATTACCGCCTCCTTTGTCAAGCGCTGTGAGGAGTTGGCGTAATGAGAATTCACTTTGACGCTAGCTGTCTTAGCCTTGACATGCCTTGGGATGCGGTGATGCGTTTGGTTGTAGACATACCATGTCCATGTCCAACACAGTCCAACCCCGACAGAGGAGTCCTCCTCTGCAGACTGTGCGGAATCTTCGTCATCTGCTTGAAAGTCTTTGATAGGCCACAGACTGAGGGAAAATCATGGAACATCTGAAAATCATTGAAAATCCGTTACGATTGATGACAATTGCTGGTAGAAGCAGTAGCTGTCGGTAAGCGCTCAGAAATGTGTTGTGCTCTCGGTGCCTCCTTTTTTCGGCCATCTGACAATAAAATGGACCCCGGAGCCCTTGGTGACATCTCTGCACTTGATATCTTGGCCTGTTTTTGGCAGTGAAGATTCTCTGCAGGCGACCAAGGCGGACTCCTTGCTTGGAGGAGGATGCTGTGTTGTTTTTGCATTGTTTTGCTTTGATCAGGGCCTTTGGCCGTTTCACTGCAGACATCTTAGAGGCTCTGCAAGAGGGACAGCTGACAAGCAGAGCTTCTGTCTCAGGGACTTGGATTATCGTTTAGCCACTTTTAGCCACAGCACTGCTCCATACTGCCGATATCCAAGTCCCTCTGTGATGGTGCGCGATTCCGCGATGCAAAACGTGTCCGTCATGGCATGTCCAGGTCTTGTTCACCGTACTATTTTTGCGAAAGCCAGCCGGTAGGCCCCGTAGGCTTAGCTGAAGTTTATTTTGCATATTTTACATCTACCATGCAATAGTGTGGCCCTTGCAATTTGGTCAGTAGATTGCACTTTGGTCCTGTGCAAACCCTGAGTACAGAAAACTTTTGCTTCGCACTTGTCGATCTCGAAAATGAAATGTGACCGGAGAAGCTATGACCATTTCGCTCAAAGCGGATCAGATAGGTGATATTGATAGATGTGATAGGTATTGATAGGTTCTTTCCACTGACAAATGCTATGAAACACCCGGAGCCCATTTGGTTTCACTTCTCCATGGTCTCATTTGTGAAAAGCTGTCAGCTGCATGCGGCATTTCAAGGCCATGCGGTCTATGTGGATCAGGCGTCTGGAGTCCTGAGAGTCCTGAGTGACCAGGGACAGAACAGTCGGAACAGTTGAACCAACATTGGCCACATCCATACGGGACAGTTGAGGTTTGCGAGCACCCAACGAGGGTGTAGTAACTGTAGTAGTTGTTACTGTAGTTGTTATAGTTGTTCAATTTTGGTAAAGGACGCGCAGTTGTTGAGCTTTTCCAAGAGTTACGACGACTAGCTTTGTCTTTGTCGATGTCCAAAATCTGTAAAACTATCATGCAGCTCTACCACAAACCCAGACTTCAAAGGCAGGAACAGTACCGAACCCTTTCTGAGGCCAGTAAGAGCAGCTTTGAATGGCCGTGTGCTTGTGTGCGAGACTTGGTAAGAGTATCTCTTTTCATGTTGCCGCTCGGGCCATGGCCGAGGCTGGAGGGTATTGAGAAGGCAGAACGCAACGTGCCCAAAGTCTGGTTGAATTGACGCATAAAATCAGATCTGAACAAAGAACAACTCCTCTCTTTGCTACTATGCACTCTATGCACTCCAGCTATTGCTGGTAAGAAACCGTATGGTCGAAGTTGGAAGATGTATTGAACGTGTGCGAGACTTGTTGAAAGGAGCGTTCCACAGCAACAGCATTGACTCGACATCACCCTGCAGCCCTTTCCGGTTCAGCAAAGTCTAACCCTCAACTCTCTTTGTGTTTGGTGCCCGGTATGATGCTGCACTTCTTCCTGTTGATCTCCGCAGCTGCCTTGGATGAGCATGAAGCTGCTTTAAAGCAGGATTCCGAGTGCACATCAGCTGAGTGTACCTTGAGCGCTCTTCAGCTTCTTGGCACATGGAAGCTGCCCACTCACTGTTTGTTCAATATCAGGACATTTCAGGACTCGGAGTCATGTCAACTTCACCCTGTTGTTCAATTCCTTGGTGGCAAGCAGTGAATAGTGTTGATGGAAAGACATGAAACATGATCAAACTAATGTGTCAGAGACAGCCACTGTAGCTCCGGTGACTAAGGCTGAACTCAGCAGCTACGACGGCAGATTTGAACGCAGATGTCGCGGTGGATGTGGATGGTGATTTCTCAAACTCTTCCTCAGATTTTCCACTTTACGGTTACCACCATTGGGCCACCACCACGATGTATGGCGATGCTCCCCGATCAGCATGTGGAGGAATTGATACCCACCGACTGGTGCAAGGCACCCGGTATCACAATGTGGCCTCGGCCCAGTCGATGTGGAGGAATTGCAATGGAAACGGGGCATGTTGGTGTGGCCAAGCAGGTGGTGGTTCAGGAACCACCGGAATGGGCTGCCTGTCCTGTGCAAAAGGGCGCTTCTTGCGGTCAGCATATGGCCAGAAGGGCAAGGCTTTGTACAGCCTTGCGCAAGAAGAATCCGAAGATGAGTCGGAAGACCCTTTCATGTCAGAAGAGATAATTGTAGTTGTGGGTGACCTCTGTCCACATCCAGGAAACGAAGATTGGTGTCCCAATCGTGCTGGACTGAAGAATGCCTATGGATCCTTCAATCATCTTGACTTCTCTCACTACCCCAACAGCGTGCCACACTCGAGATCTATCCCCAACAAGAACTTTGTCTTCTCTCGGATTGATTGCCCGGGTGACTTGAAGCAGCGATACTACTCAATGTCGCATTGCCGCTGAGCCATGGCTATGGTGATGTCAGCTATGGCGGCAAATGCAGCTAGGGTGTGAGTCCTCCCGGACAAGTGAGGCAGCCTAGGTCCTTAGGTAGAGTGTTCACCTTCTCCTTCTAGTCGTTAGATCGCCCACCGACGCCCAAATGGTATTGGATGGGCATATTCACCTGGCCAAAGTTGTGGTTGAAAGCAGTCACTCCAGGCCATCATTTGATATCATTTGATATCATTTGTGTACTCTTCTGTTCAAGTTCATTTTATTTGGTTCAATTTTGGTTCAATCCAATCATATCCCAACCTGGCCAGCTTCTCATCACGAACTGTGCAACTGTCACATACACAGCGAAAGACCGTTCGTTTTCAAAACTGAGTTTTTGGCGCTAGCTGAGGATGGCCACAGGTTTCAGGAGGTTTGGGTTTTTTATGGAGGGGCTTCTCGAATTCTAGGGCTGCAGGACACTGCAGGCAGGGTGGCAAAATGAAAAGATACCTGAAGTATGTCAACATGGGTTTGGGTTCTGGTCAGTACTCGTACTTGCCATCGAGTTCCAAAGGTTACAGTGTTCCTTTTAACTTTCGGGTGACTCTGCAGGTTCTTGCAGGGTTCTGCCGGGGAGTTTGGGTTGCATTGTTCAAATGTTAGACAGTTGGAAGGCTGCGCAAGAGTCAAGGGCAGGCTTTCACAGGTTCCAAGGAAGAAAGGTTCCTAGTTTTGGATGTTGATGGCACGAGCTTTGTTGCCAGCTGCTGTAGCCGGAGCCCGTGAATTCTGTTGCAGAACTGCATGGTGCTGCAGTGCTGCAGGATGCTGCAGGTGATCTTGCAGCTTTGCCTCGGAGGTACTGCCACTCCTCAACAATCTCCTGGAGAACAGAGAGATGCAACTGGAGGTAGATTTGTCACGAGCTGCGAAGATAAATCACAACATGCTGGCTTGCAACGCCAATATGGGTTGAATGATTAAGAACTGAAGTGGCAGCCAGGATGGGCGTTTCTTGTTAGCGCCTGGTCGCGTTGAAGGACCCTGCTTGCTTGACTTTGGGTGTTGTCAGGTGTACAGCTAAAATGGCCACTTGCTGGATCCACTGCACAGGATTGCAAGCATCACATGCAGAGGAAAGTGAGGACGTCGGTACTGTGGAGGAAGATTGTCTCATTTGATCATATAACCAAACCCATAACCATCCGTAACCGTGGTTTTCAAGCTTTCTAGCTCCTTCTGACGGATGTAGAATGGCTGTTGGATTTCTGACACAGCCGCTTGTCCGGAACTGTCATACACTTTGCCTTCTGAACGGTGATGGATGGTCATGGATGATTATGGATGGTGATGGGCTTGTTGCGCCTGTTCCAGGACTTCAGAATGGTATCTGTCCATGAAGACTTCATTGTCATTGCCATAGGCATGGCATGCAGTGAAGAATACAACAGCCACAGAGCGACTAGTCAAATTGTGGCAGGCATGCCCAGCAGGGGCAATCCGTTGGATCCGCCCTTGCTTGGGAACTCAGCACAGAATACAAACTACAAACATCTACAAACATCTACAAACAATATCAAACCATGATTTCTATTGATTTCTGACATTTTCTGATTTGTTTCCCTCTTGGAGAAGTGCTGAGAAGTGGTTGCGACCGTTGCGACCGTTGCGACCTGATGGCCATCTGTGGTCACTTCAAAGGCGGCTCAAACTTTGTCGCAACCGAGGCGATCCCGCTTTGCTGGCCATGCCCTGTGGCCCACTTCAATCCCTGAGGCGCAGCTCGTTGAGAGCTCGTGACCTTCGCCCTGTCAGTCTGAGTCGACCCATGACAGGCGTTTCGGCAGATCAATCGGGTGGCAACTCCACCAGATAGTGAGCTGAAAGAGTTGAAGAAGGCCTTTGCAACGGGGCACTTTTCCATACTTTTCCCTGCCCCGGAGTCCCGGAGGCAAGAAATCAACAGTGACACACCCAGCTACTCCCATTGGTCCCATTCCTGCAATTTTGGTCAGGTCCTGAATGTGCTACAGGGCTTCATCAAGCATGCAAAGCAGGTGATGGTTCAGAACTTGTTTGAGGGTTTGTCCAAAACTAGGGTCCCTTGGTACACCTAAACCCACTGGTTAGTCATCATTTTCCCAATGAAATTGAACTTTGGGGGTGTACCATTCCAAGAATTGAACCAATGGTTGCATGTCAGAAGAATGAAAATAGCACAGCCATGCAGGGCGAATTGTGTGTCCATATGCTTTTGGTTTGTCGTTTCCCTCATCCACTTCCCGGACATCTTCGACAGTGGGACAGGCAGGAACGCGAGTACCACCCATTCCAGAAGGCGCTGCCGTGCGGGCAGCTCGTGGGAGAACCCAGCCGGATTTATTGTGGTCTGTGGGGACTGGAAATTACATGGACATGGTGCAATTCTGGCATGTATCAAAAGCATTTGAGCTCGAAATTTAACCAGTGAACAAACCCACATAGCCAAGGGGCATGTTCCTACTTCCAAGACTTCCGATCCCAAGAATTTGAACACGTTGTCTACATGTTGGGAGTCCAACGCCTGTCGACTTGGCGTAGGGGCATGTTTTCCTGTTTCAGTTTCTAAAAAACAGCATTGACATCGGAGGACCATGCTGGTTGCAACCTAATTGGTGCCATGGCGCAGACGCTCTCACGCAGTGACGCCAAAAACAAGATCAACCGCGGTGCGTTTCACCGCAAGGCAGATCTCATGTGCACCCGGTGGATCAGGTAGAGCCCAGGATGGTGACTAGAAGTCCTGTGCAGCCCTGTGCAAATCTCACAAGAGCTTGATGCCTGACTCCGAGCATGACAGGGGTTTCCCAGGGGTTTCCCCTCCCTGATGAGGTTGTTCTGGAAGTTGTGACGCAGTATGGAGACTTGCTGTGCTATGCACAGCCCAAGCATCAAAGGCCACAGCTCTTTCTGAATGGACATCTCATCTCTGAGGATTTGCTTTGATAATGCCCCTTTATCTTACTGCCTGGGTGTAAAGAAACACAACGAGACATCAACTACAGAATAGACATTGTATAGACAGCAATTACATTGTAGTGTTTGTAGTGTAGATTCAAATCACGTCTATACAATTTGAGCGGGTTTGGGAATGAATTTGATAAATAGCAAGCAGGATATCAGACGTTTCCCCAGCAGCCCAGCCCCAGTGGCAGGGACAAAGAAGTGGTGTTGGCAGCCGTGGCCAGCAGCAGTTGGGCGGTGAAATATGTGGCCAGGGTAGCAATTATGCCACAAAGTGAGAACTCCGAAATGTTAAGCAGGTGAGCAGTGGTTTTTTTCTGGCATTCACACATATTCACACATTCTGCTGGAATCATTGTGCAAAAGGGGGCACACACACACACCTGTATTCACCATGACCTCACTTTGCGTTTACCGTGTTGACCAGAATTCCATGACTTGCAGACCTGCTCCAGCCATCTCCAGCCCACTTTTCTGATATCATCTCTATGCATCTCTCAGGTTGCAGAAGACCTGCTACAGGATGACAACTTCGCACTGGATATGATTCGCGCCAATCCTATGGCCCTCCGGATGCTGCCGGACGCTGCACTCACTTCCTGTGCAGGGCACGTATTCGTCAAAACTACTAAAATTGTAGGCAAGGCTGAACATCCTGGAGATAGGAGTTGGAAGTCATGAGCAGAATGTTGCATGTCCACATACAAGTAGAAACATGTAGAAACAAGTAGAAACAAAGAAGTTTTGTTTTTCTCCATTTTTCTTCAGGAGCTGATTGGTTGGGGAGGTTAGGGACCAGCATGGACCAGCATGGACCAGCACAAGCAAATGAAGGCCTTGACATGAAACACGTGGCTTTGAGGAGCGCTGCCGCCATGACCCCGACATGGTCCTTGCTGCTGTGAGTGGGGATGGGCGCTGCCTGTCTTTGAGTTCCCTGCAGCAAGATGAGGACTTTGTGCGCGAGGCGCCTGTGTGGTTGCGGTCGGGGAAAACTTGCAGGGACTTTTGTTTTTTTGAAAACCCAACATAAATGATTATAAACGATTGCAAGCTGCTTGGAAGCTGCAAGCACATTGATGTTTCACCGACACAATTCGATGATCACGGGAAGCCATAATTCCGCAACTGACGCCCTTCTGGTAGGTCCGATGTGTTGATGTTGTGCGAATGAATATTGCATGTTCTTTTGGGATCTTTTGGGTACGGTCAGGAAAATACGCTTATCACTGATGAAACTATCCCACCATTAGCACCAGTCCTGTGGAGCCGTGCGCGAATGCCCGAGAAACCAATGCCGATTCTTCGCAACTTGGACCTTAACCATGAAAAACCGGGATCTGGTTTATGTGATGTGAATGAATAGATACAAAACCGATACCGAATGGATACCTCATTAAGTATACATATGTACTCGTATGTATTCATTGGTTGCAGGCAGTTTGCTGCAGTGCCGAAGCTTTGCAATTTGCTCCAGAGCCTCTGAAGGCCCGCCCTCGCAGCCCCAGCAGTCGAGTCTTGTGGGTCAGGTGAAACGGAAGTTTGAAACCCAAATCATACTTCAAATTCATTTGTACTCATATAATCTTTATATCATCCCATAATAAGGGGATTATCATCCCAAATCATACCTTACCAGTAGTCCCGCACAAGGCAGTGGCGGAAGTTTCAAAAATAGGAAACCTATAGGAGAGGTTGGTTGTTGTGAATCACGGATGGCAGAGCGAAGCCACTGATGGACCGAAAGGTGGTTGAGGTCTCCTCTCTCTTTCTCTCTCTCTCTCTCTCTCTTTCTCTCTTTCTCTGGCTATCTACCTACCTACCTACCGATCTATCTATGTATCTATCTATCTATCTATCTATCTGCCTACCCAGCTATCTATCTATCTATCTATCTATCTATCTCTCTCTCTCTCTCTCTGTCTGTCTGTCTGTCTGTCTGTCTGTCTGTCTGTCTGTCTGTCTCTGCTTGAAAACGAAGCTATTCTGCGAGACTTCCTCAATTTTTGAAAAACGCAGCAATTCAGCGAGACTTCCTCAATTTTTGAACTTGATAACGTCAAAAACGAAATACATTTTGACCTCGAAAGGTGCTTCGCGCCACAACGGCATGCACTTTTTCGACATCTCAACTTCCAAAAGTTGTCCGAAGCTGAGGTGTTTTGCACGTTTGACTTGGAAATGTGCTTCGCGCCACAACGGCATGCAATTTTTCACCTCTCATCTGGGCAGCTGGCTCCGCACCCGCCGCTTTAGCGAGCCTACTTTTCGACCCTCTGGAGCCACAAACCATTGGAAAAACACAGTGTTCGCGACTTCCTACCTTTTCGCGCACCTGCATCTTCTTTCTTCTGACTCTTTCTCTTCTCTGATCTTCTCTCTTCTGCTCTTCTCTTCTCTATTCTTCTGCTCCACCTCTGCTTTTCATCTGTCCATATTGTCGGAAGTTTGACTTCTAAACTTCCTTCGATTATGGCATTGGACTTCTATGCGTCCCATAAGGGGAATCATATCATCGTCAGTATGTCAGGTCGGACTGGGTCTGACTCCTCAGATCCATTCCCACGATATAATTCCCATATCCCCATATTTTGGGGAAGATCCCATAGATTGGGCGCGTATAATCCCTAATTAACCGTAACTAACTAACCATAACTAACCATAACTAACCATAACTAACCATGACTAACCATGCCTAACCATGACCATAACTAACCAACCATAACTAACCATAACTAACCATAACTAACCATAACTAACCATGACCATAACTAACCATAACCAATAGCGGCCCCAGATCCCAGATCCCATGGATCCTTCGGAGCGCCAGGCAGATTTTGACCTCGTCGTCTCCGCGGTTTCTGCGGATGGCCGGGCCTTGCGCTTTGCCGCGCCTGAGCTCCGCAGCAATCGGCAGGTGGCGCTGGCGGCGGTGGAGGGCTGCGCAGGAGCCATGGCGCACGTAGGCGCAACGGGAGTTGTGAAGAGAGAGCCATGAAAATTATGAACACTATGAACACTTCAAGTATGAACAATAGACATCTAACATGGACTTGAACTATTTTTGTAGACTCAACTATATATTCAACATGTACTATATATGAGTGTGATGATGTCTGTAGGTCGGATTGGTTGTGCTTTGTGGCCGTGATCTTATTACATGGACATTTTTGCTTTGCAAAAGAACAATGTGTTCCAACGGAACAATGGTTTGGTTATTTGCAAATGATGGCCAGCACCTTCGGCCCCATTTGTTCAATGGTGACTACTGACTACAGCCAGTAGCATATACGTCTGATCTCGAACAAAACTGTTCTTCCATTCCGAGATGCCGGAGCACCCTGCTGAATCATGGCCCCCAAAGGTGAAGAGCTGCGCGGCAATCGTCATTTTGTGTTGGAAGCTCTTCGCCTACAGGGAGCTGCTTTGGAGTATTTGCCGGACTTTCAGGATGATGAGGCCTCGCACCCCGATGCTACCTTGGACATCCTTTGACATCTTTTGACGATGTTGCAAATTATGTGAAAGATGAACGGTTTGGTTCCAAAATGCTGCAAATACCACGCAGAGATACACAACAGTTGAGGGTTCAAGTGCTTCAAACTTAAACATGTTGTAAGTAATGTTTAAATACATTGGAAGATACGAGACCAACAAACCCCAACCACTAACCACAAGAATAACAGCAGCAAGAATAACAGAACCAGCAACAACTACTACAAGAACAGCCACAAGAAGAAGAAGAAGAAGACGAAGAACAGAAATAACATGAAATAACATGAAATAACAACATAACAGCAAACAAAAACAAGAACGGCAAAAAAACCAAGAACAGCAGCAGCAGCAGCAGCAGCAACAACAACAACAACAACAACAGTTACAGCGACGGGCAGCGCCCTCCCCCATGCCAGAAAAATCTTTTTGCTTCCCATTTTGACCTCTTTGCTTTCTTGTCCCTGGTGTAAATACCATGAGGCCCAGAAAGGCCAACTGAGATGTAAATGAATACGTTAGCAACCTAACGTGTCACAATGTTTCAACAAGTATCATGGAGGGTCGAAACTCCACAACGCCTGAAAGGTCATACAAGATGGAATGCTGCATGTGCCGTACACAATGGAAGGTATAAGTTCAGGTTCCAAATGTTGTGTGGACCATGCAAAATAAAAGAGGTTGAAGTCCCCAAATGCTGCACATATCATGCAAAATGCAAGGCTGTAATTCCAAAATGCTGCACATACCGAATGAATGCACATACAATGCAAATGTTGAATTGAGAGGTTGAACTTCCAAAACATTGCAAATAGCAAGGGAAAAGGCAGGACAAGAAACCAGACTCGTACAAAAAACATAAACAACAAACGATAACAAACGGTAACAAGACACATTCCAACCCTGATGTATGATTTTTCGATCTCTGTCTTCGGCTTTGCCTGTCTGTGGCACCTTGGTCCAAAGTGTCCGATTAGCTGCCAGGAAGTTGTGCTTGAAGCGCTAGCATCGAACAGCGGAGCTCTGCGCTTCTCGACCCTGAAGTCTCAGCGGAGCTTCGCCCTCCTTGCAGTAGAGACAGCAGGCCAGCGGGATAGAGGGGGTGTGAAATTATTCAATGGAGAAACTGGTTTATTGGAAGTAGGGGGGATACCTCATTTTCAGACAATCCCATTTCCAACATTTTTTGTCTAGTGTCAGCATGATTCATTTGATGGTGATCCTCTTTACCTTAAAGCGTGTTTGCATACGAAGCACTTGTCCAGGTATGAGCCTTGAGCATGTATCTGCGGAACTTCTTGAAGATAAGCAAGTGGTCCTTGCTGCTCGGCATTGTGCTTTCTCATCTTTCTCTCTTGACTGACAAAGTCAATAATGGTGGAGGTGGGTTTTTATGCCCCTTCCCACGCCAATCAAAATCGATTGAGGCCAGATAGCCTCCACAACTTTGCCTGTAATGGTATGTGGATGGTATGTACTTCTATACTTAGTCGTGTTGTCCCAAAACGTTTCGAGGCACAACCAAAGGAGGTGAACACTTCTCCTTACCTCGTGCCCTTTGCAGGCTGCAGTGACATCCAATGGCTTGGCATTACAATTTGCGAGTCAGACATTGAAGGGTGATGAGGAAGTGGTGTGGTGCGCCGTGAATCAGGAGCAGTCAATGGGATTTCCATGGATTTCCCTATGTTTGAATTTCTTTTGGTGGACATCATTGATTGATGTTGAAATACGCCTTCCAAGGGTTAATTTTTTTTGTGCTCGAGCGCGAGACATCACAGGATGTGCTCATTAGATCTCATTCGCCCGTATCTGAAACATCCATTTCCTGGACGAAAGGGCCCGAGTTTCCTGAACTCTTGCAATCTTCAGTTCCATATTAATGTTGGCAGCTGATTAGTGTGAGGGCCCCCCCGTACGTTCGACACTTGGAGGCTATATCGCAAGCCAAGAGGCTATGGATCAATACTAATCAAAAGGCATCGAAGCAAACCACAGGCGCAAAATGGACGCAACTGATTCCGCATGCTTCAGGCTTCAGGACATATAATAGGCTTCCCAGAAGGAGCCATGAGGCCGATGAGGCCGATGGAGCCGATGAGGCCGATGAGGCCGATGAGGCCGCTGAAGCCGATGAGGCCGATGAGGCCGATGAGGCCGCTGAGGTCGCTGAGGCCGATGAGGCCGATGGAGCCGATGAGGCCGATGAGGCCGATGAGGCCGATGGAGCCGCTGGAGAGGCCGATGGAGCCGCTGGAGCCGATGAGGCCGATGAGGCCGATGAGGCCGATGAGGCCGATGAGGCCGATGCCGATGCCGAGAAGCCGATGGAGCCGCTGCCGATGAGGCCGATGAGGCCGATGAGGCCGATGAGGCCGATGAGGCCGATGAGGCCCGATGAGCCGCTGGAGCCGATGAGGCCGATGAGGCCGATGAGGCCGATGAGGCCGATGAGGCCGATGAGGCCGCTGGAGCCGATGGAGCCGCTGGAGCCGACGAGGCCGATGAGGCCGATGAGGCCGATGAGGCCGATGAGGCCGATGAGGCCGCTGAGGTCGCTGAGGCCGATGAGGCCGATGGAGCCGATGAGGCCGATGAGGCCGATGAGGCCGATGAGGCCGATGGAGCCGATGAGGCCGATGAGGCCGATGAGGCCGATGAGGCCCATGAGCCGCTGGAGCCGATGGAGCCGCTGGAGCCGATGAGGCCGATGAGGCCGATGAGGCCGATGAGGCCGATGAGGCCGATGAGGCCGATGAGGCCGATGAGCCGCTGGAGCCGATGGAGCCGCTGGAGCCGATGAGGCCGATGAGGCCGATGAGGCCGATGAGGCCGATGAGCCGCTGGAGCCGATGGAGCCGCTGGAGCCGATGAGGCCGATGAGGCCGATGAGGCCGATGAGGCCGATGAGGCTGATCAGGCCGATGAGGCCGATGGAGCCGATGAGGCCGATGAGGCCGATGGAGCCGATGAGGCCGATGAGGCCGATGAGGCCGATGAGGCCGATGGAGCCGATGAGGCCGCTGGAGCCGATGAGGCCGATGAGGCCGATGGAGCCGCTGAGGCCGCTGAGGCCGATGAGGCCGATGGAGCCGATGAGGCCGATGAGGCCGATGAGGCCGATGGAGCCGATGAGGCCGATGAGGCCGATGAGGTCGATGCGGCCGATGAGGCCGATGAGGCCGATGAGGCCGATGAGGCCGATGAGGCCGATGAGGCCGATGGAGCCGCTGGAGCCGATGGAGCCGCTGGAGCCGATGAGGCCGATGAGGCCGATGAGGCCGATGGAGCCGATGAGGCCGATGAGGCCGATGGGGCCGATGAGGCCGATGAGGCCGATGAGGCCGATGGAGCCGATGAGGCCGATGAGGCCGATGAGGCCGATGAGGCCGATGAGGCCGATGGAGCCGATGAGGCCGATGGAGCCGATGAGGCCCCTTGAGCCGATGAGGCCGATGGAGCCGATGAGGCCGATGGAGCCGATGAGGCCAATGGAGCCGATGAGGCCCCTTGAGCCGATGAGGCCGATGGAGCCGCTGGAGCCGATGAGGCCGATGAGGCCGATGGAGACGATGAGGCCGATGGAGCCGTTGAGGCCGATGCAGGCCGATGAGGCCGATGAGGCCGATGAGGCCGATGGAGCCGCTGGAGCCGCTGGAGCCGATGACACCGATGAGGCCGATGAAGCCGATGGAGCCGCTGGAGCCGATGAGGCCGATGGAGCCGCTGGAGCCGATGGAGCCGCTGGAGCCGATGAGGCCGATGAGGCCGATGAGGCCGATGAGGCCGATGAGGCCGATGAGGCCGATGAGGCCGATGGAGCCGATGAGGCCGATGAGGCCGATGGGGCCGATGAGGCCGATGAGGCCGATGAGGCCGATGGAGCCGATGAGGCCGATGAGGCCGATGGAGCCGATCAGGCCGATGAGGCCGACGAGGCCGATGAGGCCGATGGAGCCGCTGAGGCCGATGAAGCCGATGAGGCCGATGAGGCCGATGGAGCCGATGAGGCCGATGGAGCCGCTGGAGCCGATGAGGCCGATGGTGCCGCTGAGGCCGATGAGGCCGATGAAGAAGCCGATGGAGCCGCTGGGGCCGCTGAGGCCGCTGAGGCTGATGGAGTCGCTGGAGCCGCTGGCGCCAGTGGGGCCGATGAGGCCGATGAGGCCGATGCGGCCGCTGGAGCCGATGAGGCCGATTAGGCTGATGAGGCTAGTGCGGCCGATGAGGCCGATGAGGCCGCTGCAGCTGATGAGGCCGATGAGGCTGATGAGGCCGGTGGAGCTGATGGAGCCGCTGGAGCCGATGGAGCCGATGAGGCCGATGAGGCCGATGGAGCCGATGAGGCCGATGGAGCCGCTGGAGCCGATGAGGCCGATGAGGCCGCTCAAGCCGCTGGAGCCGATCAGGCCGATGGAGCCGATGAGGAGTAAATGAATAAATTATGGTACATGGTGTTGTTTTGTATTGGTTTCTGTTGTTTTTTAAATGGAGTATAGTGAGGCGGGGGACCTTTTTAGTGCTATTTTCGATGTGCACAAGACCACCACTCTGCTGTCGGCTTCATGCCGCCAAAACAACCTTAAGCCTTTATAAATGCTTCTTGGCACAGAAGTGTGCGATTGAGAGGCTTCCCTAGGCCGAGAAATATACCCTATACAATAAAGTCACAATTTGCATTGTTCTTTGAATCAAAAAGCATATCTTATACTGTATCTATATGTTTTTCATGGATTAATCTGTTTGCACATATCGAAAGACACGCTACCATGACCACGGCCGGATTTCCTGCAATCATGGTGGTGACGACTTATTCTGCACTAGCTACCTCTTTTGTGCTCCCACTTGCCCGTGCACTATTCGCAGGGCGCATATTTTTGGATCAAACAGATCAACCAACATGAGAAGGCAAAGGATGCATAAAATAGTGTAATTAATCGAAGCGTGATAAGGGGAACGATGCATAAAACAATATATGATATTTCCCTCCACGAGTTGTAGAGAACACAGATCCGCTTCTCTACCATTGGCACAAAGCCGACTTAATTTACTGCCTTGAGACACCCGCAGCCTGCGCGGCGCATGCTGGGAGGCAAGGACGCTTCTGGGTCATGTCTACGCCCGTTTTTTTCAATGACCACAAAAATCAACACCACTGGTCCGCCTCCTATCCAAGCCAGAAGCTGATGTAATGTTCCAGGTTAACGCTAGCCTTTCACTTTTTCACTTTCACAGATATGATTTCTGCACATGTACAATTTTCTGTTTCACGCATGACAGCCGGACTTATCGCCACAGATGTGGCTTCGCAGGTGGCCACTGCGACGCCTCTTCTTCTCAAGGTCCATTCTTGGCACCGCTTCGATGCTGTGGCCGTGCCACACATGTTTTGCTGCATGAACGCCTCAGAACCCTGGATATTATCCTTGTCATGAGCTGGATCTCTCTCTCTCTCTCTATGTACATTGGTATATATATATATATAGTTGTGATAGATAGATAGATAGATCGATAGATAGATAGATATAGATAGATAGATAGATAGATAGGTAGATAGATAGATAGATAGACAGATAGATAGATAGATAGATAGATATCATGTATATATGTAGAAATAGATATGGACATTTTAGGAAACGATCTTGCATCCAAAAAAGACCTTCTATTAAGGACCATAGCTCATGTGATTTGCATTTCCTGCGGCTGAGCTTCATGTCTTTACAGCATAAAGGATGTTACCTGCCTTACCTCAATACTTTTTCCCCTTTCTGATTGGAATCATGGGAAAAGTCATTGAAACCGCTTTCGGCATACGGCATACGCTTCGTTTCGAAATGATACATGTTCACATGTTCAGCAGCACAGCGCTGTGATTACATGGCATGCACCAAAAAAAAGTTCCTTACTCCTTCGCTGTTTGCTATACGGTGACTTTCAAACATTTTTGAAGCATAGCTGGGCGTCACTTTGCGGGTCGAACCATGTCAAACTTTCAGTCAAGTTAGGGCCACCACACGCTTTTTGCAAGGCCTCACCGAAGCGCTGTCCCAACTTGTTGCAGAGCACATGGCGCAAGCAGATGAAGGCGCGAATACAACCTTTCCGCATCTAGATGCCCTAACATAAAGAAATCGTATTTTTTTCTGCCACTCACCAGGCATTCCCGGAGAGGAAAGCGTGCGTGCACTTCCGGAAGACATGGAAAATTGGATGATGAAGCATGGACAAGCGCGAGCACTCCTCGACATCAATCCGCCCGAAATGCCCGACTTCCAGCAAGCACCTCCCAGTCAATGTCATTTCCATGCTGCGTCGGTTCCGGCGGCAGTCTCACAGCATGGTCCTGATGAGCCATCTATTCTTCGGCATTGGAGCCCGGAATGGCTTCCACGACTGTTCGAAGATGCAAGCCATCTCAGAATCCAGAAAGATGTATGCCAACGCCCCGCCACAATGGCAGAAGAAACCATAGCATTCCGAGACCGAGTCGATCAATCCTTTGGTTGGAAAAGCAAAGTTCTGGACGACCAGCAGAAATCTTATAGAGCAGCAGCTCAGGCCACGCTTCTGCCACTTGCATGCATGCGGATTCTATCGGGTGGTGTTGCGTGTATCAACGGCTTCCCACGCCCAACGAAAACCCATAATTGTGCCCCGTAAAAACATGTCCCTAACAATGGGCCCATGTACGTCACAGCGAAGTATCGGAGCAAAACCGAAGGACCCACATAACTTTCATAAGCTGTGCTTTGGAGCTTCGGTGCTGGTGCTGCTGCAGGGTGCAGACTGCACGTTTGGAGCCTGGGTGCTGGTGCCGCTGCAGGTGGCTGCTGCTGCATCGCGACTGCGCGCTTTGGATGCTGTGTGCTGGTGCCAATGCTGCATGTGTCTGGCGATGATAAACGTCTATGCATATGCCAAAAACAAAGGTTTCGTTGCTCTTTGAGGTCTATCCTAACCAAAACACGTAAGTTGCAAGAACATGCAAGAACACAACCTGCTTGGAAATCCTCTGCGCAACTGCTAGGGCACCCCATTCTTAATGCGAGATTCAAACAAATTGGGCATGACAGGATTGGCGCAATGCATCCCTCTTGGACTGGCAGGGTAGGAAGCCATTGTACCAGAGACAAGCAACGGCAGCTATGGAACAGTAACAGGTGAGGTTAAGCATCATCGCAACTGCAGCAGCAGGACCTTCTATGTAGATCTGTAAAGAGGAGCTCACAAGATCTTCATACAAGAACTTCCTACGCGCACCCCAAGCCAATTCCAAAGCTTCGATAAACGACAGCCTACCGGTATCACCCACATTCCTTGTTTCGACAAGTCTAACGATTGAGCTAGATTTACCCTCCCAAAGAAGCTTCGCTGTAGAGGCCCATCATAGTCAAAGTCACATTGGTTCATGGCATGACGCAATTCTCACAAACAACCCTTCTGCCTTCCGCCAAGGTTGTTGGACACAAGCCCGGACGATGGCAAGTCGGAGCTACTCCACTGCAAACTCTTCGCCTTGGTTGCTGGGGATCTCTACCGCAGTCATGGGGGCCAACTCTTCGAATACAACAATGGCGCATGGGCGCCGGCCTCTCGTGGCCTGACATCTGTGAACCTTGAATTCGTCCTCCAGGCCCTTCGTAGAGCTCAGGCGTATTATTCCATAATGGCCCAGATGAAGCCGAAGAGATGTTATGATGACATTGTCTTCGAGATCAAAGCCATCCAGCAAGTGGGTATGGAGGAGGTTCTCTTGCAATGGCAACTTCAGGATATCATTCAGAGGAAACCTGAAGTCAGAGCATGTGAGTGGCTCTGTGGCCTGTCTGAGCTTTGTCGGACGCTCCGGCACCAATTTGCGGAGCATTCAAGGACATCAAGACTCCCCAAATCATCCACACGAAGAAAGAAATAGAACATGTTCAACCACTCGCAATTTTTGTCCTACTCCCCCTAGTCTAGTTCAGCTTCCCATCCTGTAAGCTTGGCGCCAGGACCATCGTGAAATGCTTCCAACGTTGGGGCGATGAAGAAATACGGGTCAAACAGCAACCAGGGCTCTGCTTCCAGGATGCATTCATCTCGACTGTGGATGGCAACCCGAAACAAATGCAGAAAGATGCCCGTCATGGTTGTTACATAGCCATCCCTACTCCCATCGCCTTTGTGCCCAGCATGGCCACCAGACAGCGATACGCCAGCATCCTCTTGTCTTCTTTGGCAGGCTCAGATGGATTGCAAGTGCTGCTCAACCAATGTGCTCTGGTTGTGGCCCGTGTCCGGCAGCCTGACATCTTGCACATTGTTGTTGGATGTGGACATGACGGAAAAACTTTGATTTTTGTCGATCACTTGCAAGCTGTCTTTGGCAGTGCCTTCAGTTGCGCTCCGTGCGGCATGCTGCAATCGGAGCGAGAATTCCAAGTCCAAGGTGCCAATTTCATACATGCAGCCTTCCTCACCTTTGATGAATGCAAAAGAGATTCAGGAATCATGGAGGATATCGTCAAAGTGTTCGTCGGAGGTGGCTGGCTACCCCTCCGCAGAAACCACGAAGCAGAGACTAGATACGGGAATTGGGCATGCACTGGCAAAGTCTGGGCAATGAATTCCGGTGACATCCCTCGTGTTCCAACGGCGGAAGAGGTTTCCCATCAAAGGCGGTTCCGCTGCACCTACATGCGGTCCACCTTCACAGCCTTGGAGGAGGAAGTTGACATCCCCAACAAAGTCTTCCATGCCGACCCTGGGGCCAAGTCCTTTATGTCTTCTGGCGAAGCAGTGTGGTGCTTCTTCCAAGATTTCCTTTTCCCTCATCTTCGGGCAAACGGGGCGCAAACATGCAGTGACAACCTGGAGTACATGAGGAAAGGCACGAGCATGCACAAAGATACCCACTGGTTGCTGAGGAAGATGAACCGCACCACTGACTGCATCCATCCAGACACAGCCCAAGGCCTTGAAGCCCAGAATGAAAGACCTGGTGAAGCTCCTGCAGCGACTTTGCCTGAGCGCATTGTCCGGGAGACTCACGCCTCCATCCACGCCCAATTCTTCTCCGCAGCGTCTGCCTTAGTACATCCGCCAATTTGCTGTCCATTGGTAGAACAATGTAAATTCTCTTCCAACAGTCAAACTCCTGGAGTACAGTTCTTTTTTTAACATACCCTTCGCCGCCCGGCCCATATCGAAGATTTTATTTGTTCGCTTTGCCTTAAAAGCATGCTATGCCATACTATGCCTTTCCTTTTGCCGAGGCAGACATCAACCGGATTGTTGTGCCTTCCAATCCGGGCTCTGCTCCTCCAAGACGGCCTGGGAAGAAACTACGGGTGGAATATTTGAAGGATTCTTTGCAGCAGTTTCCTCACTTGATCCGCTTGGTCGACGGTCTCCAACGTGCAGGAGCCCCCTTGGACCGCTTTGAGCGCCGGTGCCTCGATGCTGACAGTTGGCACCAGCGCCTCCAAACATGCCTAGAAAGCCAGAACATCCCGGAAGTGGTTGGAACATGGAATGATTGGCTCTGGCCCAGCGCTGCGGAAGCTTCAGCCTACAACACCGATGAGACACCAGGATTTCCCCGAGGAGACGCTTGGGAAATTTCCTGCCGGATGGATGTTGCTGGCTTGAAAGAGTTTGCGGAGATGGTCCCTGGTGATAAAGGAGAACACGCACGCCTACTTGCAGAGCTTTGTGAAAGAGAAGGCACAATCGAGGGTGACGTGACCATCCTTTCCACATTGGGGCACCAGAAGAAAGTCGCTGGCGCATCCTTGGGGCGTGTTTTCTTCCCCTGGATCAGCTTTCCAAATTTGTCCCGTTCCGCCCGAGACTTTGGAAGCCCGCCTGGAACCAAGGAGTTTGATATGCCCAATGCAGTGGTTCACTTCGCATTGGTCTGGGCAAAGGAATATGGGCTCGACCTGCCTTGCTTCCAACGCTATCATGCAAACAAAGGGACATGGCGGAAGATCGTCATGCAGTGGTTTGCCCTTGCCGAGCAGGATGCAAAGAAGGCCCTGTTGCAGGCTTGCTTTGGTTTTGCTTTCCCATTGCGTGCGAGTGGCAAACCTGTGATTTGCCCATTGCTTGAAGGCTTAGCAGCAGATGCCATGAGGCTGCGGGCCACCATGTGCGAAAGGCACCCTAGCTTGCTGGCAGCCATGCGGGCAGCTGGCCGACCGAGACCAGAGACTTCCACCATGGCTTTCCTGCTCTTTGACAAGGAAAACCAGACCATGCAAGCATTCTGCAAATTACTGCCAAAGTATGGGTTTGCTTTGGTTGCACCTGTCTTTGATGCAGTGCTGGCCGTGCCACAGAGCAGAACAGAGGAAGATGGCACCGAGAGGGCGCCAAATCAAGATGCTTTGCTCAATGATTTTCGCGACAGCACAGGAATCACGATGCAGGTCAAAACATTGAGCCGCACCAGGCCGCAGGCGACTGTGCCGAACATATTGCGCGAACTCTTGTCCAACAACATGGCCATCCGTATGGACCCGGTCCAGCGCCTACCTGGGCGCTTCTCATGCATTGGCACTGCTCTCCTGAACCTGTTTCCAGACGAAGCCAATGGTATCAAAGAAGCAACCTCCAATTTGAGCAGCCCGATCTCCTACCACCACACCATGGAGATTTGCCCCAATGTTCTCATTGAACCAACTTCGTTCGATCAAGCCACTCAAAGCGGTGACGGGACATGTTTCCTGGTCCATGCGTCAAACACTTGGGATGCTGACGTTGGTCATGCATATGGTGTGAAAATGGTGGAGGCTACCGCCCAGATCTACACCTCGACAGAGGAGGAGTACATCCAAACCAATACGCAATTGCTCTGGCAGAAGCTAGCAAAGACACCAGGCACGTACATCTTCAAAGTCTCCATTATCAGTCAGGATGGGGAACCACAGGCCAAGCGTCGCAAAAAAGATGCGGCGTCGACGACTTCAGTTGAACTTCTTTTGAAAGCCGGTGTGGTGGAGGCTGAGGAGACTTTGCGCCCGGTCATGCCACAAGTTCGAGAGCGCATGTCTAGGGAGGTTTCCCAGGAACTTGCCCGTCCCAAGCTTAGTTACCACAGTTGCAAGGTCAACAGCATCCATGATACTCCATGATGTCAAATTTCTTGTTGTATATGACAAACTTTTCCTCTTTGCTAGTCGCTGGCCTTTCAGACGTTACCCCAAAAAGGCATCACGACAGCAGGAAGCGTCGAGGAAAGTATACGCCTGCCTGTGCAGGATTCATTTCAGAGACAATATGATAATACCAATATCAGCCACCGTAACCTCTAAGCATTTTTGATATCTTAAGTTTCTCAGGTTTGCAGCGCGAAGCTGGTCGATCGAATCCAGAAGCAGCGTATGCTTGTACCATGTGCCCCTTCCGTACATTCAGCCGAAGATCATCCCTCCTCACACATGTCGAAAAATACCACACGGCAGAAAAGGATTTTGTCACCAACAAGCAACAGTTCTATGTCGCATGTGCCATCTTTGAGCAGAAGCAGGCAGGTTCGAACCACATCTGTTGTAAATACACATGCGCACGTGGACATGCCATGCTTCGTTATCCGCCAGGCCTTACGACCTCTGATACCTGGCTGCCATGCAGAAGATAACCTACTTTCCCTGGCAGCAACCTGCATTCGATCTTGGGCAAAACTGGATGCAGACTCGCTCCGCTACCTCTCCACCCAAAATTTTGTGGACATGGCGTTGATTCTCACTGGCACTGGCCCACAATATGTTCTCAAGCAACAAACAGCACAAGCTCTGCGGATCAACAAGATGCTCTACATTAGCAATGATTTCGCAGATTTGGTGCTGGCCAAGGCAATCAAACACCGAGGCAAAGTCCACACGATGTTCAACGACATCACAAGTGATTGGGTCTCTCGAGGAAGCTCTTGCGCACTGCTTGGTTGCCGCAGAGGAGATACCCGCCAGGCGGCGTTTCAAGAAGTCATGGCCTTGAAGCCAGTGCGTGACTTGCATGCAGGCTTGGTTGAAGCTGCCACTGAGCGCCAAGAATGGCTTGTTTGCAGTCATGATGCAACATATCAAGTATTGTTCAGCGCCATTGGACAAGTGCCAATGCAACAGAAACAAGGTGAATTCCATGCCCTTCACACGTTTCTTGGCCGGTCGGGCGCTGTGCCTGGCTTCAGCCTTCAGCGCACGGAGGGTCCTGCTCAGTTTCGGGCGGCCATTGCTGAAGTCCTGCCTCAAGCTGCTCGGGACACGGTCAAGTACATCTTCTCTGATAGCCCTACCTCTGTAGAAGGCGCGGCCGAAGTCTTGCCAAACTTGGAAGCTGTCGCAGAAGATGCTTTGCATTTGGTGCTGCGCGTGGAAGCTTGTACTGGAGAGAAGCGCACTGCCTTGTCCTCATGCTTGCTCAAGATCCAAACCCGCTTCCGCCTGCCATACGCAGCTCCGTTCTTTCGTGGCCATGCTGTGGAAGACCCTCCTGATGCCGGCAACTGGTCGGACAATCTGATGGACAAAGAAGCTACCGAAACAGATTGGGATAAAAAAGCAACCAAACCATACTGCAACCACCAGGAGTATATCAATGACATCCAAGCCCTTTGCACTGCGTTTCCAGACAACATGGGCCACAAGGACAAGAAAGGGCGCACAATCCGCCAGATCTTGAAGGCCGGGGCTTCCTACACTCATTTTCGCTACTTGTGGAACGGATCGCACATCATCTCTGCACTCCACGACGTGCTGCCACCTGCGGAGCTCCAACTCCTGAGTTTTGGCACGTGCAGCAATGAAGCCTTGCACTTTCAATTGAAAGCTTGCCAAGAGCAAATCATCCAGCAGCACATCCAAACCTTCCCACCACAACTTCAAGCTTTCAGCTTGGCCAAGATGTTGGCCCACCATTCGGCCGCATACTTCCACACCTTGGCACAAAGAAAGGAGTCTGAGATTCTCAGCTTAATGCAAGGCTGCTTGAAAAAGGGTTTTCTGCCAGCTCTTGAGGAAGGGCAGGTACAACCCATTATCAGCAGGCAAGACTTGTGCAAGCCAGTGCGCAGGGTGAATCCTGGGAAGTTGGCCGCAAGAAAAGAAACGGCTGCAAAAAAGGCCGCACAATGGAAGAAGGAGACCCGCAACCGACAGCTGAAGAACAAGGAGAAAGTTCAACATAAAGGCGCCTTCAAGCGCACCGTCTTTACTCAACAGAAGTGCCTTGGCAGGCTTACATGCACAGACCCGCAATCCACACTTATCCGTCCTGCACAATGTGCTGTCACTATAGCTTTGTCACTGGTGCCTTTCCGTTGCATGCATTACTGCCTCATCCGCAATATCGGCCAAGTCTTCTTTAAATTCAATCGTCTGTCGCGTGCTCTCCCGAATAATTGCATGCCTGGCCAATGCGCAATGTGTTTCTTAAAACTTTTTTGTTGTGCTCCCACCAGTACGCACATAGTTTAGCAACAAACCATCCAGCTGCAGATGGTCCCTACCTTGATGTCGTGGCCCTTCTACACATTCAAATACCCCAAAGATAAATTGCACCTGCACCGCTAGCAGCCCCAATAGCATAGCCATTTTCATTAAACCGTAAACTCAATCTGCCCCGTCTGCCTACTTGATCACGTTCTCCTACCACGCCAACAGTAACTTTCCCTGCGCCCCATGTTGAAATAAATCAAAAACATGCGTTTTAATTTTACGGTAACCAATGGTAACCAAAGTACATCAAAGTCTGCAGCAACAAAAGGCCACGGGCCCCTACCGCGTATACCTCGGACAACGGAACTATAGCAAAAACTCGAGGCAGATGAAGGCATTCAAATCGTAGCGCGCATATGTTCGATGAGTGCAATTAAGACAACCTGAAAGGATCAGCCACTTTATCCTCCACGTGCGTGCCACTAAACAGCTTCTGATCCACTTGCCACTTCTGCCCCTGCGCTGCAGTAACAACATCAAGCCACAACAGGCCGGAGCTGGGCCGCTGTCCACCCTCGCCAGTGGCGGCGGCGCCCTTGAGAACTTTCCTTCCAGCGCCCGCCGTCCGGAGCTGGGGGTCAAGCCCTCGCCAGTGCCTGGGGTGGATAAATAAAGAGAAAAAGAAAGAGAGAGAGAGAGAGAGAAAAAGAGAGAGAAAAAAAAAAGATACAGAAAGTGAGAAACAAACATCTTGCATGCCAGATCGCGATCGCGAGACCATTACGCCGAGATTCCGCATGTCCACTCCGTACCAGAACTTTGATGCGCAATGTCCAGCATGATTTTCGTGTTGTGATTGCAGGGTTTGATGTGCATTGTCAAGGCATATCTGCTCTTGTTGGCTGTCATTGGATATAGAAAGCTATATAAGATGCTGTGTCTTTGTTTGTTGTTGCTATCCGTGGATCTGTTCATATTTAATCTTTTGTTCGAACGCCATTCCTTTTTCAACAAATCAACAAGTGCGGTGCTGCGAGCCAGGCGGCCAAAACGCAGCGCTGCAGCTGAATCTTCGTCAGCTGCGGATGAACCGCGGTGAGCTGCCAAGTGGAGCCAATTAATGTGGCATACCAACTTGAAAAAAAAAACAATTGTGCTTTTGGATATTTGGAGCTCTTTTCAACTAATTTGCAGGCGTGCCCACTTGCCAATTCCAAGCGGATTTAATTAGTTTCCCGTGTGCAAAGTTAAATTAGTGCGAAAATCAGATCGAGGCGGCAAAAAATGAATATGATGCTCAAACACGCTCACACACGCTCACACCTGATACACAGCAGCCTTTGTACTTATTGCACATGCATGTACATGTGCATGAAGATTTGACGCTCCAAAATGTCTGTCCACGGAATTATCAATGCTTATACGTGTTTTGGGTCAGAAATTTCGGCGTGAATGCAAGCATCAGGGAAAGAAAGAAAGAAAGAGAAGGACGCAAATAGAACACCAAAAAGTGAGAGGGAAAGAGGGGCAGTAGCATAAAGAATAAATCCAAGGCAATAGATATGTGTATATACTAAATATATTGTTTTTGCATGTATACATATTTGCATATATATATATACTTATACACATACATAAATATATAGTTACATACATAATGTATAGTCTAGGTATCGTATCTATAGTTCTAGATATAGGGCTGCAATGCTTCCTTTCTGCGACCAAGTTAAAGTTATGCACATGGGCAACGGAAGCCCAGTGAATAGTATGAACCAGGCGCGCCAAAGTGCAAAGCACCCATGCTCTGAAAGTGGTGCTTGGCGCCGGAGATAAATCCTATGCAGAATTGCCAATATAAAGGGAGTTGCAGGTTACAGCTACATGTATCGAGACACCTTAACCCATTCCACCCTGCTTACATGCACAAGAAGTGGTGCCGCAAAATCGACGCCAACCGTCAATGGCACCCCCCCCCTCCCCCCCAATGGGTATGGGTATACAGGAACTATGTTCCCCGCCCCCCCCCTGTGGGTGGGTGGGGGGGTTAGTAGTAGCAGTAGTAGTAGTAGCAGCAGTAGTAGTAGTAGTTGTTGTTGTTGTAGTTGTAGTTAGTCGTAGTGAGTAGTAGTTAGTAATTAGTAGGAATGGGTATGGATATACAGGAGCTATGTTCCCCGCCCCCCCTGTGGGTGGGTAGGGTGGTGGGGGGGTTTAGTAGTAGTTCGTAGTAGTTAGTAGTAGTTAGTAGTAGGAATGGGTACGGATATACAGGAACTATGTTCCCCGCCCCCCTGTGGGTGGGTAGGGGGGTGGGTGGGTTAGTAGTAGTATGTAGTAGTGAGTAGTAGTGAGTAGTAGTTAGTAGTAGGAATGGGTATGGATATACAGGAGCTATGTTCCCCACCCCCTCTGTGGGTGGGTAGGGGGGTAAGGGGGTCAGTAGTAGTTAGTAGTATGTAGTAGTGAGTAGTAGTTAGTCGTAGGAATGGGTATGGACATTCAAGAGGTATGTTCCCCGCCCCCCCCCTGTGGTGTGGTGGGGGTGTGGTACTGCCTTTATATAAATATATTATATATATATATGTGTGTGTGTGTATGTACACATGTATGCGTATATATATATATATTTATATATGTATATATATTTATATGTTTTTATATGTGTGTATGTATATATATATATGTATATGTATGTAGGTATGTGTGTATGTATGTATGTATGCATGTATGTATTCATATATATATATATGTTCACAAAAGTGACTCAGTGCCCAAAGGTTGAAGCTGGTGAAGCAGCGCACAGTCTTTTTCCATCACCCACAAAAGTAAGAGTGCACCGCAGCTGCGCCAAAGGATGCCGCAACAAAAGGCCCAGGTGGACCAAGCTCCAGGGCAATTGAGGAGGCCATAGAGCACCGCCATGACATAGGTCGAAGCTGGTGAAGCAGCGCAGACTCTTTTTCCATCACCCACAAAGGTAAGAGTGCACCGCAGCTGCGCCAAAGGATGCCGCAACAAAAGGCCCAGGTGGACCAAGCTCCAGGGCAATTGAGGAGGCCATAGAGCACCACCATGACATAGGAGCATCCAGCAGCTGTAGTCACAACCAAGTCTTGCAGGGACGGTCCGCAGGTGCGCAAGGACGTGTTCCACAAAGGGAGTTTGTCTTCATCCTGCGAGGCAGCAGTCACCAGAAGGCAAAAACTGAAAGAAAGCAGAAGCCATGCGTATGCATTCTCTTGCATTGGAGGGGAGTCGAGCAAAAATGTTCAGGGCAGCGACTTCCTGTAGGTAACTCTCGAGTGTGGACTGGCTGCGAAGTCTTAGCAGCCACATCAAGTCATTGATGGGTTTTCCACACTTGTAGTGGTAGACTGCAGCTCCTCCTCTTAAACCACCAGGTGTCAGGTGAAAGTTCACAGGCACTGACAGCAGGCGCAAAACCAAATCCCATCGTTTTCTGTACTGATAGGGTGAGGAGTCAAAGAGAGGAGCATCAAGAGGGAGGTGTTTGAAAATTTTGGTGAGCAAACGGCAGGCTGAGGGGTCAACCACCTTCATATGCTGAACTTTCGAGGGCTGCCTAAACTGTGACTTGAACGACCGCAGTCGTAAAAAGATCGGCGACTCCGCCGGCTCAAAACGTCCTGAGGCAAAACCAAGTCCTCGCGGCAGCATCTCAAAACCTCTCCCAGCCTTCCTGCTCCAAAATAAGCGAGCACTGTAGCGCCAACCCATGCATACCATCCCAGGTGCCAAGCAATCGTGCACATTGCACACACGACGTTGTAAGGGATGGGAATGCGATGGTTCACTGGCAACAACAACTCCCATCTGTCCACCATTTCCCAAGCTGGGGTCATCAAAGGCCGAGAGGCCGGTATCCAACGCTGTGCAGCAAGTATGATGTGTCGCATGTTGCTGAGTGCCCCAGAGTTCTTGAAAAGCCATTCAGCATGGCGCTCCAAAGCAGAAACCAAAAACTGCGGCACCCTGCTAAATAAAACTTCCAAATCAATACCCTGAAGCCATTTGTTGCACCAGTCACAAAACATCTTAAGCTGCTTCGCTTCCAGCGCCAGCGTTTGTGTAGTCACCAGCTTGACATCCAAAAGGCTACCTTGTCGTTCACGCGGCAGCCTTCTCCGTGGCCCTGGGTTCTTAGCCTCGCCAGGTCTCAAGCAGCCCAGCTTTGCACAGTCAGCAACATTCAAACGTTCACGCCCACACCATCCAGCGTGTTGACATAGTGCAAGAGCCAGTAGCCTGCATAACCCACGAGGATAAGGCTGGGCCACAGCAGTCCAAGGTTTCTTCAGTGTCGGATGCCCTCCCCTGAGTCTCTGGTGGGGCCTCTTGCATTTGCACATCATTCTCACCCCGGCAAGTCTGGTGTTGGTTGCAACACGCGTTGCCTTCTGCCAGGGAGTACCAAAACGGCAAAAACAGAGCCTGAAGCAACAGGCTGAGGTGCTGCTCCTCCAGCGCTTCCATCTCTTCTGCCTCCACCACCATGACAAATCAGGGTTCTCCACGAAATAGGCAAGGACGTAGAACTCGGCATCCTCGACCAGGTCACGGACAAAGTCGCTGTGGCTGTTTCCATCGCGAACTTTTTGCTGCATGGAACGCCACAAGTTGGGGAGCCCTCGAGGAAACTGGCTACTCCGCACCGGCGGTGTCACCGCAACAGAAAAGCTTGCACAAATGGGGGCAGCACCAAACGCTTTGAAACATCCAACTGCTATCATCCTCCGGAGCTTTGTTCTGAGCTGAGGCTGCAGCAAGTCTTCATCTGAACTTCTCTCCCACTCAAACGTAAGTACCCAAGGTGCACCACAACGCACAAGCTGCCGGGCCACTCCAAACTTTCCAGAAAAAAGGTCCAAACAGCCAGCCTCGAAAAAGTCAAGAACGCCTTCACGAAAGTAGAATTGCCTCCTTGGGAAGCATGAGAGCAGCTCAACAGCCTCAGGGCACAACTTTGACAACCTACCAACTTCATTCTGCAGGGCTGCAGTTTCCTCAGGCAGAGCCAAGTCCCCTTTCACATGTCCTGGGCGGCCCAAAACAGCCGACTCCTTACGGCGCAAAACAGAGCCAGAGCTAAGGTCTAGATCTTGAGCGCCGCAGAGGTCAGCATAAGGCAGCTCGGGTTCAGGCGAGGGTACACCCGCCAAGTCCATCCACCTATCAAAGCTTTCAGTGTCTCCTTGAGCAAGTTCACCAAACCAATCAAGTAAAGCAAGGTCGGGGCCCTTTGGAGCAGTTCCTCTGGTGGGTCCATCAGCTCTGTTTGAGGCAGTGTTGAAGTACATAGGCAGGGTGTAAACATCTCCACCGATGGCATAGCACATGCTCTGTTGCAACACAGCATTCAGGCTCGGGGAAGCAGCACATCCTTTTGCCACAGCACCAAGACCCACCTGTGAGTCGAGTCCGAAAGGAACTCGAAGGCTTGGGGTCGAGTTTGCAATACGCTTCTCCTCCTCCACAAAAGCTTGCAGCTCTGTCACATTGATATGCTTCTGCCTCCTAATTCTCCTCCTCCAGCACTCATGGTACGTAAGCCCACGTGCGACAACCTCCCAGAGAGGGTTGGTCCTATACCCTTCCTCAGGTGTCTCTTCTCCTGGCTCCAGGAGTCCATGCATCCTCAACAGCGCCTTCCCAGGGGGCAGCAGCTTAGCCCAAACTCCCTTGCGAATAGTGTGCCGCGCCAACTCTTTGGAGAACAACTTTGGTATCGATGCTCTGACACCAGCCATCACTGAGCCACTTGAATCAGTAGCGCAGACAAAGTTGGCGAAGTCGGCCCTGAGGTTGACCACGGCCAAAGTGCCCAAGAGGCAGATGCAAGCCAGCTCCGAGATCATGTCGCTGGACAGGCGGATCACCGTGGAGCTGGAGCAGTCCAATGTCAGCGGCTCAAAAATGAGGTCCATGACACTGAACAACCTTCTCCTCACTGCCAAAAGAGACACCCACATGCCTGCAAGGGATTCAAGGAGTCCCACAGTGGCCAAACCCAGTGCGCATACACGTAAGGAAATAACCATTGCAGGCCATAGTCGTCGTTGACTGGCACGCAAGAGGCCTTTGTCGCCATCGACATCTATTCCCCAGAAGTTGGCACAGGTCAGCCCCGCAAAGCCTTTCTTCTCATTGTTGGGCAGCCCGGCTTGGGCATAGGCCACCCGAGCATTGGAAAGCCGCTCAGCACTCAGAGAGGCTGCTGCAGTAGCACCTCTCTCTTCCAACTCCGTTCGTAAAACTTGCTCCAGCACAACCAGGTCATCCACAATGATCCCAATCTGCAGCAAACCCCTAGGAACGGAGCCGTGCAGAGTCAGCAGCTCCTTCACCCGCAGCGCTTTGCCCTGTAGCAACAACCCAAGGTGGGAGCACTGAGCATACTCCACAGCACAGGTGTCACCCATTGCCAAGCTGCTCAAACCAACTGCTACACGTTCAGCAGGCCACTCAAACTTGGTTCCAAAAACCTGCTTTGCCTCCTTCAAACTAAGGCTGCCTTGCAAAACATTTCTCGCCGTTCGCTCTTCATAGACCACAAACTGGTAGAAGTAGTCGCGAAGGTCCTCACCCCCGCACACCAGGACTTTGTCATCTTCGATGTGAAGCCCTCCCAACGCTGCAGCGGAAACCATTGCTTGACACCACTTGTGCTGACCCCTGTCGACCATATTTGCTGGACGTCCGTCCAACACCATCCTGTCACGCTCAGCGTCCTTTGGGACAGAGAAGAGGCCGTTGCGGTAGAGGTCAAGGTAGGTACCTTCTGGCACAGGTTTCAAAAGGCCTGATTGCGCAAGCTTCTGGTACAACTGAATCCGGCCCTGCGGACTTGCACGCACTTGCACTGCAGGTGGCTTTCCTATCTCTTCCAGTTTTCTGCCATGAGAGGGAGGGAACTCATAGAGGTCCTGGGTGCTGTGGTCAAAGTAAGGTCGCGGGTCAAACCGCGGTGCAGGCGGAAAGGTGAGCCTGGCAGCCACAAGAGGCCGAGCTGTTGGTTCCACCCTCTGGTTCAATGAGCCGCAAACTGTCCCACAACGCTGGATAGCCATATCCTCATCTGGGGGGCTCCGGCTGTGGGCGGTAGCACCAAAATAGTGCCCAGAGGAGGTATGCAAGGTAGAAACTGCCCGTGAGAGGGCGGCCAGGCTCTCTTCGAAGCCTTCCACTTTACTGGCCACTCGGCCCATGCAGGCAGCATCCACAAATTCGGGAGTTGTACCGTCGAAGGCAAGGTGCTCAAGCATTCGCACTACAGACCACTGCCGCGCAGTCAATGAGGTGCCCAAAGCAAGTGTTGGCGGTGCAGCAGCCGGCTTTCCCAAATGAAGCCAGTCAAGAGCCAACACTTGCAAGGAGATCAGCCTTTTCACATGCGAGCGGGAATCAAGACATCCGCCAGCAGAGAAGACCTCCGGGAAGGGAAGCGGCAGCGGCCAGGTAGAACCCGCCTTGGACGTGAGGCCAAAATCGCGCCAGGGCATCATCAGGATTGAGCGCAAAAAACTCTGAAGGCTGCATCTTGTCCGAAGCAGCCATCGGGGCATCGAATTCAAAAAAGCACGGACTCGGATGGTAGTGGCCTCTGCACCAGGGGCTCTTCGTCCACCTCCTTCACCACCATCATCCAAGCCCCCATGCACTAGGGTCATCCCTCGTGCGTCGGGCCCGCTGGCTGGTTCTTTGCCTTCGCCTTGGGCCTTGGTCGCCTCTTTGCATCTGCTTCTGGATTGTCGTCGCCACTTTTCCCACATTGCGCCTTTTTGCCAGGTAGTCGTCTTGGTCCTTGAGATGTGCCAGAGCTGCTTCTGCCCATCGTGGATCCAAAAGCCTGCTAAATGGGCTCTCGCCATCCTGAACCGCTGGCCCCACATGATTGCTGAGCGCATTCATTGGCGGTCCAGGTTCGGGCGCAAGCTCGGCCGCCAGGGTCCAGTTTCCCCGATCTCTGCTTGCCTGATCCAACATCAAGAGCAGGACTGCACATCGAGCCCTTGCCTTGGTGTAGTTTCCCAAGATGAGGCTGTCCAAGATCCCCGCCACACTCCAAGCTGCATGCGCCCCTGTCTTGTGGGCAGTAATGTGACTCCTGTGCTCCACCCACGCTCTTGCATTGAGCCCCCTTGGAGGCATGCCGTGAGCCAGGGACGTCGAGGTGAGGTCCTCGTACATGAGCTTCTCTATGAGCGCAGCGATGTCGCCGGGGCTCTCTTCGAAAGAGGACCGGAACGCCCTCCTTGCTTGAGCCGCCTTTTTCCCACCCCCATAAAGCGGAACATCTGACGAGCCAGTTGATCCCCCCTCCAAAGCTGACTCCAGCTTGCTCACTGAAGTTTTCTTCTTCTCCTCGTCTGTTAGGTACTCCACAATGGAGGTCAGCTTTGACAAAGTGGATGCAATTGGACTCTTTTCTCCCAAGCCATATTCGGCGGGCAGCAGTTCTTCTTCTTCGTCTGGAAGCCCATCGTTCTCCGACAAAGGGTCGGGAGCCACATTCGGATTCAGATCCTTGAGTTTGGTGGCCTTGGTAAGCTGGGCCATCAGGCTCTGCATGGACTCCAGATGCGCCAACGGAACTCCAGCTTGCAAGGCTGCTGCAACAACACCAGCATCCAACTTCGGAAACATGGCCTTGGTGTCCGTCGGCAAGAAGTTCCCCGATGAAGAGGCCTGTGTGGTTTGCTTTGGCTTGAGGGTGGGCTTTGGAGAAGCTCTGCGCTTTGTCGAAGCCTTCAAAGGACCCTGCCTCCTGAGCTCCTGAGCTCCTGAGCAATGTCGCTCAGCGCATTCTCCATCTTTGCCACGCGCACCTCCAAGTCGGTCATAGGCTCGCCGTCCAACCCAGCATCGGCAGCTCCGGCAGTCATCTCTTCTCCCAAGCCCGTCTCGTCGAAGCCTGGACCTCCGTAGCCGTCGGCCGAAAAGAAAGCAAAATGCTCTTGAGACACATCCACCAGGGCCTGCGCTAGAGGTAGCGCTCTCCTGCTCTCGTTGTCGTCGAAGAAGTAGTCGACGTCGAACTCCTCCAAAATCTCGATGGCGTCGCGAAGGGACTTCTTCAAAAAGCCGACCCATAGTTTAAGCGACACACCGTCAATAGCCACGTCAACTTGATCTCCTTCTGCAGCTTGTACTTCAACCAATGTGGCCCGGACCAAAACTCCAGGCGGCAGCAGGCGCTTTGAAAGGGAACGGTGCCAAGCAGTTTGTGGGACTGCAACCAGCAAACGGTTTTCCAGCTCACAGATTTGAATTATTTGCAAACTTCCCGTGCAGTTTTCCTGATCGGCAAAAAACTGGCCGACAGGATAAATTAGGTTCACCAGCCCCTCTGAGTAGACCAGTGGTGAGCTTTCCTCAGGCCATGCACCCTGACGGAAAACTCTCATGGATCAATTGCACCAGGCCAATCGAGCTGAGCAGCAGCGACGACCCGCTTTGCCTCCCTTTCGGAAGGCACCCCAACGAACACCGAATCACCGCACTCGTGATTGCCAGGCTTGCAAAGAGTCTTGCAGGAAGACCACGATCTCACCACCTTGACAGGTGTATAGATCTGCCCGCTGAAATCGCGGACTATGATCCAGAGCCGCGAGGGAAGGTTGATCTTCTCCCGTCCACTTGACCCTCTGTGCCCTCCCGCGCTTGACCTGGCTAAAAAGCGCCCGATCTGATCGCAGATCTCCTCACGTTGCTGCCAACTGAGAGCGGTATGCGCACTCGGCGCGGCTGTCCCAGCTTGCTCAGGCACTGATTGCAAAGTCGCCGATGTTGCGGCAACAGCCTCCGCACCCCGCTCAGGAGACGGAGAAAAAGAAGCCGTAGAATAGGATCCCCCCACAGTTGAGTCGCGCCCAGATGCAGTCACTTGCTGATCAGTAACAAGAGCACGTAGCTCAAGCAGCCCACGTCGAAGGCGCCGGACTTCAGCTCGCAAATCCTCTACCTCCTCTTTCACGTCTTGCAACTCTCCCGCAAAGTCTCGGGGAGGGTGCATCAACAGAGTTTGTAGAGGGGTTTCTGTCCTGCTCTTCCCAGAGCCACAGGCTTTTGCTCAGCTCGACGATCAGCCCAGCTAAGCATTACCCACTTCACCGTGAACCAGACCTCTGCCAGGAAAATTAGGGCAATCCCACAGATGGCCCCAAACATGAAGCTGAGAGCGTCGAATCTCCAATGGCTCGCGGCAGCGAAAGGAAGGCTAAGGGGCTCGGATTTTTCGGCCCAACTCAGCAGTTTGTATGCCAAGGCCAAACTACCAACGGTTGTTGCACCACTGGTGACAGCTAGCATGAGCCGAAGTTCTGCCACCGTCACAAAGTAAACATGAAGGACATATATGTATATATGTATATATGTATATATGTATGTATGTATGTATGCATGTATGCATGTATGTATGTATGTAGGTATGTATGTATGTATGCATGTGTACATATATAAACATATATATATATATGTGAATATATGTATATATGTGTAAATGTAAATGTATATTTAAATACAAATATATATATATATGTGTGTGTGTGTATGTATATATATATATATGTTTATTATTTATTTATATACATATTTATGTATCTATGACATTTATAGGAAGTAGATACATAGCACATGTATATATGACTATAGGTAGCACGTAGGTACTTTGAGGGAGTATGTGTGCTACGTAGGTCGTCTAAGGGGTAGCATGTACCTAGTAAATGGGAGGCTGGTAGTCAGAATCGCTGCAAAAACCTGGCAAATATGAGGCTGGACCTCAGAAATGCTGCCAATAGCTTGCAAATAGAAGGGAACGGGGGTGCTACCTGGAGACCCATCCCATTCGGGGGGGGGGCGGCCTCGCGGGCGGAAGACGGGATCATATATAGTTTCAACCGGAGGGGGCTCATTCCCGTCCAGGCCGCCGAAAAGTGCACGGTACCGTCGTAATTTGCGCATTTTGCATATCGGCACAAAATCGTGCAAATGCACCGTTTCGATCCGAAATGGCCGCAACATAAGGCTCCAACTTCGGCCCAACTTGGACCCACTTGGCTCCAACTTCGGCCAAACTTGGCCCCAAGATGGCACAATTTGGGCGCAACTTGGCCTCAACTTCGACCCATTTGAGAGCAACTTCGGCCCAAGTTGAAGCCCATATGGCGTCACAATGGGGGACATAGCCGGCCCAATCTGAAATTTTCAAAACGCCCCTTTTCAGTTGTATTTTTTTTGTTTCGATGACATGTTGTGTGTCCGTTTGAAATTGTCGCCAGAAGGTCCCAAGATGCGCCACTTTGGGCGTCATTTGGACTTCCATGTGCATCACGTGGCTTGAATTTGGCGCCCATCTTGGTCGATTTGGGCCCAACTGCAGCCCAACATGGCCAATTGGCTGGCAACTTGGGCTCCAGCTGAGCTGGGTCCAACATAGCGCAACTTGGGGGTCCAAGTTCGGCGTCTTTGAGGTAGCCCGGGCCCAAGCTGAGCCCAACCCGGGCCAATTTCGCGGATTCAATGCGACACACTGAAAATATGCGTTCATTGCTATTTCCAACGGCTTTGATTAGGGTTCGTGCAAGGCCATGTTGGGCCTGCCTGCCCCACCTGCATCCAAACATGCCCAAGTTGGCCAACCATGTTGGACTCCAATTGGGGTTAATTTTCCCAAACGACTTCAAGATCATATTTTTTCCGGCTTTGGCACTTGGCGGCGAGATCCAATTTTGGAGCACGTTTTGACCATCCATCTCCCGCACGACTTGCCAAAAGACATTGTGTTTGGGACAGCTGGCGCTGCTGCACACTGTGGAATCTTCAGCCAAACTGACAACACAGGCACAAAGGCGGTGGCCAACCCACTTTTCAGTACGCAGTGTTCATTTGCACTAAGATCTGCACACCATGTTTTCCTAATTGATGCGCAACGTGCCCCGGGATCATTCAATACGGATGCAAACTTTTTGACTAGATGGAAAGACACAGTGGGCCTGCCAACGAAATTTCAACCAAAGGTCGGCATTGAATTTTCATTTCAACGTTTTTGGAATGGTCATTCCCAACGGTTAGCGTATCCCAGAAGATTTGCACTCAAATGGTGCCAAACCGTAAAATTAAATGTTGAGATGGGTCGAATTTTACAAACAAATAAAAATTAACCAAACACCTGGGTTTGACGCCAAGCATCTGGTAACATTTGCGTCTGGGCAAATCAACGCCCAAAAGCACATGAAAATCGGATTGGCAAATCAGTTTGGGGCTGGTTATGGTGAAACACACGTTTTTCTTAGCAAACCTCATGTCATGAGCGCGGAACTCCTCCCAACGGGTTTTGTGTCCAGGTTTAATCCGTTTAATCCGTTTAATCGATTTGGCGCCCGCGTTGAATGTGTTTCGCAACATGTTGCACGATGTCCCCCCTACATGCCATCCAGCCGTTTCTACATAGTTCTGACTCAACAATAACCTCAAATTGTTTTGGGTTATGTGAGTTTATGATGTTGCATGTTTCCAATAGGTTCAATCGGCATTGTGAGGTTGTGAACAACGGGTTCCAAACCTGCCGTTTATGGCATGTGATAGTGCACAAACACAATGACAAACATGATGTCAATTGTTGTTTGTAATTTCCAATGCCTTTGCAAATCATCGGCGTCACCGTTGTGTTTTTCCGCAATTTCATTTACTTTTTATGGTTCCAAAGCGCATATCAACCAATGGCCGCTGCTTTCGTTGCAGCCAGCGTTTCAAGTTTTAAATTTCACGCGTTTGGCGATAACAAATCAAATTGTTTCACCCTAAGTTATCATTGTCCAATGTTATGACTTATGACATAAATTTCCCGGACAAAATGTGTCCAGTATGGATTCTGTCGCGAAAGTTGACATGCCTGTCGGCGGAACGTGAATACTAAACATCACACCTCAATAATATAACATAAGGCCCCAAAATTGGACAAAATGTGTCCGCGTGGAAAGTTGAATCACCTTTATTTTTTTTGTTTTCCAGCCAGTAGCGTATGCTAGCAAACCAACCAAGGGGAACTTGTTGAAAGAAGGCACGCGCCGCTTCTGAAACCATTGCCCCAGAATTGGCCAGTGAAAATTGTGACAAACAGAATATTTCTCAACAATCGCAAAAATGAAATAACATGAAATAACCATCATCAAACAGTGCCAATGCGAAACCAAAGCATGACGACGACACATGGCTCTGGTTTGTTGCGACACCTTTGCCCTCAACATACCAAGGCAAAAATGTCCCCAAATTCTGTTTTGCTGCTACACCATCCGCATGGTAGTGCAAACAACAATTGAAACAGGCCGCACCCACACCAAAACGTTTTTTCATTTTTTTTTAATTTGGTGATGTTGGAAGTTGACCGCCGGATCCATCAAAATTGACTGACCATAACAATCGAACAATGAGTCATCGTGCCAATGTCGCCCCTTTTCAAGGAGTGACCTGTAACCACGTACTGAAATCAGGGATCCTTAACTTTGACTTGTTTCTGCTATCCACGTATTGTTCTTAACCATGTATCAGCTGACCAGCTGATGGCCCTTAACTCGTTTTTAGTTTCCTTTCTTTGGCCGTTTTTGCGGAAAAAAAGGAAAACTAGCAACTTCAAGGGGAAAATTTCAGCCAAAATTGGCCTGAATTAATGAAAATAATTCATGTCAAAGGTAAAATCACGTCCCTTTTTTTCGGGGCGCCAACGAGTGACTTCGACCTCCGCGCGGTCGGCGCCTGGACAACTACGCTTGGCTGCACTGTAAGTTTGACTGCGTTTTGAGAGTCGGACCAACTGAAATGCATTTGCAGTTTTACTCATACCAGTTTGGCTGTAGTTGTGCAGCCTCCTATGTCTAGTCAAGCGTAATCATCGGCGGAAGTAGTCTTGTGAGAATCATCGGATGTTTCAACAACGATTACGCCGCGCACCCTAAGTTTTTATAGCCGCGTAGGCCCATCCCAACTCACGATCGTGAAAGTCTTCGCTTTGATGGCATCGGTTGGCATCAGGGGGATGTACCATTTTTCAGTACTTGAAGCGTTTCAACATTTTTATCATGACCCGGTGGAATTTCCACGGCAAACAATTCAGTCGATCCACCTTCGCGAATGCCTTTCACGGACAACATTCCGAAAACGGGAGAAAGGATCAAAAAATCAGCATCCCAGCACACTTGGAGAAAATGGGGTTGGCCCCGGGTGCGCTGGAAGCATTGATCCAACCATTCGAGATATTTATCCCAAAGCATTGCTGAAAAAAAAAAATCCTGCGGCAGCTTTCAAGTGAATCGTCGGGTGTCAGTTCGCTTTCATTTTCACTTTGGTACCACGTAAGGCATTTGTTTTACGTGACGTTGCGTTTACGTTTTCGTTGGGGTATCTAGATTTTATGATGCTCCTAGTTAGGGCATCTGGATTTTATAGATCCCTGTGCTAACGGGTTTGCATGCACGGTTTGTCAAGCTTGCAATAAGCCAATGCTCTTCGGAGAAGATGATTGCCTTATTTCAAACTAACACAGAAAAGTGTTGAAATGCACTTTCAACAATTAGTGCGTGCAAACATCTTTTGAATTCTACACGGACTGTGTCGGGGCAAAGGTTTGTTTGTTCTGTTCACCAACTGTTTGATAATTTTGATACCCAGAATGTTGAAACTGTCTGCTTCTTCTTGCTTTAAAATTGTTTTGAAACTGTGCATTCATGCGCATTTCATTCCAAAACATTTGATCAGCTATGTTTTATATAATTTTATGTCATCTCGTCTCAAATGGTGGGATAGGTGGGTACCTCAATCAATTTTGTTGAGGAATCCTTATTTGACCCACCCCGTTTTCACTCCCACCCTAATTTGTACTTTTAGCCTTGCGCTGGAAGCATTGATCCAACCATTCGAGATATTTATCCCAAAGCATTCTGGAAAAAAAAAATCCTGCGGCAGCTTTCAAGTGAATCGTCGGATGTCAGTTCGCTTTCATTTTCACTTTGGTACCACGTAAGGCATTTGTTTTACGTGACGTTGCGTTTACGTTTTCGTTGGGGTATCTAGATTTTATGATGCTCCTAGTTAGGGCATCTGGATTTTATAGATCCCTGTGCTAACGGGTTTGCATGCACGTTTTGTCAAGCTTGGAATAACTCACGGTGCAGGGAGTCCTGAAACCATGCTGACCTTCCTCTATAGCAGATGCGTCCGACGGCGCTCAGCTGCCACGACGTTGGAACGACAGCAATTGTACGAGGAACGTTTGCAGTTGCTTTGCAATGTTATAAGTGCCTGCCAAAGCAGAGATCAGTCAGTTCGACTTTCTGCAGCTGTCATGGCACGCAACATGCCAGACCTTTCGAGCAATGAAGATTCTCCGAATCACGAGATTGGTTGGGCAGAAGTTTGCAATGCCATGGATGAGGTTGAGCATGCAGTTGGAGTAGGGCGACAAATTGCCAATTTGCTTGTGGATGAGAATGACCCAACTACAACCTCTGGCAGTGCTCATGTGGACAGCATTGCACATGCCTTACTTCAAAGTTTGGACAATTCTGGAGGGAATGAAAATGCAGAAGAGGACGAGGAGATTCAGACGAGATGATGGAAACAGAATCTCAGAAATTCCAACGTTACTGCCAATCAGAACTTTGCGGAGTCAGTGATCCAGAAACTTGGATGTCCACCACGGGACATCGGATGACGAAGCCGAAAATGATGAGTCCGAGGATTGCATGCAGTTTGGAAAAGTGAATCTGACAGCAGCTCCTGAGGAACTCAGCCATGGAGAGACACGCAATAAGCGTCCCAGCGGCAGAGTTCAGACACTTTAGTTTGAGGTTTTCCCTTAGGGATTTTGCAACAATTTTTTTGGCTGCCTACTAAAGTTAGCAGCAAGGCGGGGTGTTTCCTGTTGACGCTGTTTGCATGGCATCTGATTTGCGTCTTGGAGCACTCATGCCATGTCACATAACAGGTGTAGTATCTGTTCATATCCTGAGGCGCTTGTATCTCAAGCAAAAGTTGCAGACTTCAAAGGTTGTTTGCAATTTCGCATGGCGTGCTCCATCCCAGAATTGAACAGCACGGGGCTTAAAACATTCCCTTGTTTCACTCCACGTGTGATTTTGAAAACAAAACGGCAACCGCATGCAACCGCCAACATTTCCAGATTGATTCGCGTATAACCGGCGGCGAAACACTTGCAGGTACGTGTCTGGAATTCCTTGTGCTTGCAGTGCTTGAAACAACGATTCATGTTCTATACGGTCGAACGTTTTTTGTAGATCAAGGCTCGCAAACCACATTTCGGATTCCCAGGCCAAAGATTTGCCACAAACATTTTCCAAAACCACCATCGCATCATCAATGCTAAGACCTCGTCATGGTCTGCAGGTGGTTCGTTCTCCAAGAAAGGCACCAGACGGTTCAACAACAACACAGCAAAAACAACATGTAACTAATCTTCAAAACCGCTATTGATCGCCAATTACTAAATGAAGAGTATGCCTATGACTTTGCGATTTAGTCTAATTCCTGCCGTTGACTATTTATTTTTTTGAAACGGCATCATGTAGCATACACGAATTTCGCGGATGTTGTCTAGTCGATGAATAAGGCAAATTTTCGATCAGGAGGATTGGGTAAACATTGTCTTTCCAGGTCTGGCACGCGCGACTGCCGTGTTGCAGCAGCTGGAAGTTTTCAAATCAACATTTTTCAATTCGAATTTCTGTCACTGCATGGCATTTGGTGCGCGATCTGCTCATGCAATTAATATTTTTGCGCTACGGTTCGTTTAAAATTGATTTTCCCGCGCTCATTGCAGCCCGCCTTTCTTCCACCGCAGCTTAAGATTCGCGTCACAAGGACCACTTGTTCATGCTCCCATACAAGTAATCAAAATTCAAGAATCGAAAAGTGTTATCAAGGGTCTCGGTTTTCCCAGATTTAGCATTGCATTTCCAAAACCCATTCCTGTGACGCCAACATCAGCAACAATACATTCATAGATACCAGCACCACAAACTCTATATCGGAGAGCGTGTACCCCACACGGACGAAAAATAAAACACATGCGTCAGTCCTTGGCAGGGATATTTATGGTCAACCCAAGTGATAAGGTGATAACACGGACACGCATAGAAAAATAAACATGTCAGATGATCCGCACTGTGTAAGCACAAAAATGTCGTGCAAAACCTCATCAAAAACTGGAAATTTCATAGCACATTTTTCTTCCAAACCCGCCTCCCGGAATGAGAACCGGAAATTTCAAAGGTTATTTCCACCAAACATAAGAATGCATGTTGAAAATTTGACAAACATATGGTCAGCGTGTGGCAAACACAGGATTTGCTCCCACAGTGACTGCCAGAAATTTGACGACGTTTTCTTAAAACGTAATTTCGTCGTAACATGTGTGTTGGAAGGTCGTTGACAGTTCGTGCTAATTTTTGATACTGTTGTGGCTGCCAGAGTAAACAACGTACAGTCACACTCGCCACTGCCCGAAGTATACCAGTAGAGCCACCGACAATTTAGGATTTACAATGTTTTGTCTGCATACTGCAAGGTTTGGGGGAAAAAAAATCGCGTGCACTTCCTCCATACGCATCTTGAAAAATTGTCTGGCTAAGTGTCCGCCCGAGAGTTTTTGTTAGCATCCCAAAAAACGGTGGCAAGTCGACGGACGGGCGCCCCGAACGCTACAAGCAAACGAACACCTCAATCACCAACCGCCTATCAGCAGCGTGTGCTCGAAAAAAAATGCAAAATAACAATGAAAAAAACGATGTTCGGGCAATGGAAAAAATGGGACGGGAGGGGGAAGCAGCGGTCTTGATACTACCTTCCTCTGAAATGAAGCGCCAGGAATGTTATTCTGCATTGGCCTTGCCATGCGCAGATCCCTCCACGCGCAACAAACAAAACCATTGGAAAGAACGCGATGAAAAAAATAAAGGAAACAAAATTCATATTGTTTTAACAAAATATTGGCATGAATTGGAACGACAAATTTTCACAGTCGCGTCCTCTTCTTTCTTTGGCCTCGTCCTAGCAATCGTGATTTTCATCATGATCAGCGTTAGCACTATAATTAATGATCATTACAACTTTCATTTTCGACGTGGTGAACACAGGACGCGGTGCCGTGGCAACGTTGCAGCCATCCAGCCCTGCCAGTGCGAAAATGGCAACTGGCCGGGCGAAATTGTGTTGTGCAAATATTGCCCTAAGACAGTGATTGCTTGGCAACAACACGCCGTTGAGCAGCCAAAATAACAGAGTATACGGTGCGTGTATGCTGCGGAATGAAAATGTTCGTGCATCAATTGTCAAAAAATAGTGCACTAATGACAATCCAGTCAGCATAAATTAGCCTCGTGATTTGCATTCGTGCCATCACAACCCAAATGAAAACGTCAATGGTGATCAGTCACATTGAATTGTTCCATATCGTCATCGGATTCACGAAATCTGCAACATCATCGCGCTCCTGCATTGAATTAAACACCCAGGTGTTTCATGGTTTTGCCATTCGCATTTTTGGCGTAAGGTGTTCCAAACATAATTTTGCATTTTCCCGAATGCGTAGCAAGGGTTCCCGTTTCACTCTGGGGGTCTGGGGGTTGAGAGTGCGTTCGCTCGACGTTGCGTCCGCGTCCGCAACCGTTCGCAACCGTCCGCAACCGTCCGCAGCCGTTCGCAACCGTTCGTACGAACTCCGTATGGCCGTGCCTATGGGAAGTTCTGCAGAGGTGGTCATTTTTGGAGGTTTCAGACGTGTCGTTGCTTCGTTTCGCGTGGCGGGCGTGGCACTTCGTGACATTCAGACGTGTTCTGCAACGTGTCGAAAATCGTTTTGCGTGGCAGGCGCAATACTTTTGTGACGTTTTCAGAAGATGTGTTGCAGTTTTCGTGGCAGGTGCAGCACTTTGGACGTGTCCATCGTCATTTTTCGTGGCAGGCGCAGCACCTTAGACGTGTCGTGCTGCGTGTTTTTTGCAAATTGCATTGGCAGGGCTGCGTCAAGTGGCGACAAGGTGCAAATTCCGTGGCAGGCGTGGCATTTTGTGCGATGTGGTGAAAATTGACGGAAGCCTCGCACGAAACATCGATTTTGAGGTTGCAAATTTTCAGGTTCTAAGGAAAACTCGTAGGAAAACGTCGATTTTGAAGTTGCAAAGAGTGAAAATTGGAGGAAGTCTCGTACGAAATGCTCGTTTTGGTGCTCCCAGGTGTCTCGTCTGGAGTCTCTGGTTTTCCCGTGGCTTCGCCGTGTCTATGGGGGAAGCTGCAAAACTTGTCCTTTTGTCATGTTGCCAACTGTGAAAATTGGAGGAAGTCTCGTACGAAATGCTGCTTTTTCTGCATCCACGTGTTCTGTCGCGAGTCTCTGGTTTTCCTGTGGCGTCGCCGTGTCTATGGGGGAAGCTGGCAAACCTGTCCTTTTCGAATGTTTCCACGCAGGTTGTCCTGTCGTTTTGCGTGGCAGACGTGGCAGTTTCTGACATTCCAACCTGTTTGATAACGTGTGGAAAATGTCAAAATTGGAGGAAGTCTCGCACGAAATGCTGTTTTTTCTGCATCCACGTGTTCTGTCGCGAGTCTCTGGTTTTCCTGTGGCGTCACTGTGTCTATGGGGGAAGCTGGAAAACCTTACCTTTTCGAATGTTTCCAAGCAGGTTGTCCTGTCGTTTTGCGTGGCAGGCGTGGCACTTTGTGACATTCCAACCTGTTTGATAACGTGTGGAAAATGTCAAAATCGGAGGACGTCTCGCTCGAAATGCTCGTTTTTTTGCACCCACGTGTCTCGTCTCGAGTCTCTGGTTTTCCTGTGGCGTCGCCGTGTCTATGGGGGAAGCTCCGCACTCCACACTCTACACTTTACACTCCACACTCCACAATTTACACTTGTAGACCCCACACTCTACACTTTACACTCCACACTTTACACTTTGCACTTTACACTCCTCACTCCTCACCTGAGACTTTACACTCCACACTCCACACTTTACACTACACTCTACACTTTCCACTCCTCACTCCCCACTCTACACTTTACACTCCACACTCCACACTCTACACTTTACACTCCACACTCCACACTTTACACTACACACTCCTTACTTTACACTCCACACTTCACACTCCACACTTTCCACTCCACACTCCACACTCCACACTTTACACTCCTCACTCCACACTTTACACTCCTCACTCCACACTTTACACTCGTCACTTTACACTCTACACTCCACACTCTACACTTTACACTCTACACTTTACTCTCTACACTCCACACTTTAAATTTTACACTCCACACTCTACACACCACACTCTACACTTTCCACTCCACATTTCGCACTCCACACTTTACACTCCACACTCCACACTTTACACTTTACACTCCTCACTCCACACTCTACACTCCACACTCCCCACTTTACACACCACACTCCACACTCTACACTTTCCACTCCACACTCCGCACTCCACACTCCACACTTTACACTCCACACTCCTTACTTCACACTCCACACTCCACACTCTACACTCCACACTCCACACTTTACTGTGCACTCCACACTCCACACTTTATACTTTTCACTCCTCACTCCTCACTCCACACTCCACACTTTGCACTCCACACTTTACACTCCACACTCCACACTTTACACTCCTCACTCCACACTTTACACTCCACACTTTACACTCCACACTCCACACTTTACACTCCACACTTTACACTCCACACTCCACACTTTACACTCCATACTCCACACTCTACACTTTATACTCCGCATTCTACACTTTACACACTCTACACTCCCCACTCCACACTTTACACTCCACACTCCTTACTTCACACTCCACACTCCACACTCTACACTCCACACTCCACACCGCAGACGGGTAACAAGGGAAACATGTACAAGACTGTTCAAATATAAACTATTGCGGAAAGGTACTGTGCGTGACTGCATAACCATGTGTTTTGACATCTGTGCCATTAACATACGTGTGAGCATTCGGGTTCGTGGGCTTCATCTTGTTTCAATTTCGTTTTTGTTGTTCCTATTCCCATTCTCTCCAAAAACTGTTGGGATTGGGTGGTTCGAATTTGGTGGAAGTGTCGCAAAAATTATTGTAGATTTGTTTACATTTTTCGTGCTGGTTACGTACGTAGGATAGTTGGGGTGATCCTAGCCCATATGCTAAAGCTAGTTGACCGCACCACGTGGTCAATCTCCGTGAATTGGCCACAATCGATGTCTATCGACTGCATTGAGCAACGAAATTTGTGCTGTTGGAACAAAGTGGTGCAACAAACTGCTCATTGGACATTGCGCGTAAATGGTCCCATTTCAAACCAGCCATATGATTGATCACACGTTGTTGTTGTGGCTGGCGTTTGGTGATTGGAAAGTGACTGTGTCGGGCAAAAAAACAAATTGGAGACAATTATTTTTGAAGTGATTGCTGTTTTTTTGGGGGGGGCTGGAACCCATACTTTCTGAGGTTTTTAGCAATGTCATATGCGATGCGTTCGTTTTGAATGTCATCGGTTTGCGTTTTTTTGTGTATGCCGGATGTGCTGTTCAGTTTTTGTCGCAAGTGTTTTCCTTGATTTTGCGGTATGGTTTTGCTATGGTTTGCTGGCGTTGTGTTTCATGGGCAGTGCCGCAGGACATGCAAGAATATATCGTATGGTGATTGCATGTCCACGTTCTGGGCAAACTTGGCCACTTACTGGTCACGTATTGTCGAAACGTCTGCGTGCGAATCAACACTTGGAATTGGCCTGTGGCAACGGAAGGAAAACAATGCTGGCATTTTTGGATTTTTTCGATACCATCATGTTGGGTGGACAGGGGGGGATTTGCCCCGTTTTTACTCGGTTGCTTTGGGGCGGTTGGGGGGGGGGGGTGGGGTCTCTGTTAACGTTCGTGTGCACTTGGTTTCGATGCTGATGCTACGCGAAGGACGTCTTCGGGTTGGGGTTGGGGTTGGGGTGGGGGGGTGGGGCCGTGTTAACGTTCGTGTGCACTTGCTTCGATGTTGATGCTACGGGAAGGACGTCTTCGGGGTTGGGGTTGGGGTTGGGGTTGGGGGGGGGGGGTTCTGTGTTAGCGTTCGTGTGCACTTGCTTTCGATGTGCATGCTACGCAAAGGACGTCTTCGGGGTTGGGGTTGGGGTTGGGGGGGTTGCTGTCCGGCTGGGTTGGTTTTGTTATCTGTACGTGTTGATGAACATGTTGATTTATTTGCTGTATGTTCTTGCCCTCTGATACTTATAGTTTTCTGTATGCGTGTATTCTTATTGATATCCATCCACAAACGTCCAGTCACACCTGCGTTTCCGATCAGATTGACCTGAACCTGTCCTCCCACCATGGTATTCCCAATCCATGCGTCCAGATGTGCCATGATCTTCTTGACAAAACTCTGCAAAATCACAACATGACATGAAATCTTCTTCACTGTCTGTCGGTCGTTTCAGATGCACAACATGACATGAAATCATCTTCACTGTCTGTCGTTTCATCGTTTGTCTCAACGTTTGTCTTAAACAAAACGTCTGTTTCAACGGTATTGGGCTCATGTTCATCAAAAACATGCTGAAAAAGGCGACTGCTTCCAAAATGAAACATCCTACAAACATAGGAAAACGACTGCAACATGTCAGCACTCTTCATCTGAAGCTCCCGACGTTTGGCCTTGACCTTGGCAGAACCTCCTGACCTACCCGTGGTGGTGACCTGCGCAACCTCCTGAGTGGCAACATGATTCACAGGGTCCTTAGTCACAGAGTCCTTAGTTCCCTTAGTTACCAGGTCCTTAGCCACAACATCCTCAGGGACAACTGCTGCAACTGAACTACAACCACAACCAGTGTTTCGTTTGGTTTGTTTCGTTTCAATGCTGTCAGTGTTCACAGTGTTTCCAGTGCTCATGGTGCTCAAGTCCATCGGTGCTGGTCCAGAACCCTTCACACCACGCTTGTGCTTTGAAAGCAAACTGACTTTCAGCCACCATGCTCTCTCAGATATCTTCAAAGGAAGTTTCAGTTTCTTCAAAAACAATCCACTCTCCTCAGCATTGCCAAGGACGGTCTTCCAACCAGTTTCCAAAAGGGCGTAAGTTGAGATCACATTCAGAGAAATTCCTACCACTACTACACGCTTCATGCTAATCTTCGTCTTACCTACGTTGAATTCCAGATCTACAACCCCTTTGACAGGCAGATCATTGTCTCCTGCACCCTTCAGCTTGGAGATGGACCAGGATACTCAAAACTCACACGGTAGTGTTGAGTTGTCCCAAGTCTGCTACAGACTGTGAACCCTGTAATCATTAAAAATACAAAAAAATATTTTAAAAAAATACAACTCCAAATTACAGAAAAAATACAACACTGAGCAGGGCAAAATTATCAACAAAAGGAAAATACAACATACATTGATGGATTCGCGGTTTTGTTCTTTGACGGCATGTCTAAAGAACGCAAAAAATACAAAAGGACAAAGTGCAATCTGTGAAGGACTGGAAAAATACAAAAAAAATACAAAAATACAAATTGCATTTTTGGACGTAATGGAAAAATACAAAAAAAATACAAAAATACAAAGTGTATTGTTTCTGTATTTTATTTGTATTTTTTTCGTATTTTTTTTGTATTTTTACAAAAAAAAATACGAAAAAATACAAAAAAAATACGAATACAAAAAAAATACGAATGCAATTGCTCAAAAATACAAAATACAAAAAAAAATACGAATCAACAATTTCAAAAATACGAAAAACAAAAAAAATACGAACCCAAAATTTCAAAAATACAAAATACAAAGAAAAGACAAATTCAAAAATAAGCGAGAGAGCCAACCCCGTGTTCACTTTTGGAAATCAGGAACCAAAAAACAAAAAAATACAAAACCAACCAGTTGTATTTTCCAAACCCTGCAGTTCTGATTTTGTATTTTTGGGTCGTATTTTTTTCGTATTTTTTTTGTATTTTTAAATATTGGTAGAAGACCCTTCTGTAGCCACCCCGGACAACTCAACGGTAGTGCTTGACCCACTTCTCAGAAACGATGTGGCATGTAGCCCCTGAGTCTACCAGCCAGCAGGTCTTAGGATCTCCTACCCCTACACTACCTACAAAACCCTCCAGTGTGCTGCTCAGGTGGTGTGTCACCGGTCTCTCAATACTCGATGTCCCTGTGGCCCCCTTTGGCCCACCAGCATCTGATCCAGTCTTCACTGCAAAGGATTTGACTGCCATAGCAGCCTGGTTTCCACCTTCCTGCTCACCCTCTGGTTCTTGAGATTCCTCAGCTTCAGCAAGCTCCTCGCCTTCTTCTACTTCTCGAAGTTTCCCTCCTTTTCCACGGCCTTTGCCCCGGCCTTTGCTGCCTTTGCTCTTGGCAGCAGGCTTTGCCTCGGGCTTTGCCGCTGGCTTAGGAGTGGACGACGCTCCAGGTCTCTTGCTGGGATCCCTGGCCCTGGCCCAGCAGTCCTCAGCTGCGTGCCCTGACTTGCCGCAGTGACTGCATTTCACAGGCTGTGGGCATTCACAAGCTATGTGCCCTTTCTTGCCGCAATCGTGGCAAGTGATGCCTTCAGAGCCTTGCTTTGGCCCTGTAGCCACATGCACCCTGCTGTCAAGGTCATTGGTGAGTCTCATTCTGGTGTGGTATGCCACCACAGACTCCCAAATTCTGGCCACTGTAGTTGCACCACAGTGAAGCTGCACGAACTCTGCTGCCAACAAATTCATGCAGCAGCATACCTGGCGAAAGCTAAGAGGCGATGGCGATGGTCGGGAAAAAAAAAATCAAAGCTTGGTGAGAGGACCACCTTTGAACTGAATCTCTATTTTGGAACACGATGTGCATGAGGTAACCGTTTTAAGTTTGTAGGAGCCGATCCATGATGTACAGAATCCATAGGAACCCATAGAAACCAGTTAGGAATCAATTTGGAATCAAATGGAACCACTTTGTGCATGGAAGAGCTAGAAATGTGTTTTTGGGATGTTGTTTGACCCATGTCTTGGAACTTGATGTTGTGAACTTATTTGGAAGGAGTTTTGTGCTTATTTGTGAGTTTGAGCTGAAGACGTTTTGTTTGGAGAAGCTCGAAGAACGTTTTTTGAAGCTTGAGAACTGTTAGGGCCACAAGGCCCATCTCTAGTTTATGTATTGGTCCATTACCAGCGCTTTTGAGGTTATCGACGAATTGACGGCCTTGCATGCCAATTTACAATTCATCTTTTTTGCTGCGGTTGAATGTGTAACGACCTGGCGAAAGCCATGAAGGCGTTGGACGGAAAAAAAACAAGGCCCATCTCTAGTTGGGACGTGGACTGGCTTGATCAGGAGCATGCGGGGTTTTCATCACCGCCCAGGAGTCTCGAAAGCGCGTCAGGAGGCAATTTAACCCCACAGCTTGCGCTCTTGTGGTGACCCCTGCAAGAAGGCTGTCGTGACATCAGCGCTCCAGCCGCACCAGTGCAAATTGGCTGAAATGCTGAGGAGGCAAGCACGCCCCAATCGAGTTGAGGCAGGTGATGCCGTGTCCAATCTGCCAGCCAGCGCATCAGCGTCTGTGTAACCCCGCACCACCAGGCGAGCTTTTGCTCAGGGTGAGCCATCTGGCTGTGTGGCCCATTTGAGTAGCATGCAGCCGCTCATAGTTCTGTTGGGATCGGCTTCTCTGGGTGGTTTCAAAAGTCCACACCCTGTTTTCGAAAAACGAAGCCAACTCCTTCATCTTGGCCTGCTGATGAGGCTAAATTTGCGCTCTGAGATGTCGTTCTTGATGTTGTCCTTGCGTATCTTGCGCTGGGCAACTACTTTCTGCTTCTTTCCAACTTGTTTCGCCGAAGAGACAGAGTAGGCAGTCATTCCTACCGTTGATCTGAAAGACAGTGCAGCCACCCATGGCTTGTCCGTTGCTGAGAAGAAGTCGCCATTGACATCGTGGTAGTATCTGACCTCGTTTGGTCCAGTGCAAACTGTCTCGGTCATGTCCAAGGTGATGGGTATGTGGCTCTTGTCCTTCTCTGGCATCTTGTTCGGATCAAAGCGAGTTCTTCGAGGAACCACATGGTGCCGAATCAGCATCCGCTCTTGATCTCCCAATAGTCGTTGGGCTGCTCGGTGAGCTGAATGTAGCCATTTTCAAACTTCCAGCCAGATGGGAGTGCCGATGAATCCAAATCTTCAACATCAAAGGCAGAAAAAACAAAGGATGCTCCATCGTCCTCCTTGGACTTGGTGTATGGGCCCTCACCATGTGTTAATCAGGAAGTGCTGACTCAGAGGCTTGTCGACGACTTCGAAAAGGTCCAAATGACATAGTCTCTTGTTGTTGTAGCCGTCGATGCGCTCTGAAGTCTTCAGCAGCTGCAGGCTGGTAGTAAGAAGCTGTGATGGAGTCCAATTGTGGTTGTGATGATGAAAGGATGCTGGAAGGTGGAGGCATGTCAGTGGTCGTTGGTCTGTTGGCTTGTGTTGGGCTTGGTTCTCTTGATGGTTCACCAACACTGATGGGGACATTCATGGAGGTGTCCAGTGGAATCGCAAGATGCTGCTGGGACCAGGCTCCTCAAGTCCAATGGGAGCTGGATCTGAAACTCCAAGATCCGTGGTATGTTCTGGTCTAACAGAGGCTCCAAGTCCAGGTGAGCCATGACTCAAAAGTCCAGGTGAGTCGCTTGCAAGTCCAGGCAAGCCAGCAGCTGTGTTGTCATCATTGCCAACCTCGTCATCAACAGGCATGGGAACCTCCTCATTGAGAATGGAAGGCTCGTAGGACAATGAGGGAGCTGGTGAGCCTGGAAACTCAGGGTCCACAAGACGCCGCCGTTGGCGAGGTGGTGGTCCACCATCCAAATCGTCATCATCATCCAGCACTTCATCGTCGCTGTCCACGTCATCCAAGCTACGCTTGTTCGTGATGGTCAGGTCGGTGTGGCGGGTGACGCCTCGGGACTTCAGGTTCTGGATGACGTTCTTGGCTACCTCAAAGTCACCCAGCAAGGTGGATGCACTCTAGACCAAACAGCCAATTGACAGATGCTAATGGAACAGAGACCCCGGGTTTGAAGTCACTTGACAGTGGGAAACAAAACGTAAGAGGCAGCTGGTAAGAGGTAAGCCCCCACAAAATCAAAGGATTTGCGCGCAGAGCTTTCAAAAAAGAAAATAAAACAAGCAGATCCAGAAATATCTCATGAACAAGAGCGCCTGTAGTAGCGGCAACATCACTGTCACAGCAGTAGACCCAGTGATGGCACAAATGCTGCGCCAACAGATGCTCTTAACCCAAGGGGTTATGGATCTTCTTTACAGGACAGGACCTAGACTTCAGCAACAACCAGTGCAGCAGACACCAACAGCAGCGCAGAACTCAGCAGGGTCGTCTGAGAAGTTGACGATGGATACAAAGTGGATTCCAGCAGCACCACTGCCTGACTAAAAGTCTTGGAACAGCAGAGCTCGAGAGTTGTCTGGTTTCAAGATTGGTTAGAGAAGTTTGCATCGTGGCTGTGTCTTGTCCACGACAGCTATGCGTCAGAGCTGTGGACTTGTCATACCCTGTGGTGATTGTGACTGATTGTGAATCAAGACCAAGCAATTCGAAGCTGTCGATTGTTTCATTTACTTCAGCAGAGTTTTTCTGGATACTCTAGGCTAGACAACGTGGTGAAATCTTAGATTGCATTCTATGGCGTTCAGGAGGCAAATGGTTTTGAGCTGTTGAGACTTCTGCGCAGGGGGTTCAGTTTGATGAGCCGTCTTGAAGCTCTTCAGTACAGAGAGGCCTGCCTGAAGTACACTGTGAAGAAGTCAGAGAGGCATCTTCTTATGGATGTATTGAGAGAGATTGGAGCTGAAATCGAGGGATTTCATTCTATGCTGGAAGCTTCACTGATCGCTGGTCAACTGACTGACTTGCACATCAATGAGGAGGATCAATTCCTTCTCTACCTTCGAAACTTGCCAGACAAGGTCTTTATTTCAAGTTGAAGCTGATTTGACTAGCACAGCTGCCGAGCGTGTCGATAGCATGCTTTTAGCAAACACGGGCTCTTGCATCAACATAATAGAAATTCCTTGTTCGAGACCCTTATTGAACTCGATGTCGCTTTGTGAGATTAAGTGTTTCTACATTGGAAAGCACCTGAAAAAGATATTGGTGGGCTTAAATCAGACCTTCAAGGAGCCGGATTCAACCTGCTGAGGGTGCAGTTTTGGACCTTCATGCAAAAGAAACGTGTGGGTAATCTCGTCACGTAGTGGTGTAATGCCCGTCTTAGGACGTGCATAGATGGCTCGCCGGATCGATTCCCTATCATGAAAAGATTTTTTTTCCTCGAGTGTGGCCGATGTCGCGCTGAGGCTCGGTTCTTACATGAGAGTAAGCATGGAATGCAAAGGCAAGGACAGAAAGTCCTTGGAAACGGCAAATCGATTGAAGCAACAAAAACAAAAGCCACAACCAACCGAAAGCGACGACCCGCAAATCCCCCAGCCAGACTTGCGTTTCGCCAGCGGAGACAGCGAAGCAAACAGCAGAAACAAAACACAACCACAAACGGAGCCAGAGCCCAAACAAAAACACCCACCGAATCGATTTGCCCTTGGACGCAGTGGCTAATCCACTGCATCGCAATCGAAAACATGCCACATGAATTAAGGATCGCGGCTGCCCAGGCAGACATAAAGGCCTTGACTTGGGAGTAAAAACTGGTATGAGCTGACAAAACAGGGCTATGATACACCCTCTCTCAGCCCTCATGGGCATAGTAGTCATCATCTCGTCTATCAGCCGCGATCACAAAGCTGTAATTGCTGAGAAATCAGAACCCTCCCACCAAGGGGAGGGACAGAGATGGCAAAGAGGGGAGCAACAAAGGCCAGAGACAAGCTCCCAAACATGCCATCGCCAACCAAACAAAATAAAGGGAGGCACGGTCCTAGCTTCATAGGGGAACACAGCCATCAATTGGATTGGTCTCAGCCAGTGACTTTCTTGACAGAAATCGCAAAGCTGAGCAACATGCACCATACCTGTTGTATCTGTAAATTGTCTTCGCTAGTACCACCATACATATGTTATCGTAGGCAGTGTACGTTCTGAGAGCAGGTTCGCACGGAGCAAACTACAGAACTGTTCAGGACATTTCAGGATGTCATCGTCCCTGAAGGACCTGCAGTGCATTGCAGTACGCATCGATGAAGATCATAGCGAAACACCAGAATTACCACATCTTCCAAGCAGTAACGAACCATGCTGGCTTGTGCTGCTTGCGGGCGCTCCAGGCAGTCCTGCAGGGAGAAACACCAGAAGCACCGGTGAAGCTCACTGCAGCACAGTCTGGTCCATGTCATTGGCCGGCTAACTACTGCTCCTCTCGGTTGGATTCAGCTACCCAAGTAGAGTACCTAGAAAGAGGACAAACCATGGTGACCAAGAAACAACAAACGAATTAAAGTCGAGAGAGGAGGCAGCTCCTTAAAGATAGAAAGGTCAAGCATACGGGCGCTAAGGAGTACGACTGTCCTGAGTCACCTTAGTGGGTCACAAGAATGCTGTGTTAGTGCCTTTCCAGACAGTACAATTCCCTATCACGCAAAAGAAACGTGTTTCAAAAAAGGGTCAGAAAGTGGACCCTTGAAATCAAAAGTGGTCCCCTCTGGAAGGTCCAGTTTGGTCCCTTTTTTCATTGTGGAAAATTATTTCAAGTTGAAGGTGAACTGGAATCTTGAACTGCGGAGACCCATTTTTGTGCCTCTGCTTTTTCTTACATTTTTTTCTGTCCAACGCCTTCATGGCTTCCGCCAGGTCGAGACACACATTCACTCGCGCCAAACAGTTGAAATTGTAATTTACATGCAGGACTGTCAACTTGTCGAAAGCCATAAAAGTGCTAGTAGTGGACCAGTACGCAGTCTAGAAGCTGTCCCAGCAAGAAAACAGACAAGAAAGCAAACCAAAAACAACAAGCAAAAACAAGCAAAAAACACACAACCACAACAAAAACAAAACAAAAACGACACAGAGAAGTGGGATTGATGACATCTTATGTGTTATTATGAGAATGGCCCAAAACAAGAAACAAAACAGAAGAATTACAAAACACACCAATGGGCCATGTTGGTGGGTGAGAAGTAACAAAGTGGTCTTTTCTGCATTGGAAGTGAATTTGGTTTTTGTCTTGATGGTGAGCTCAACCGTGATGGTTGACATCGTATTTGCACGTTTCATGTTTTGCACGTTTTATTGGAGATGACGAAACCCAACAACGATATACTTTTCGTCTTCTTTGAGTACTTTGATTGCACGGAGAACATCGTGAGGATTTGACGAAGGAATCGTGAGAAGATCGTAGAATTCATTTTGTGACTTCGGAAGAATCTCCCGGAATAAGGAACTTTGTTTGACATTGATCGGAGAAGTGTAGTTTGTTTTGTCTCTCAATGATGATAGCGAGAGCAACGTTCTGAAAGGCATTCAGAACTGGAGTTGCTAACAGATCTGAGGGAGACATCATGAATCATGTTTTCGTAAAACTTTGACACACAAAGTAAGATCGCGAAAACCGCTTTCAAACCTCTCGTGCACAAAGTAAACCCAAACCAAAACACAAACAAACGGTGGTCGTTTCGCGTTTCTGTCTGTGTCAACTTTCCCAGGCCGTCTCACGGCGACACACTCACCCTTTTCGAACTCGCGGGTCTTGAGCCAACGTTTACGTTGGGTCATAGCAGTTCCAGAAACGATTCTACAAATCTAGACACGTGCAAAAACAAACTTCTACGTGGCAAAAACCTAAGATTGGTTTCGTGCAGTTTGGTTCTCGTGTGGAATAACCTACAACGTGCAAAAAACCTAAAAACGACTAACTACCAACGAAAAATGGCAACTCCGTCACAACTCTTTGTGACGGAATGAGATGAGATCGATTAACTACATCACAATCACCTGCTAACTACAAAACAAAGTCCAAACTACGAAAGTCCACAAACTACAACTACAAAGCAACTAACAACTACCTAAGTACAAGCACAAGATCGCTACGCTAGCTATACATAGGATGATTTTTCACACCCCCTTTCGAACTTGTGCGACTCAAGTCCAAAAAACGAGTTCAGTCACTCGGCCTTGACATTTCCCATGCCATAGCAGATAGGGCATGCTAACAGCGTCATCTGCTTTGACTTCTCCGTTGTACGGCAACCTGAACAGTGATACTTCGATCCTGTTGAAGTCACAACCAACAAGGGTCCAGTCTCCGGTTGGCAAACCTGGCAATTGTCTCGGCATCGAATATGTCCATTTGGACCAGCGGCGGCAATCAAAACCTTGCACTTCTCATTGCAGTGATACATCTCTCGGCAAAAACTCCAATAGATACGAGTACCTGGGCCTTCACCGTCAGAATCACAAGACAAAGCTGTAGAACTCTTCATAGCTGTACCTGAATTTCTTGCAGTTGTATTGCGGCTTTTGCAACATCTCGTAATGCAGCAAGCTGAAAGAATACCAGATAGAAAACCCAGTGTATATACAAAGAATAAGAGCCAGTAGAGCTCTTCCATCTCTCCAGTGGCCATGGCTTGCGCGACCTGCCCACACACACAAATGGCTGCGGAAATCCAATCAAGCTCATGCTGAAATCCATTCCAAGCAGTCCACAAACATTCCAAAGACAGTCCATCAAGGAAAGTCCAAAAACGATCCCAGAAAGTCCAAAGATCATCCTCTAGATGCCTTCTAAAGACTTCTGTATCTCCGAAAGTCCAAAGATCATCCTCTCGATGTCTTCTAAAGACTTCTGCGACCAAGAAAGTCCAAAGATCATCCTCTCGATGTCTTCTAAAGACTTCTGCAACTCTTGCAATTCAAATTGGATTCAGAACTATACCATGCAATCGTCAGACCTCAAAGTCTCGATAATTAGATCCGACTACCCAAGCAACGCACAGGGCAACGATCAAAGAGAGTTTTCAGCCTCATGTCTTAGACATTTAAAGACCTTTCTCTATCCAGATGACTTCACAAGTCTATCAAAACTTCAAGATGACTTCACAAGTCGTTCAAGCTATCCAAAATCTCACAAGTCCACTCATGCAGCAGACTCTTCCTTTTTCCTCAGGGAAGATCAGGCGATAAAATCAGCGTAGCTTCGACGCCATCGATCACCTGAGGGCAAGTAATGCGAGCATTCGCACAAAGAATCTGGCAAATTTCCTGGAGTATTTCTCTGACAACTGAAAGTCAGAAAAATTGAATGATGCGTGGAAATCACAAGCACAATGAAAACGCTTCTCAAGACGTTGACTAAGCTCCTCAGAACTTGACATGATCCTGAACGCTTTCTTGATGGGTAATCCTGGCAGTCCTTCAATTCCCATTGCACAAGCATGGACAACAGACCTGAATGGAATTCTGGCCTGAACAAAGGCTTGCAGCTTCGGATGAGTCCAATACCTGTTGGAATTTGGCAATTCAAAAGACATAGACAACTCGGGATGTCTTTCTACTAACCGATCCAACAACTTTTCACAAGCAGCTAAAAGTTCGAAAAACTTTCGCTCATGCTCTGGGACTCTTTTCCCACCCGAAAAATTCTGCAATGGAGATCCACCTGTGCACGGTAATGACATGTGAACGTGACAGAACAAATGCACCTCTCCCAGCTCTCGATCAGAGGCTGATCTGGTCATCTTCAACTCCTCCATCACCTGGTTCACAAGATCTGCAACATGATTCTGTGTAGCTATCTTCTCAAGATTTCCATGAACTCCAACATAACAAGCACGGCTCTCAGCGCATGCAGCTGACAAGACACTGGCTTTGCTGCAGGCTAGCTCAACAAAAAGACCTACCCCCCTTTCACTCTTGAAATGGGTCACATCAGCTTCTGAAGAACTTGAACCTGAAATTGCAGACAAAACACTGGCCGTTGCTCCACCTCGAGCAGCTGCATTTGCAGTTGCTGCTGACGCTGTTGACGATGTCAACAACCTGAACAACCTCCGATTCGCTCGCATCGGAAGCTCTCCACTGCCATGACATGCTATGCAGGCTTCCATACGACGCTGGGGCGGTCTCCCTGATGTCTCAGAAGGCTCTGGCGGGGCCTCACTGGCCGGTGCCTTTGCAACTGGGGTCCTTGAAATCATAGACATACTGTACCCCGATGAGGGGCAATTGTCTCAGCTTCCAGTGCTCCTCCTGGGCCAACTCGGAATGGCCTATGGGGCAACTCACCTCCAAGCGACGCTGCTTTCGCTTCAGGGCTCTTTGGAGTAACCAAATCCACAGTTGGTGCTGCCTTTGCACCTGGACTCGCCTTAGGCGATGTGGGCTCTCCAGATTTCGCCTTTGGAGGCGTCTTGGGTGGCGTCTTTGGCGCACTTGAAACTCTTCTTGGAGCTGGCGGCGGTGGTGGTACCTGAGGTGGCGCCGGGGGCGCTGGCGGTGGTGGTAGAGGGCTCTGGGCTGGAGAAGGCATTGCTGGAGGGGCCTTCCCAGAGATGGGTGGTGCCTGTGGTGGCTGTGGCCCTTGCGGAACCCACCCCTTCGGCGGATGTGCAGGCGGCTTTGGACCCATCGCCACTGCCGCATTGCTGCTGGCCGGAAACTGGCCGCTCCTCTTCGGTGGCGTCTGAGGGGGACCCATCCCAGTCCTCTGACGGGCTCTCGGAGGGCTACCTGCGGCTGGTGGGGCCTCCTCGGACCAACCATGGCCTCTTAGCCTCTTGTTGTGTATGCGTAGTGACTCCTGGGTTAGTCCAACCTGTGAAATTGAATCACCCGGGGCAACCTCATCGCCCACAGTGGAGTCTGGCTGGTGCTGTCCTCTTGGCGTCAAAGTCACACGCCCATGAGTAAGGCTCACCCTTCGCTCCATCTCAGGGCACTGAGAGATGATATGGCCTTTCTCTCCACAATGACCACACTTCAGACCCTTCGGATTCTTCCAGCTGAATCCACTGAAAGACCTCACAAAGGCGGGTCCTTTTTCCTCCTCAGCTTTCGGGTTGATCTCCAACTCCTCTCTCTTGTTCAACTGAGGGTTGTACATCCTTCGCATGACCCTTCTCTGACCTGGCAATCTCGACCCTCTCACAACCTCATATGTAGGCGTTGGCCGGGACTCCTCTTCTCTCCTCTGAGCAGCGAAGTAGGCAAAAGCTTCTTTCTGCCTATTCTTCCAAGCCTGACGCTTGGCCTTACGACGACCAGCCTCGCGTCGTCTCTTCAGCAGACCAGTGGCCTCCCAGGCCTCTTTCTTCACCTGAATCACAAAGCGACCAGGCTTCCTGGGCATTTTCTTCACAGCAGGTTCACGTCCAGGAGCTTGAGACCTTCCTGACGGCCTTGCTTTCGCTTCAGGTCTGCCTCGAGTAGTAGGCATGGCTTTCTCCTTGGGCCTCGGCGGCTGAGCTTTCTTTGGAGTGACCTCCACAACATCCTCAGCCTCGGCAGCTGCAGTCTCTGATGCAACTGGTGCACCTGGTGCCGCTTCAGTAGCGGCAGGGGGAGCTGCAGCCTCTGCTGCCTTCGGCACTGCCTCAGCAGCTGGCACCACTGCCTCTGCAGATGTCACCGCAACAGTCGCAGCATTGGCTTCACCACCTATGATGGTAACCGTATCATCAGATTCAGGTGCCGCACCGACACCTTCAGCTGTTGGATGCCCAAGGAGCGCATGGCTGTCCGGCGCTCTGGGCTCTTCTCGTTCTGCAGGGATACGTCCAGCCATAGCGGAACCGATTCCCTCGCCTTGAAACCTTTCGCAAACAGCTACAAGTGCATTGATCATATGAGTGCATGAACGTGGAAATGGCGACAATTCACAAGTTGTTGAATTTGCAGGTTCTTCACAAATCAACTCTCCACAAAACATGCAGTTTCTGGTTGAAAACGCACACAAAATACCTGAAAAACTGTTGTCGCAGATTTCAAAATCGAGCAAACAGTCCAAAAGAATACCTTCAAACGACGAAAAACCAAGTATTTCCATGTACTGCAACGCTTTGATCGTCGGCAAACATTTGGTAAAATGGTCAGCGACGTTTCCAGTTCCTCTGACATGTCCAATTTGCAGGATTTCTTTTCCCAAAAGTTCTCTCAACCAGTTCACTTTGATGTCGATATGTCTTGACCTACGCTGGAGGTCGGAACCTTCCAAAAGCATCTTCCCACTCAGGGAGTCAGTCCACAAGAGGATCGGACAGACAAAATCCAAGCTGTCGTCCTCTGACAAAGACGGTGGATATACCTGAATGCGACGCAGGACAAAACTCAAACTTCTCAGCAAACCAATGGCTTCTTGGACAGCTGCCTGAACGGCAACGAGCTCTGCCTCGCATGAACTCAACGTCACAGATGCCTGATGTCGAGAGAAACACTTCAAAACAACACATCGGAAAACAATAACGCACCCAGTGATGCTTCTCCTCTGAGTAGCTTGCATAGGGGCAAATCCAGCATCACTATAAACTTCCAGACCGATGTCTTTCTCAGAAAGGTCCTCAAGTCCAGGTGAGGGAAATTTCTGGGACATCTTCATGTGCAACAACATAAATCGAAGCACGGCTCGCAGAGCTTTCTCATGGCCTGGCTTTGGACAGGATTGTCCAGTTGACAGCATTGCAATCAGGATCAAGATATCCTGTCGGGTCTGTGCCAGCCATGACAGACGTCCAAGAACTCTCCTGAACTTGGAGCGCGCCTCAGCGCTGATAGGCTCTTCTTGCAGTGTCTGCTCCAAAAATGGACGAAGATCAGGAAATGCAGTGGAACCTTTGGAGATTCCATACTCCTCGAACGCACTGTTCAGGTAATCCTGGTCGACAAACAACTGCAAACCTGAGCTTCCCTTCTCTCTGAGGATGGTGCGGCCTAGAAACTTCAATGAACCACCAGACATGGTCACTCGACCAGTCTCTCGGATCTTGACCTGCTTCTCAAGAGCTTCAAACAGAACACGATACGCAGCCTCGCTGGGCGTGGCAACCAACAGGTCATCAACATAACAGATGACAAGGATGGGGGCACCCCGTACCATCCCACCGTACAAGCATGGCTCCACAAGTCCAGATCGGATGCCAACGCTTTTGACAATCCCATCAAAGAACAGAACCCAAGTCAAACTTGCGATACGAAGTCCATTCAAACCCTTGTAAGCCTCAAGAAAAACCGGTTCATTGTCAAGTGTGCTGATTGATGATGGAAGCCGGACACAAACCTTCACAGTGAGCGGTGAATTCATGAACGCCTGACTGACGTCAATCGCATAAAGGTTGAAACCTTTTCCACCAGTCCACATACCCGTTGCCGCTCCCAACAGAAGTCGTAGCGACTCAATCGAGGGTGTGGGGGAAGAAATACCTTCCTGCCTGGCGGTCTTCTGACCTTTAGCGAAATCTTTCACGACTATCCGAGCACGAACTCCTTCGTCGGCTTCAGGCTTACTGTTCGTAACCCACCTGCAGGAGATAACTTTGATGTTGTGCTTCTTGCAGAACTGCAAGGCTTCCTTCTCCTTCATGATACGACCTGCCTTCACATGAGTCAATCCCTTGAGCTCTTTGACCATCGCAAGGAAAGTTCCTTGGGGGTCCAGTTCTTCAAGAGTGGTATCCGAAACAGCTCCTGTTGGCTTCCACAATCGAACCTTGGATCCACATAGCTCAACAACTTCAGAGTCATGAGCTCCACCTGAAAAACTGATAGACTCAACAGAGAACCGCTCCTCGGAGAGCAGATCGGGAGAAGTCAAACATCCAATCCTGACTCTCTCAGAGCAAAGACACACATCGATCATCGGGATCGTCTGTGGCTGTTCAACTTCCATCTCAACATCTTCGGATTGAAATTCTGGAGCGTCTCGCTCCGAAAAGGATGCAGCCTCAGCTGGTGCAGAACTCGCCTCAAGTGGTAAGTCCATGTCCACATCGGCAAGATCAGCATGTTCGGGACCCAGAGATGGTGAGTAGGGGACGTCTCCACCTTCACCTGCTTGCTCCAAAGCTTGCTCCACATCCTCAAGCGACGGCTTGATAGGAGTAGACAAGAACTCACCTTGCCTCTTGCGGCACTCAGCCGAATGGCGGGTGCCAGGAGCATTCATACCTGATTCACAACTCGGACAGTGCCTTGTAGGCAACATTCCAGATGGCAAACCTGGAATCTTTGGTAGTGGCTGTGATGGTACTGGTACCGCCACTTCTTGGTCATTGGGCTCGGCAAGTGGGAGTTGTTTCTCAGGCACAACGGCTTCTTTGGATCTCTGGTTCCGAAGCCATGTCCAATAGCGCTCACAGCACTTCTTGGAGTGTCGACCTTGACGAGTAGCACAAGAACTACAACCTTCGGTCCGTCCATGGGCATCAATCCAATGCCGTGGAGGTTGCACCTTGTCGGGCAGACGTGCAAAGTCCTCTGGAACGATCTCAATCGGTTCCTGGTCCAAGATGGCGGGTGCAGGTCCAGCAGAGTCCACTGCACGCAAGAACCTTCCAACCAATTCCAGAGGATACACAATTGGAAAAACGAGCTTCAGGCTCTTCGCTTGGAAAAATTTCAGTTCACCTTCAATCAACGCAACTACAAAGTGTGCAAACGAGTTCCTCACAGGATACAGGTATCCAGCAGTCACAAACCTTCCGATGCTGTTCACACTGTCAGGTGTCTCCGCAAGAACCCTAGAACAGAACATCGCTGTGACAGCATTCTTCTGATCAACCTGGTTTCTCAGGACCTCTCGTCCACTCAATCCTGTGCCATCCAACTTCGAATGCAAGTTGTGCATCGCAATCACATACCTTGAACTGGCTTCCCAGCCAACCAAACTGTTGACCACGTCAACACCTGCTTTCCCCAATTCGAGTCTCAGTACCGCAAGACCTTCTTTCAGCTCACGGACTCCACGCTCCACTGAACCAACAGTATCATGGTTCTGGGGACCTGCTTTGCTGACGGTAAATTCTCTTGGAATACCAGCTCTTCTCAACGTCGTCCCAAGTTCATCGGACGCATCTGACCTGAAGTCAATCGGCTTTGGATCTCCAGACAACAGTCCAAACTCTGCCAAGATCTGGCGGACATGTTGGCCGGTGGTGTCAAGACTCTCGCTCACAGCGCAGACACCCAACAAACCACTGAAACAGTGACGAAACAACAAAAACTTGTACTGCGATCCAACTGTTCCCAAGAACATGAAGTCAACCTGTACCTCAAGCAAGCGCTCTTTCAAATCTCGCCTGGGTGCTCTGGAAACACCACGGCCCTGTTGACATTCCAAACAATGAGGGTCATACGGATAATGGCCTCTCAAGATGTGTTGACGCAGTCTCTCCTGGGTTGACAACTCAACCGCACCTACCATACCAACAGTCAAGCCTTGCCCGGTCCTCACTGACTCCATTGGCACATCAACTTCCATCGGCATGTAGGTATCCTTCACAGCAGGAACCTGAGATGTTGTCTTCTTGGCTCTCAGCCAGGGACATCCTCCCCACAACACCACATCAGTAATCACGGTATTCGACTCTTCATGCCAAAGATAGGTTTCACCTGGCGACTGAACAACTGTCCATCCACGCTTCACAAGCTGGGTTGTGCTCACAATGTTGTGGCTGGTGGAGCCTACGCAGCACTTCAAACGAAAGTTCTGAGACTTCTTGGAACCAGATCCCGTCTCAAACGCAACTGTCACCTGAACTTCACCTCTCATGGTGACTGCAGACCCATTGGCTGCATAGTAGGTGTCCATCACCTGCTCTTCTGCGCTGCACTTGTAGTAGGCCTTGAACTGCTCAGACAACACTGAGACAGCTGCTCCACTGTCAATCAACCACCATCGCCACTCATCACCCGAATGTTCAACTGAAGAAATCAATGGCATCAGCACCTCACCTTGTGCTGGAGCAGCTTCCTGCCCATTCTCCTCTGCCAACTCGTGCATCTTTCCCTTACCTTTGCTCTTTCCAGCTTTCGGCTGGGGCTTCTTTTGCTGCTTTCCCTTGTCACCTTTGGGCTTGTCAGGGCATTGTGCCCCAATGTGACCAAACTTCGAGCAATGAAAACACTTCACCTTGCTCAGATCGGCCTTGCATTGCTTGGCCATGTGGCCTCGCCTCCCACACAGATGACACTTCATCGTGCTCTTGGGACTTCCCTTTCCTTTGGCAACAGTAGCACTGATCCAAACCTGTGCATCTTCGTCCCATTCCCATTGATCATCAGGATCTTCTTCCTGGGCATACTCAGAGTTGTCATAACCTTCCTGATCGTATCCCCACCACTCTTCAGCGGTCTCAGCACTTTCAAGTGCATGCACACCTCGTGCACCTGATGAAGATGGGCCACTCAACTCAGCAAACATGCGTTGCTGCGTCTCAAAACGCAACGCAGCAGTGCGAAGGTCAGTGTATGCATCACCTGCTGCATGTAACGTGGTGTACGAACGAACATCATGTGGCAGCGAACGTAAAAGCATGATGGTCAGATCACTTGTTTGCACCTCAAGTCCAACTCTGGACACAGTTGCAGGTAGAGTTTCAATCATCTTGCGAAACCTTGACAGTCCGACGTCAATCTGGCGAATGATGTCACTAACCTGAGTAACACCAGCAGACGCTTTGAACGTCTTTGCCAAAAACTCAGTGCGAAAGAAAGACGCTTCTGCCCTTGAACGCAAAGAAAACTCTCTTGCCAACAAACGCAAACCTTCAAAACCACTCGTACCTCTAGTTGCCAAGAACGCTCCATCAACACCAACTCCTTCAACATAAGCTTGCAGCATGGTGTTCCCCCTTGGGAAATCCTTAAACGTCTGGATGAGGATTGCAAGAAGACGCGCGCTGCGGGTCTGTTGAGCGGGCTTCAGCACAGACATATGGATCTCTTGTTCCCAACCAATGCACTGGGCAATCTCCCAGGCAAAGATGTCACTTCCTAAGGAAACCCAAGCACGTAGCGCCTGAACCCAGTCCGAAAATCCAAGGACTTCATCTGCACGGGTTCTCCAGTTCCTGAAATCCACAGTGGGCATAGGAGGTAACCATTTCTCAGATTTACTAAAGATGTCACGACCATCTCTGTCGTCATCTTGATTCGGATTTCTCTCCCCTCTCTGGGGTGTCACTTGTGCTATACCTGGCGGCGACCCCACAGGTCGGAACGCAGGTCCTGGACTCGTGGGTGGCTGTTCACCAAACCGTGAAGGTCCACTGCTTAAACCTGAAGACAAGGATGCATCAGCCGGTCTCGCACCGTGCAAGGCTGCAGTTCCCTCTGGAACGCGAGTCACCTGAGCTTGCAAACCATCAAGTCTCGTACTCATTTCCCTTACGACAGGCTCAATTCCCATGCGGAAGATCTGTGCGATCTGGGTCAACTGATCTGGCGTGAACAAAGGACCTTGCGGACCTGGACTTCCTGGCATACTAGGCTGCTCTTGGTGCGTCGGTGACGCAGGTTGCGGACTCCCCGGTCCAACTTCTCCAACAGGGTACGGTCCAGTCGGTCCACCTGCCTGAAAACCCTTACCATATCCTTTCTCTCCGCTCTGGGTCCCTTGGCCGTCCATTCGAAAATGCTGTGGTTGTCCTGATTGAGACATTTCTGACACCTCGAAGTCAAACACACGACAGTCAAACGCAACTCACACCAACTTCCCTGGAACCAGGCACACACAAGACGCACACAGGCGTGCCAGATCCTCACAGGATCTCTTGTGGAGGGAGCACACAAGCTCCGCTACCACGTAAAACTTTGACACACAAAGTTAGATCGCGAAAACCGCTTTCAAACCTCTCGTGCACAAAGTAAACCCAAACCAAAACACAAACAAACGGTGGTCGTTTCGCGTTTCTGTCTGTGCCAGCTTTCCCAGGCCGTCTCACGGCGACACACTCACCCTTTTCGAACTCGCGGGTCTTGAGCCAACGTTTACGTTGGGTCATAGCAGTTCCAGAAACGATTCTACAAATCTAGACACGTGCAAAAAACAAACTTCTGCGTGGCAAAAACCTAAGATTGGTTTCGTGCAGTTTGGTTCTCGTGTGGAATAACCTACAACGTGCAAAAAACCTAAAAACGACTAACTACCAACGAAAAATGGCAACTCCGTCACAACTCTTTGTGACGGAATGAGATGAGATCGATTAACTACATCACAATCACCTACTAACTACAAAACAAAGTCCAAACACGAAAGTCCACAAACTACAACTACAAAGCAACTAACAACTACCTAAGTACAAGCACAAGATCGCTACGCTAGCAAAACATAGAATGATTTTTCACAAGCAGTGACGTGACAGTTTTTTTTCCGTCCAACGCCGTATGGCTTCCGCCAGGTCGTTCAACATGTTTCCAAGCATGTTGCATATGGGATTAATTAATTAATTCACGCAAGGGCCGAAGCTGTAGTGGCCGCAACAGTAAACTGGTAGAGGACCGATACATAGTCCTATTCCCTTGTCACGTTCATCAGAGAACAAGAAACGAAGCAAAAAGAACCAAAAGCAACAACAACACCAAAACAAAAACAAACAAAAACAACACACACAAAAAGCAAAACAACCACACAACCACAAAGCAGTGACGTGACAGTTACCAGTTTATGGGTGAAAAGATCTATTGAGGCAAGAGGTGATAGCTTAGTATCATCTCGGCGCATGCAGATGACAACATATGTGCCATGTTGACGCAGGCCCATAAAACAAAAGAACAACAGGACCAACCACAAAATCACCATGGGCCACTTCAGAGGGTGTAGGAAGCAACAAAGCTCAATGCGGAAACCAGGGATCCCCCCAGCTAGGATCTCCGAGATCACAAAGAGCAGCCTGTGAAGCAAACACCGACAAAGCCCCGGGTCGCAACGAAAGTGGTGAGAAAAACTACCGCAGTGAAACAGAAGAGTGAAACATGATCTAAGGTGAAAATGACAGCGAGGCTACGGCACTCAGGGCACACTCAGAGTCCGCTCAGAACCTAACACGGCGAAAACTTACGCCTACCTCGCACGCGCAGGATCCAATCTACCTGGAGAGAGGAGAACGCAGGAACACATGAAAAAAGGATCCATGGGGAACTGCAACATGCTCTTAAACATGTTGAACGACCTGGTGGAAGCCATGAAGGCCTCGGACGGAAAAAAAGCATCAGACGTGCAAAAAACACCCCAGTAAAACCTAACACAAGAAATGAAAAATATATATATACACAAATATATGGAACTGTGGTGGCCACCAGCTGCAACTTAAATGCGCCCAGGTGCACCACCACAGTTCCGCAGGTACGTTTACACGGGTCCCGGAGAGGTGTCTTTGTTGGTCACCGACCCCTTGTGGGACCCTGGTGACCCCTGCAAGATACACACACACACACATTCACACACACGCGCGCGTAGAGTCGAGTACTGCAGTTAGCCGTTTTGAAGGTTTCCAAACTCTGCAAATGGTTGAATTAGCGTGTGAGTGACCCTTAGTAACGGCATGGCAGTCGGACTGACGTGCTTTTCGCCCAGAACATCACAACAACGTAAAGTTGAGTCCAATACTGCTAACGTGTCTACTGACATCCAAATTTTGTTTCCGTCCAATGTCTTATGCCTCTCGCCAGGTCGTTAGCGAATTAATATGGCAGCATCCTCATGTTGACAATGTACACCAAAAGTTGAACTGAACAAAGGATCGATACATATCGATTGAGCTGTCACCGTGCAAGAGCACCCACCCAACACAAAACAACCAAACAAAAAGCAAGAGCAAAACACAAACAAACCACACAACCAAAAAAACAGCACGGCCGGTGATCAGCTCGGACGTGAGTTGTGGTGGGATAGGTGTTTGAGAGCTTCTTGGGTACCTTTGCTGCGCGTGGCGTGTTCTTTGGAGACCTCATATACCAGCTGGAGCTGTGGGCCGTGTTGACGGACCATTAGATCACATTTTCATTCTTTCTTGAAGGTCTTGCTTGGGCCCCGTTTTGGGATCCAGATTATTTGGACCCAAAAAGTGGGGTCAGCCATCAGAAAATTTTGCTGCTGCCCACAGAGGTTTTCCAAGATTTGCGAAGCACTAGCATGAGCGTACGTGTTATGTTTCACTCTCCTGTTTCACTGCGGTAGTTTTTCTCACCACTTTGTTGTGACGCGGCTTCAGGCAGTCGGTGAGAGGCCCTTCAGGAAGGTACCTTAAGGGGGGAGCTTGAGAAATTGAATTTGAAGGTCCGTTGAGGAAGGCTTCGAAGGCACCTCCCTTAAGGTACCTTCCAAGGCTTCAGCCAAGGCTTCAACGCTCGAAGCCACCTTAAGGTACCTTAAGGGAGCTTCGAAGGCTTCGAAGGCACCTTAAGGGGGCTTCGAAGAATTTGTCCAAGCCCGCTTAAGATACCTTCGAAGTCTTCGGCAAAGACTCCTTAAGGTACCTTCGTCGAAGCCCCCTTAAGGTACCTTCGAAGGCTTCGAAGCCCCCTTAAGATACCTTCGAAGCCATTCGCTTGCCTTCCACAATGCCATGATCTAAAATCTAACTCTTTATTTAAATTTCCACCCCCTTCTTGCCTTCCACAGTGCCATGATCTAAATTCTAACTCTTTATTAAATTTCCCCCCTTGCCTTCCACAATGCTATGATCTAAAATCGAACTCTTTATTTAAACTTCTCCCCTTGCCTTCCACAATGCCATGATCTAAATTCCAACTCTTTATTTACACTTCCTCCCCTGCCTTCCACAATGCCATGATCCAAAGTCAAACACTTTATTTAAACTTCCCTCCGCTTGCCTTCCACAATGCCATGATCTAAAATCCAACTCTTGTTTTTTAAAACTTGAATCTAAAATCTGACTTTTTATGAACTTCCCCCTCCCTTGCCTTCCACAATGCCATGATCTAAAAATCTACTGTTTATTTATAGTTCCACTCTTGCCTTCCACAATGGCATGATCTAAAATCGAACTCTTCAAAATTTCCCCCCTGCCTTCCACCATGCCATGGTCTAAAATCTAACTTAAACTTCCCCCTGCTTGCCTTCCACAATGCCATGATCTAAATTCCAACTCTTTGTTTAAATTTCATCCCCCTGCCTTCCACAATGCCATGATCTAAAATCTAACTCTTTATTTAAACTTCCCTCCTTGCCTTCCACAATGCCATGATCTAAATTCTAACTCTTTATTTCAACTTCCCCCCCTTGCCTTCCACAATGCCATGATCTAAATTCCAACTCTTTATTTGAACTCCCCCCCTGCCTTCCACAATGCCATGATGTAAAATCTAACTCTTTATTTAAACTTCCTCCCGCTTGCCTTCCACAATGCCATGATCTAAATTCCAACTCTTTATTTACACTTCGTCCTCTTATGCCATGGTCTAAAATCCAACTCTTGTTTTTTAAAACTTGAATCTAAAATCAGACTTTTTATGAACTTCCCCCTCCCTTGCCTTCCACAATGCCATGATCTAAAATCTAACTCTTTATTTATAGTTCCACTCTTGCCTTCCACAATGGCATGATCTAAAATCGAACTCTTCAGTTCCCCCCTTGCCTTCCACAATGCTTGATCTAAATTCCAACTCTTTATTCAAATTTCCCCCTTGCCTTCCACCATGCCATGGTCTAAAATCTAACTTAAACTTCCCCCCGCTTGCCTTCCACAATGCCATGATCTAAATTCCAACTCTTTGTTTCAATTTCATCCCCCTGCCTTCCACAATGCCATGATCTAAAATCTAACTCTTTATTTAAACTTCCCCCTCCTTGCCTTCGACAATGCCATGATCTAAATTCTAACTTTTATTTAAACTTTCCCCCTTGCCTTCCACAATACCATGATCTGAAATCTAATTCTCTTGCCTTCCACACGACTGCCCCCAGGCAGTCGGTGAGAGGCCCTTCAGGAAGGTACCTTAAGGGGGGAGCTTGAGAAATTGAATTTGAAGGTCCGTTGAGGAAGGCTTCGAAGCCCCCTTAAGGTGCCTTCGAAGCCTTCGAAGCCTTCGAAGCTCCCTTAAGGTACCTTCAAAGGCTTCAGCCAAGGCTTCAACGCTCGAAGCCACCTGAAGGTACCTTAAGGGAGCTTCGAAGGCTTCGAAGGCACCTTAAGGGGGCTTCGAAGAATTCGTCCAAGCCCGCTTAAGATACCTTCGAAGTCTTCGGCGAAGACCCCTTAAGGTACCTTCGTCGAAGCCCCTTAATGTACCTTCGAAGGCTTCGAAGCCCCCTTAAGATACCTTCGAAGCCTTCGAAGCCCCCTTAAGGTACCTTAAGGGGGCTTCGGTTCCTCGTTCCCCCCCCCCCCTCCCCCCCCGTCCCCCCTTCGGCAAAGGCTTAAGGTACCTTCGAAGGGGGCTTAAGGTACCTTCGGTGTTTGCTTCAAAGTGTCAGGGTGAATGTCATGCCGTGAAGGCTGCTCTTTGTGATCTCGGGGATCCTGGCTGGGGGGATCCCTGGTTTCCGCATTGAGCTTTGTTGCTTCCTGCACCCTTCAAGTGGCCCATGGTGAGTTTGTGTTTTTTCCGTTGTTGTCTTGTGTTATGGGCCTGCGTAACATGACACATAAGTTGTCATCTGCATGCGCCGAGATGATACTATCAGCTCTTGCCTCAACAAATCTTTTTCACCCATAAACTGGAACCTGTCACGTCACTGCTGTGTGGTTGTATGGTTTTTTGTTTTTTGTGTGGGTGTTTTTGTTTGTGTTTTTTGTTTGTGTTTTTTGTTTGTGTTGTTTTTGCTTTTGGCTCTTTGTGTTTCGGTTTTTGTTCTCTGGGACGTGACAAGGGAATATGACTATGTATCGGTCCTCTACCAGTTGACTTTTGCGGCCCTACAGCTTGGCCCCTGCGTGAATTAATTAATTAATCTCATATGCAACATGCTTGGAAACATGTTGAACGACCTGGCGAAAGCCATACGGCGTTGGACGGAAAAAAAAGCATGAGCGTACGTGTTAATGCATGTTTTTTCTCTCTCTGCGTCCCACTTATGACAACTGTGGCATGAAGTTTCCTGTTCATATGCATGACAACTGCAGTCCACAAAAAACAGCAATTTCCAGCGCATGTGGTTCATATATCATGTTATATACATGGTTTTTCTCACACTTTCGTTGCGACCCGGCGTTGTCGGTGTTTGCTTCAAAGTGTCAGGGTGAATGCCATGCCGTGAAGGCTGCTCTTTGTGATCTCGGGGATCCTGGCTGGGGGGATCCCTGGTTTCCGCATTGAGCTTTGTTGCTTCCCACACCCTCTGAATTGGCCCATTGTGTTTTTGTGGTGGGTCTTGTTGTTGGTTTTTATGGGCCTGCGTCAACATGGCACACAAGTTGTCATTTGCATACACCGAGATGATACTAAGCTATCACCTCTTGCTTCAATTGATTTTTTTCACCCATAAACTGGAACTGTCACGTCACTGCTTGGTGGTTCGTGTTGGTGTTTGCTTTTGGTGTGTGTTGGTTTTTGTTTTTGGTGTTTTGTTGTTTTGTTTCCTGGTGCTTTGTTTTTTGTTTTCTGATGAACGTGACAGTACATAGGACTATGTATCGGTCCTCCACCAGTTTACTTTTGCGGCCACTACAGCAACGGCCTTTGCGTGACTTAATTAATCAATTAATCCCAAATGCAACATGCTTTGAAACATGTTGAACGACCTGGCGGAAGCCATGAAGGCGTTGGACGGAAAAAAAATGTTATATACATGTAAATAACATGCCATCAGGTTGGTGTGATTCTTCAGCAGGTTGAGTATACTGTACTTCACACACCTATCGCTTTGCGTGCATCGATGGCACATCATTTAGAGGGTTTCCAACAAGTTGCAGAGGTTCAACAGCAAAGATGGTGGCCAGTTTTCAGCCGCAGAAAGGAAGGGCAAGGGTTCGAAAGGCAAAGACAAAGAGATTCGCAAGAAGTTGGCTTGCAGTTGGCTTGGTGGCTGGGGGGATCCCTGGTTTCCGCATTGAGCTTTGTTGCTTCTATCACCCTCTTACCTGGCCCCTTTGTGTGATTCTGTGTTTTCTTTGTTTTGCTTCTTGTTCGGTGGCCATTCTCATAATGACACACAAGATGTCATCATGCATGTTATTCCCATTGCTGGTAGCGATCCCACTTCTCTGTGTTTTCTTTGTTTTGGTTTGGTTGTGGTTGTGTGTTTTTTGTTTGCTTGGTTTCTTTTGTTTCTGGTTGTAGTTTTTTGGTTTCTTGCTGGGACAGCTCGCTGGACTGCGTACAGGTCCACTACCAGTACTTTTGTGGCTATCGACAAGTAGACAGCCTTGCATGACAATTACAATTCATCTTTTTGCTGCGATTGAATGTGTGTAACGACCTGGCGGAAGCCATGAAGGCGTTGGACGGAAAAAAAAGAAGCCTGCCGCCAGGCTCATCCTGAAAGATTGTTTGTTTTGCTCCAAGTTCGCATGGTCGAGAACCGGAGTTGCACCTTTAGTGTTTGGCGACAAGCCTGCTTCATCATGGCCCGAGTTTCGATCACTAAAAACTGTGCTAAAATTGCGATTTTGAAGTGTCCACACAAATCATCTTTTTTCGCACGAAGGTTCGATCTTTTTTTTCCGTCCAGTGCCTTCATGGCTTCCGCCAGGTCGTCCAACACGTTCAATTGCATGTTGAAAAACAGGATGAATTAGTTAATTAACGCATACATGGCCGTCTGCAAATTGAGGGGCCTCAAGAGTGAACTGGTATAGGACCTGCGCATAGTCCAGTAGGCCGTCACGAAGTCACCACAAGCCGAAAACAAAAACCAAAAGCAAACCCGCCGAACCAAAGCAAAACACAGCAACCCAAAACAAAACAGCCAAACAGAGGTGCCAGTTCATGGGCTAATTAATGCAAGAGTGATGCACGAAGGTTCGATCTCATCGCTAGTTCACTGAACTGGATCGTCGGTCACTTTCCTCGCTGTGTTTTTGGTGCTTGTTGTTTGGTTTGGTTTTTGTTTGGTCTGTTGCTTTGTGTTGTCTTGTTTGTTTGCTGTGTTGTTGCAATGGAATCGTGACGGCTGCTGGACTATGTACAGGTTCCATACCAATTTGGCAATGTACAGGGAAAGTGTTTCCACACTGCTGATCTTTCTGTCACTTCAGAAGCAGCACCTCGCCCACCTGAAATCAGCAGACTTTTTGAGAGACGGCGGGGACCTCCCTTGTATTTTTCCGAGTTTCTAAGTAGACGGCCTTCTAGGTCATGGAGTCGGGTCCCCTCCGTCACCCTCGCTTTATCCTGTGTCATCACTTCTCACCCTAGATCCTTCTCACGGCCGGTTTTGCTGTTGTCTCACCACTTCAGTTGCTACACGGCTTTGTCGTCGAAGTGTTTTGTTGTGGGTTGTTATGCCTTGATGGCTTGCTCTATGTGATCTCTGGGATCCTGGCTGGGGGGATCCCTGGTTTCCGCATGGTGCTGTGTTGCTTCTCTTAGTCGTCCTCGTGGCTCAGTTGGTATCGCGGCATTCTTGACGTCGCTGACAGACTGCCGGTGGTGGTTCGATTCCCCCCGCTGGTCCGCGAGTAAGACTCAAGACCGTAGACCCGCCGAAAGGCAACGGGCTCGGACAAAAAATTTTTTAGTGCTGTGTTGCTTCTCTCACACGGCGGTATGGCAATGTGATTTTGGTGTCTTTGTTTTCCCTCTTTTCTTGGTTTTACCAACCAATACCTGAGATGATACAATGCTATCACCTCTCACTTTTGTGGTCCAATCAGAAGGCGGCTATGTGTATGCAATAATTCGCTAATTTACTGTTTCCAAGCAACATGCAACTGAACGTGTTGAACGACCTGGCGAAAGCCAAGAGGCGTTGGACGGAAAAAAAATCCGTCACCATCGCTTTATCCTTGTGCCAATAGTTCTGCGTGCCAGCCTCGGCCGGCCGAGCCTCGAAGCTACCTCGCTTGGAAATATTGTCATGATCAAGAGAAGCAGATATAAGGGGCCAGTTTTAGGTTCGGTTTTGGACACCTGAAACCGAGTTGGCATCCGTTGCTGTATTTGCTCAAAAGATCGGAGTCTCATTCTCCACCGACGAGTTGCCGTTTCCATGGCTGACAACATGTGAGCTCTCTGATGCAGTCGAAAATGACGACCTCGAGTCGTCCTCGTACTGCAGTTGGTGTCGCGACTCTTTTCAACAGACTGCCGGTGGTGGTTCGATTCCCCGCAATCCGCGAGTGAGACTCAAGACCGTAGACCCGCCGAAAGGTAACAGGACCTCCAGTTCACAATACACCAATTTTCAGCCTGGCTTCAGTGGCGAAATCGATGTCCGTATGAACATTCCGTTCAGGAGCTGCTATTGAGGCCCTTTTTTGCGCGTCTGCTTTTTGTTCCGTTCTGAGGTCCAAAAAAGGGTTCCTTCTTTGTCGTAAAAAGTGCCTGTGTGTAAAGGCGTCTGCGTGTAAAAGCATCTGTGTGTAAAAACTTCTGTATGTGAAAGCGTCTGTGTGAAAGAAGTCTGTGTGCAAACGCTTCTGTGTGTAAAAACGTCTGTGTGTAAACGCTTCTGTGTGTAAATACGTCTGTGTGTGAACGCTTCTGTGTGTAAAAGTGTTTGCGTGTAAAAATGTCTGCGTGTAAAAGTGTCTGTGTGTAAAGGCGTCTGTGTGTTAAAGCCTGTGCAAAGTGATCAGTGTCTGTGTGTAAAACCTTCCGTGTGTAAAAGCTTTTGTGCAAAAGCTTCTGTGTGTAAACGCGTCTGTGCGTAAAAGCGTCTGTGAGTAAAAGTCTCTGTATGTAAAAGCTCCTGTGTGTAACAGCTTCTGTGCAAAAGCGTCTGTGTGTAAAAGGTTCTGTATGTGAAAAACAATACGAAGGATACGATGCAAACTAGTGTCTTGTACTTGTAATATATTGTCTTGATACTACCTGTCTTGTCTGCCTTTAATACATCTTTAACATATTGTCTTGTAATATAGTATCTCAATACTAACAACAGAAGACCCTGCTGCTCTACGCTCTCGGGCCATCCGTCGTCTAGTTGCTGCAATGGTGTGGTCATTCTTTCTCTGGCGTTTGTACAAGTGGCTTTGGCAGGTGAGTTTCAGCCACGATCAACATTGCCTTCAGCTTGCGGAGTTGGATCAATATGCTGGTGAGATTAGAAATGACTGCAATGAACTTCAAAGGACAGCAGGGAAAGCATGGTGGAAGTTGAGACACAACAGATGATGGTGAGTGACACTACTGATGGTTTTGATTCAGACGTCGCCATATGTATCAGCAAAAATCTGAAAATCTCATTGTATCACGGGTGATGGGACAACAGCATTTTCTTCAAGTTGTTCGACAACAAAATCCGGGAACAACCGCAGGTCAGGACACTGATGAAACAGTGGAAGAGCGTGCAGAATCTGAAGAGCAGGAGGATGACCCTCCAGTAGCTCCAGTTGCTGCAGGTGACCAAGAAGGCCCTACAACAGCCTTGGTTGTGGGAGTACGAGAGGAAATCAACCATGCGTTGGCACGAAACCATTTCAGGGATGCAGCTGAAATACAACATTTGGTGTTGCTTTTGTTGGACACTTTGAACGTTGGAACATGGGCAGGACGGTGGCGAGAAACAACATTCTGAGAGAAGTTGCAAACAGGCTGGAGTCAATTGCGCCGAGACATCAAATCATGACTCCAGAACTTGCAAACAGGTTGATGCAACGAACCATGGAAATCAGAGGAATGATGTGGTGAACAATAGAAGGAAAGAAAGGGAGAAACAGAGAAGGGAATCTGGGCAATTCCTTTAAATGCCCAGGATTTGCAGGAGAGCACAACGTAGAAATCCGAAAAGGATAGCTGGAACTTAACTTGAAAATCAACCTCCAAAGGAGGAGTCCAGAACATTGTGCACTGTGCTCTCATGTCATACATGTCATGGGATGACACGCACAAATCAGAAGTGTAACAGTTAGAGTTTCATGTTACGTCAGATGACACGTGAACATTTTGCACCATGAGGCCCTGCGGTTCAAAACAAGGTTTTAGCTGTGCGATTTCACGTTCAGGTTTTGCATATTGAAAAACATGTTCATGCAACTGAATTGTTCGCATCAAAAAACCATAGACAGTCACATGTTGCCGAACACCCAAAAAGTGACATCCGCAGCGGCTTCACTCAATTGTACATGGTTGCATAGGAGACAGTCAGTTGCATGGCGTCAATGGCATGAAAAACAATCAAAAATTGCACAAATTTGGAGGGCGATCAAACACAAACAAATCGAAATCATGTGTTTTTCAGTTGTTTGCTGCCAAGGGTTTTATTCCACGTCGAGGTGTATGTTCAGCTTGCATGGATCAACAAAAACATTTGGATCTGGATGAATTGTCGGAAAAATCCGATGTTCGACAGCTCTGGAATTTGGACTTTGGACACTGACATATAAGATGCGGAGGATCCTGGAATGGGTGATTGAGTTAACTGACATATAAGATGCGGAGGATCCTGGAATGGGTGATTGAGTTACGCCACGCGCATTTTTTTGTATGAAACGTAGGTTTTTTCGTCGAACATTTCCATGAAACAAACATGCAATATCAACAGCAAAGAGGGTGCATAGACTTGTCAAAATCCCGACTTGCAACCATTTGCCCTTCTTCATTGAAATCAAAAAATGTACGGAACATGTGTGCGTTTACAAACGATGTGTGTGGATGGTTTTTGGGATCGTGGCCGTGTAGGCGGATTGTTCGCAATACGCGCCCAAACGTCCAGTGCCAACACAATTTTTTTTCCCAGCAAAATCCATTTTTTGTTTATCCATCATTTCCCGCTTCAATTTTTCCATTGCACCTGGTACAGTTGATTACTAGAATCTTGTTTTGCCACAATTCTAGCATTTCAAAAAAACACACATTCATTGCATGTTCAACAAATTCATGTGGCAATTGCAATTTGTCGACCATTGTGTCTGCACATGGACCATGTATTTGTGGCACGTATCGTTTAACAACAAAATGGGTAAAACGGGTTTCGCACACGCTAGTGATTGAAATCAACTGCATGTCGTGAAGTAGTTGATGCACATTGAACATTTTGTTGCACTTTACCACTGGATTTTTTCCTTCAAAAAACGAAATTGTTTTGAAAAAACAAACAACAATTTTCAAAAACAAAAACAAATATACAATTTTGTTTTGTTTTTTGTTTCATTATTGGTTGTTCTTACAACACATGAAAATTGAAAACATTACCGAACAACAAAAAACAATATCAAAAAAACACTGCAACAAAAAAGATATGGAAAACAAAAAACAAAAACATATGAAAAACACACTTCAAAACATATTAAAACACATATATTTTTTTCCCGGCATTTTGTTTTCCAATGTGTCTCTCAGGTCGTTTTTTTTGTTTTGTTTGCAATCGTAGTTTTGTTAATCCTGGACCATCATTCGTACTACAAAAAAGTACCCCCTTAGGGTTTCCTACCACTGATGAAAATGATGAAAAATCCCAAATCGTATATTTTTTTTGGCAATTGTACCTGTTTTTGAGATTCGTGCTACTTTTGCAGTTCTGCAAACCTGGAATCTGCACAAGACAAGAACTTCGTGCGCGATTTTGCGCCACTTGCGGGCAATTTTGCGTTACCCGTGCGCAATTTCCAAAACTAGTGCACTCAAACACACATCCACACACCAAAACGTCGGTTTTTGTCTGTTTCGTCAATTTTTTTGGGTAATCGTCGCAAAATCTTCAAACTCAGATACTTTTCAGTTCGTGTGTTTTTTTGTACTACATCTGGGGCTCCACACCAAATTATAGACACACATATCACGGGAATGGACTGAAACAGAAAATATTCTATTTCAATCCAATGATGTGAATGTGCCAAATTGCATTGTAGGGTTTGGTTTGGTTTTGTGAAATGGAGGTTGTCGAAGGATAGATTTCTGTATTGTTCAGCACATGTGATTATATTATATAAGTTTCATATTTTCAATATTCCATTGGAATCGTTTCACAGTGCAATTGAAATGAAGGGGATCAAAACATGTTTTTGTGGCATATTTTGTTGGCAGTCACTGACCGATTTGTTCAAGTTGCTCTGTGCTGCAGTTTTCCAAGTATGGAACAAAACCAGGACATGAAATGAAATCATTTTTTTTTCTTCTGGGGGTTACAAATGCGAAACAATGTGGACATTTTCATCGCCTTCCAAAAATCTGAGCAGCGGACATTTTGTGACTTATTCAGGTGTATCATTTGCATGGATTTCGACTAATGGGGACCTGGATGATGTAAATTTGAAAGAACATATGCACGTTTCTGCGATTTTGATTTGATAAGCAACGTCCACGCCTTCGAAATTAACAATTTGTAAACAGCAGTTTCCGTGTGAAACGCATTGAACCGTTAAGCTATCGCGAGCTTCGTTGCAGGTGGATTGTTGTGGTTGATGGGATGGGATATGATTGCAATCACCACGTGAATCATGGGGCAGCCGTTGGGAATTTTCACCTCAGATGATCGGATTACCTGAACAATTCAGCGTTTATTCCAATGAAAAGCATCGTTGTCCCACGCATGGGGTACCTTACAAAATCTATTGGAATGTGAAACCAACCTCATTAGTTTCACTCTGTTTTCGGACATACCTTGATGTGAATTTATTTCAAACACCAAAATTGGACGGTTCAAAATTTTTAAACCTAATTTTCCTTCGCAAATGGCCGTAAATGGAGTATTCTTCTCATCCTGCTTGACTGCAGGCCTGTCATGGAATTGCCATTGGAAGATGCCATTCGTTTGGTCTCCATGCCCTCCATGGGACGCTTGCGAGGCCATTTTTTTTTGATTGGCCTTTTGGTGCCGAATGGTGTAGCAGTTGTGGTGTATGGCAGAATTCAACTTAAAACTACATGTATATATATATATATGCATATTTTTTTTTTAAAATTTCTTTATATATATATAGATAGATAGATAGATAGATAGATAGATAAATAGATAGATAGATAGATAGATAGGATAGATAGATAGATAGATAGATAGATAGATAGATAGATAGATAGATAGATAGATAGATAGATAATATAGATAGATAGATAGATAGATAGATAATATAGATAGATAGATAGATAATATAGATAGATAGATAGATAATATAGATAGATAGATAGATAATATAGATAGATAGATAGATAGATAGATAGATAGATAGATAGATAGATAGATAGATTTGTGGTATCCCGTTATGGTAATATGATGAGGATATGATGTCGTAAGCCCAATATTAATGAGGATTTAAGAATTGGATGTTGGGACCACAAAAATATGGGGATAATGGAAATGGATGATCATGTGGTAAACACGAAAAAAACATACTTTTTGCAAATGGGTTTTACCACCCGTGGCAACATTGAGGCTGGTGACTTTTATCGGCTTTGCCGCACAAAAAATGACTGCCTTCCGTTGGCATGAAAACATACCCTCTGGTAAACTAACATAGCTATGGAAAATCACCATTTTTCATGGGTAAATCCACTATAAATGGTCAGTTTCAATAGCTATCTTAAATTACCAGAGGGTAATAAATATGCCCACCTCCGATAATTCAACCCCCCACTTTTGACAGCGGGGTTCCCCTAAAAAACGTGATGATTTTCCAATTAATCCCTTCCCCCAAATCTAAAACATCCCTCATCCAGGAAACAACGGTGGAAATTATTGACTCTATTCGAAAGTTTTTTTTTTAATTAGGGGGATGGGGATTATATCCATTCACATCTGGATCAATCTGGATCAATCTGGATCACTGCTGATTTCTCCCCATTGATGTAGGCTACAAATCAAATTTACTTGGTCAAATCGTTTCTTTTTTGTACTGAAGTTTTAATCATAAATCTTCGGTGGGTTAAGCCAGCTTTTTGTTGATGAAACCACCATTGTTGTAGGTTAAACCACCATTTTGCTGGTGAAAGCGCCATATTTTCTTGCGACCTATTCAGGGACGCAGACCTTGGTGCGGCCGGACAGTCAAAGCATTGAACTGCAGGACTCTGAGTGCTTCGACCATGGGGAAATGTTCTATAAATCAGGATCAAATGTATGTTTATGTGGATTTGTAATGGGGATTGATGATGGGGATAAAATCCATTTTATGACATTTTTGGGAATTCATTATGAGGATTCTTGATGGGTCTAGATCCATCCATCAATCCATCCATCCACCCATCCATTTTCTCAAGGTCAGTGAAGAGGGCACCTTTTTCTTGGGATGGTCATCAACCCATTGAAGTCGGATTGTATAGCCGTTGTAAGGATTTCCATGGTGGGGTGGATAACCATACCACATACATTTTTCCCCAACAGCGTAAGCTAATGGGGTCTTCAGCCCAGAATAGCTCCGGTGTGCACTGGTGCAGGCGCCGGGTCAGGTTCAACGAGGTTCCGGAGAAGGCTCCGAAGGTTCCGGAGAAGGTCTGGGAAGCTTTGGTGCAGAGCCAGGTTCAAGAGGGTTCCGGAGAAGGTTCCGGAGAGGGTTCCGGAGAAGGTTCCGGAGAAGGTTCCGGAGAAGGTCGAGGAGGCTTTGGTGCAGAGCCAGGTCAGGTTCACAGATTTCCGGAGAAGGTTCGGGAGAAGGTCTGGGAGGCTTTGGTCCGGAGAAGGTTTGGGAAGCTTTGGTGCAGAGCCAGGTCCGGGAGGCTTTGGTGCAAAGCCAGGTCAGGTTCAACAGGGTTCCAGAGAAGGTTCCGGAGAAGGTTCCGGGAGGCTTTGGTGCCGAGCCAGGTCAGGCAGCAGGGTTCCGGAGAAGGTTCCGGAGAAGGTTTGGGAGGCTTTGGTGTTGAGCCAGGTCAGGTTCAACAGGGTTCCGGACAAGGTTCCGGTGAAGGTCTGGGAGGCTTTGGTGCAGCGCCAGCTCAGGTGCAACAGGGCTCTGGAGAAGGTTTTGGAAAAGGTCTGGGAGGCTTTGGTGCAGAGCCAGATCAGGTTCACAGATTTCTGGAGAAGGTTCCGGAGAAGGTCTGGGAGGCTTTGGTCCGGAGAAGGTTTGGGAAGCTTTGGTGCAGAGCCAGGTCCGGGAGGCTTTGGTGCAAAGCCAGGTCAGGTTCAACAGGGTTCCAGAGAAGGTTCCGGAGAAGGGGACTGGTGTTTTTTGCGACAGTAACCAGGGTATTTCCAGACGGTTATGTTGATCGGTGTTTTTTTGACCGGTAGCCGGTGTTTTTTGGAAGGGGATTGGTGTTTTTTGCGACAGTAACCAGGGTATTTCCAGACGGTTATGTTGATCGGTGTTTTTTTGACCGGTAGCCGGTGTTTTTTGCGACGGTGCCCCCACAATGGTGTTTTTTGCGCCAGTGGTCGGTGTATTTTGCGACAGTTTTTCTACTACACGCGTTGTGCCATCTTCTGTCGTTGCAGCCAGAAACCAAGTACTGACCCCCAGATCAAAAGGAAACTCAATTGCACGGAATACTAAAGTAGTATTCGCGACCACCAGATTTACCGGGTCGCGGTTTTTCACCGAGTGCGAAGGTCACTTTTGTGATCTTTTGTGCATATCAAGCCTTTTTGGCAAGGAGTAGATCGCACAATGCGCAATGCCACCATTGAACTCCGGGCCCAGCCATATCACGATAGTATAGCCAGTAGATGGACATGGATAGTAGTAGTACTAGTAGTACTAGTAGTAGTAGTAGTAGTAGTAGTAGTAGTAGTAGTAGTGGTAGTAGCAGCAGCAGTAGTAGTAGTCGTCGTCGTAGTAGTCGTAGTAGTAGTAGTAGTAGTAATAGTGGTGGTCGTCGTAGTAGTCGTCGTCGTAGTAGTCGTAGTAGTAGTAGAAGTAGTAGTAGTAGTAGTAGCAGTAGTAGTAGTAGTAGTGGTGGTCGTCGTAGTAGTCGTCATCGTTGTAGTCGTAGTAGTAGTAGAAGTAGTAGTAGTAGCAGTAGTAGTAGTATTATTAGTAGTAGTAGTAGTAGCAGTAGTAGTAGTAGCATCAGTAGTAGTAGTGGTACTAGTAGTAGTAGTAGTAGTAGTAGTAGAAGTAGAAGTAGAAGTAGTAGTAGTAGTAGTAGTAGTAGAAGTAGTAGTAGTAGTAGTAGCAGTAATATTCACAGTAGTCGTATACTAGTACTAGTAGTAGTAGTAGTAGTAGTAGTAGTAGTATCACTTGCAGAAGTACTGACAAAGTAGTACGACCCTCGCACTACCCTTCGGCAATAGTGTGGTACAAGTCGAAACTCCTAGTGGTACTAGGCGTAAAAGTAATAGTAGTCGTAGTAGTAGAACTAGTAATTGTATACAGGAGTCGTAGTATTGGTAGTAGTAGAAATAATACTACTAGTAGCACTCATAGCAATAATAGTAATACTAGTGCTAGTACTCGTACTCCCTCTCGTGCCTCGTGTCGTGCAAGTCTAAGATATCGTAGGGGTAGTAGACTAGCACTAGTCTAGTATTCGCATTAAGGCCGCCCTCCAACTGTCGCAAAATACCCCGGTTACCGTGGCAGAAAACACCGCTTACCAGCGCAGAAAACACCACCGTCGCAAAAAACACCGGTTGCCAGTGCAATAAACACCCGGGGCCGTCGCAAAAAACACCGAGGAACCGACGCAGAAAACACCGGAGCGTAACCGACGCAAAAAACACCAACCTGGCCACCGTAGCAAAAAACACCGCTTACCGACGCAAAAAACACGAAGCCCCCGGAGAAGGTTCCGGGAGGCTTTGGTGCGGAGCCAGGTCAGGCAGCAGGGTTCCGGAGAAGGTTCCGGAGAAGGTTTGGGAGGCTTTGGTGCAGAGCCAGGTCAGGTTCAACAGGATTAGTGGCCATTTAATGCACGGAAACCGAGCTGAGGTGTTTCCAGTGCTTGGCTTCGCAGCACGCTTCAGAAAGATTTGTAAAAATAAAACTTTGCGGCTGTTGGGGATACCACCGAAGCTGGTTTGTCATATTGATGTTTATGTATGTATTGCAATATACGCGTATGCACATACATACCTGCATACCTACATGCCTATATGCCTACATGCCTATACTGCCTATATACGTACCTACCTATCTACCTACCAATCTACATCGACGCATGCACACACACAGATACGCACACAAAAAATAGACCGATGTATACATATATAGATATATAGACAGATAGACAAATATAATGAATAAAACATATGATATATATATATAAAATACACCATAAACAATATTTTATAAATAAAATAGAATTAATAATATTTATATTTAATATATAAAATAATATATATTATATTTCATGTTAATATTTCACATATAATATTCAATATATATATACATACACATAATATAAAATGGATATATTTAATATGCAAAACATTTTGTTTAATAAACCTATAAAGTATACAATTTATATAATATATAATGTAATGTATTATTGTGATTTGAAATCATATAGCAGATATATATATAATTTGATTTAATATAACATACTATACTCTAATATAATATATCATACTATAATGTAATATAATATCATAAAATAACATATAATATGATATAATATCATTTAATATGTTATAATAATAGTAACATATATATATATATATATAAATATTATATTGTATTATCTTCTATTTTTATTCATTTTTATTTTTAGATTTCTATTTGTTGTACGTTATATTGTATTTGTATTTGTATTTGTATTATAGATTTTTCTTATATATTATATTTTACCATATTTTATTTTATTATATTTATTTCTTTTGTTGTATTTTACCGTTTGATATGATATGATATGATATGATACTATGTTATATTATATTATATTATATTTTATTATATTATACTATATCACATTACATATGTACTGAAGATACGTGTCATACACATATATGCATACGCACATAATGTCAACATGTATGTGCATGATGTTTAGATGTATGCGCTGCATTTAGTACACACATGTATATATATATATCTCTCTCTCTATAGCTATACATACATATGTATATATATATATACATACATACATACATACATACATACATACATACATACATACATACACACACACATATTGTATATACACTTATACATATAACGTCAACTAGCAACCCTTTGCAAGTCTGACAATAGTTCGGAACTTGGTGTGTTTCACACCTAAAATGTGAATGGTGCGATGCAACAGGACGGCACCTACTTGAACGTGGTGAATGGAACGCCAGATGCCTCTGAGTTGTATCCTGGGGCCCAGGGGTGCAGGGAACCCAGGGTTGGGTCTTCGGAATGACGTTTTCTGACATCGTAGCCATGATTCCAACAGGATCTGATGAGAAACCCTTCCTCAAAGCGTTGATACTCAACTTGGTGATCCCATGGAAGTTTCCCATTTCATGGCCATTGGCCAATGGCCAGGGGGAAAATGATAATGATAATTATATATATATATATATTTTGTTATATAAATTATATAATCCATTGGACTTTCTGATTCACCGTTTTCAGACATAACCATCGCCCCCAGATACTTTCACAACAATCACCTGGATCCCAGCATGTTTTTTCACTGTGCAACTAGTTACGCCCTGCTCCAGGTACTGCGTCGCTTGGAACTCGCAACTACTATGGGAAGGCCAGGTATCGACACATGAGTTTGGCGTCGATACAATTCCGGGTGGTTGATTTCAATCGAATCCCACTCCCCAATGGAGAGTTCATTAGAGTTGTAATACGTGCTTTAGCAGGAAACTCAGAAAGAGATGTGTGTCCGGAACAAATTGCAACGGCAATTGGCCGAATTTGTCACGCGCAGGATGGCTCAACAACCACAAGGTAGAGGACCTTCAAGAGAATCAGCATACAGTTGCCAGTTGCTACAGGCCGAAACACTGTGATGCCAGAACTGTTCTCCCAGTCCAGATTAGCCAGTCATGGCTGGTGCATTAGGATGGCCTGACCTTCTTTTGGGGTAAAGATCCTAGCCGTAGCCTGAAACTTGTGGTTTTTCCAGTGAGAGTTCCAGTCTCATCAGGCGTTACCACATCTCGACTCTATGAAAATCCAATTCACATGGAGGGATGCACACCTGTTTCGACGTGGGTTTCCCCGCGAGGCTTCCAATCCCGGAAGTCTTGAAACACACAGTACTGGCAAAGGCGAAAGAACCCTGGCAGGTGCACAGTGGGGCTACTGTCAGTTTAACCATCAAAATCAGCATCATCAGCATCATCATAATCGTCATGGTCATCATGGTGATCATTTATCATCATGATCATCATGATCATCATGATCATCATGATCATCATAATCTTACTATATCTTACTCATTCTCATTCCAATTCTGATCCTCATTCTCTCCCGCCGAAAATACCGACAGCTGGAATTGCTTGGGGATCCACGGGCCCCCAGGGATGGTACCCAAAGACGACCCATTGCTGTCAGAACGTCGAGTTCTCAGAGAACACCCTGCTAGTGGAAGAAGGACGGGGTTTGGATGGTCGCTGTTGGTTTTTGCGATTCTCAATTTTGCGGAAGTCTCAAGTTCAGATCATGCCTTTGTGGAATAGGTATTTTTCCTCATCTTAGCGCTTTTTGTTATGTTTTATTTTTAGTCGGCAATGGACATTTGCAGCCTCAAATAGCTTGTTTCAAAATTTGTAAACCCCAAATCGCATGTTTTACGGTCCTTTTGTCATTGAAATTGCCATAGATTATGGGCCTCCCAAAACTTCTACGGCTTGAGACTCACCTTGGGCACCAAGTCCCGAGCTGCTCGAGCAGCACGTGCGAGGAGATTTGTTCCAAATTTGCACCTGGCGAGATGGCTGGGCCTATGCAACTTCTCTGAAGGCCAGGGGAAGCATCGAAAGCAGGGGCCTCATGGGCTCTCAAAATTAAAAGCGTCAAAATTTCAATGGAAATTTCTTTTCTGCATTTGAAATGTTGGCAACGACGAGTTTTCAAGTGGTATTCAAAGATGGTTTCTGCAGTTTCCCAATGGTCCACCATGAAAAAGTTGGTCTTGATGAATTGGGGTATCCCGGATATCCCACATTTCAATAGCAACTTTTTCATGGTGAACTTGCTGGGGATGAGCAGGAGAGCTGGCAACTCAAGGACGACACCATGCAGGTGCGGCGTTCCAAACGGGACAAGGGGACATGTTGACCAGCGTAGCTACATGTGCACAGGTGCATCATATATCTGTCTGTCTATCTATCTAATTATCTATCTATCCATCTATCTATCTGTCTATCTATCTATCTATCTCTCTCTCTCTCTGTAGATATGTATATACATATATTATATACACATGCTTATTTAGGTCAAAAATAAATAGTACTAATTATGTATATAAATATATACACAGATGATCTATTCATATATATACACATTTGTATGTATAATAATGTACAATTAATGTACATAATATACATAAGAAGTGTCAAGTTTTGGTGAGTGTGTAGTGGTGCCTCGTGTAGTTTTTGGTCTGGTGTCATGTCACAGCCCGACATGTCAACCGCAAGTTGCCCGAAAGATACAGAAGGTCACACTGGATGACACGAATGGAGCAACTGAATGCGTAGCACGTGTTTGGACCAACACCATAATAACATCGTCTTCATCATCGACTTCATCATCGTCATCGTCATCGTCATCGTCGTCGTTGTCGTCGACATCATCATCATCATCATCATCATCACCATCATCAGATAAGTAATAGGTGTACACTATTGGACATGCTAATAGTAGTACCAGTGAAAATGATCGAAGGAAGTTTAGAAGTCAAACTTCCGACTATATGGACAGATGAAAAGCAGAGGTGGAGCAGAAGAATAGAGAAGAGAAGAGAAGAAGAGAGAAAATCAGAGAAGAGAAAGTCTCAGAAGAAAGAAGGTCCAGGTGCGCGAAGAGGTAGGAAAGTCGCGAAACACTGTGTTTTTCCAATGATTTGTGGCTCCGGAGGGTCGAAAAGTAGGCTCGCTAAAGCGGCGGGTGCGGAGCCATGTGGCCAGATAAGAGATTAGGAATTGCACGCCGTTGTGGCGCGAAGCACATTTCAAAGTCAAACTGTACAAAGCACACCATTCTCGGACCACTTTTGGAAGTTTAGATGTCGAAAAAGTGCATGCCGTTGTGGCGCGAAGCACATTTCGAAGTCAACATGTTAAAAACACTAGGGTTCGGACCACTTTTGGAAGTTGAGATGCCGAAAAAGTGCACACCCTTGTGGCGCGAAGCACATCGAAGTTAAAATGTGAAAAACACGAGGGGTTGGACCACTTTTGGACGTGCAGATGTCGTTTCGCGTTGCAGGCGCAAGGGATTGTGGACCTTGTCAAATGTGAGCAAAAGGTGAGCGTTGTGTAGCATTTTCAACTACAACCACCACTACACCACACTACACTCCAATACGCTACACTACAACTACAACTACAACTACAGCTTCACTACGCTCCACTACACTACACTACACTCCACTACACTCAATTACACTCAATCACACTCAATTACATTCAATTACACTACACTACGCTACGCTAGGCTACACTACAGTACACTACACTACACTACACTTCACTACGTTAGACTACACTACACTGCACTACACTAAACTACACTACATTACACTACACTACACTACAGTACGCTACACTACACTCCACTACACTACACCACACTACATTACACTACACTACACTACATTACACTACACTACACTCCACTACACTCCACTACAACTACACTACACAACATTCCACTACACTCCACTACACTCCACTACACTCCACTACACTACACTCAATTACACTCAATTGCACTCAAGTACACTCAAGTGCACTCAATTACACTACATTCCACTACACTCCACTACACTACATTCAAATACACTACACTACACTACGGTACACGACACTACACTACATTCCACTACACTACACCACACTACACTACACCAAATACAAATACAACTGCAACAACAACAATACTACATTTACATTACGCTACGCTACACTAATTACACTCCACTCCACTCCACTCCACTACACTACACTACACTGAATGACACTGCACTACACCTACAACTACAAATGCAACTGCAACTGCAACTGCAACTACATTACATTACACTACGCTAATGACATTACACTATAATACACTACATTGCACTACATCACACTAACTACAACTACAACTACATAAGACTACACTACACTACGCTAATTACATTACACTACACTGCACTGCGCTACACTACACCCCACTCCACTACACTACACGTCACTACACTACACTGCACTACACTACAGTACACTACACTCAATTACACTACACTACGCTACACTACACCACGCGACAGTACACTACACTACACTAACTACACTACAGCTACAACTACAGTATATTACATAACGCTACAGTACAACTACAACTACAACTGCAACTGCAACTGCAACAACAACTACACTACACAAATTGCATTACACCACACTACACTAATTGCATTACACCACACCACACCACACTACACTACACTACACTGCACTGCACTGCACTGCACTACACTACACCACACCACTACACCACTACACCACTACACCACTACACACTACACACTGCGCACTGCACACTGCACACTGCACACTGCACACTGCACACTGCACACTGCACACTGCACACTGCACACTGCACACTGCACACTGCACACTGCACACTGCACACTGCACACTGCACACTGCACACTGCACACTGCACACTGCACACTGCACACTGCACACTACACACTACACACTACACACTACACTAGACACGAGACACAAGACACCAGACACTAGACACTAGACACTACACACTACACACTACACACTACAGTACTGTACACTACACTACGCTACGCTACACGACACTACACTACACTAATTGCGTTACACTACACTACACCACACTACACCACACCACACTACACTCAATTGCACTACACTACACATTGCATTACGTTACATTTACACTACATTACATTTACACTACATTTACGTTACATGACATTACATTACGTTACATTACATTACAATACACTACACTCAGTACACCACCACACATGCAACTGCAACTACACTACACTAATTACACTACACCACAGCTACAACTCCACTACACTACAACTACAACTACAGCTGCACTACACCACACTACATCCAGCAGTTGTGGGTGAGGTGACCGACCAGGTGACCACTGCAACCTTTGCAGCCACTCCAAAAAACACAGCTCCAACCACCTTTCGGACCATCAGTGGATTTGCTCTGCCATCCGTGACTCACAACAACCAATCTCTCCTATAGGTTTTCCATTTTTGCAACTTCCGCCACCGCCTTGCGCGGTGCTACTGGTATATAGTGATAACGACAATGGCCCTGATAATAACAATGATAATGCTAGTGATCATGATAATCACAATCACAATCATAAAATTCTCCTACTAAAAATCATCATCTAAAGGTGATCGTCCCCATGAACTGAACGCAGCCGCGGTCGCGTTGACGCGCCAGAAGTGTCGCCGTAGCGGCTGGGTGCCGATCTTCGTCTTGGAACTTGTAGGGTGAAGGGCCTCAGATTGCACCGGTTGGGCAAGATTGGTGATTTGATCAGCAAAAGTATTGGTTCAATCAGCAGACATGGTGATTTGACCTGCAGAAATGGTTTAACCAGCAGAAATGGTGATTTAATCAGCAGAAATGGGATGTAAGCATCAAAAGTGGAGATTTAGCCATCAAACATTGGAATTTAACCACGAATTTTGGGAATATGTTCACCAGTATATGATGAGAGTAATCAGGTTTGTTCTAACCTGTTGCAGGTAAATATCTGGGGAACCGTGATCATGCTTAGTCTGGGGGGTTTAGCCAACAGAAACGGTGATATAGTGGTATATAAGCAAGAAATGATGAGCATAAATGGTTGATGATCATGGTTCTAGTCACGATGACCCATTTGTAAACGGGAAGTTTACCCGAGTTTTGTATTCCAATGATTACGGTGTGGACCAATATAATGTGTGGGATGAACATTTACTTATTAATAGTTTCAAATTTTGCTTTTGGAGTGGATATTTTCTCACCATCAGCTGTGGATAGCCAATAACGCTGGACCCCAAAAGTGACCATTATCTCGATTTTCTTTTTATTTGCGAAAATGAAGGTGGTTTCAAAGTCGCACTTTTGCTCGTTTTGCCCTGCTGGCCCAAGATTCCAAACGGCAAGATTCACCTGTGCCGATGAAGGATTGCCCGAGGTTCAGACTTAGAAGTTCAGAAATCATAGAAATCATCAGTCAGATGCGCAAAGCGAATACCTTGAATACCCCAAAATCATCCAGAAATCCCAGAGTGTTTCATCAGTTCAACTTCCATCCCTTGGGATGGTGATGGCTTTGGGTCACCAGGGCGTTCTCAGGTCAAGCTTATCGGTGCTGTCTGAGCACATGGTCCAGGAGCCGTGCAACCAGGGAGGCTACTGGAACTGGAACCAGGTGCCTCCAAATGACCAGTTCGGGCCATGAAGTGTCCGAGCATGGTACCAGTGCTTGTAGTTGGTGAAGTAAGAAACCATGAATAATTGGGCATATGCGATAATCTAATCTAATCTAATGTAATCCAGTCTAATCTACTCTAATCCAGTCCAATCAAATCTATGTATACATATATGTATGCATGTATATATATATACATACATATACATACATATATATATATATGTATATCTATATATCTATAGGTACATGTATTATACATTAATCTGGTTCACAACCATAGCACTGGCCCATTGGTGAAATAGGTTTACTGAGTTTTGGGCTGCAATAGTAACCACAAAACATGGGTTTGGTCCAAATGCAGAAAATGGTCTACAAATATCTACAAATGGTGGATGATCCACACAGACATTGCAGGTGGGGGTCTCATGGAAAAGATCGCTGCAGTGGAAAATGGCAGCAAAACGACTCCACCCGGATAAAAAAGGAATTGCTGGACAAACCTCCAACAGGCCCGCGCAAAGAGAACCCCAGATTGCAGTGGTGGGCGTTGTCATCCCCATAGATCATCCTCTTGGTATACTCATCTACATTAGAATCAGACAGATATACCAATAGGTTAATGATACCAATAAGGGTTTTTCGGCACTGAATAAATGATACTAATCTAATCTACAGTTAAGGCATTGAATAGTTTTGTCCAATGGTAAATGATACCAATAGGTTTCAGCATCATCCGTAGCCCATTTTCTTCAGCCTGTGATTTCCAGGCTGCCCAGCGCTATCCGGAGATGCAAAAATTGTTGGTCATTTTTGAGGGGTACCACAATTTCAAGAAACCCTCATTTGCTTTTGTTTTATTTTGGAGATAAGACTATAAGTCATACCATAGTCTTTGACAGTGGTTTATACAATGTGGTGCCCCCGCCTCAAAAAAGTTAGTTTACAACTTCCGCTATCTATAGTTATAACTACTATATAACTACTATAAATCCTAGTTGACCTGGTTATTTCATAAACCAACTTCACTTTCTATGGACCCCCCACCTTTTTTTCGCGAAGCTGCCATGTTTTTTGGAGGAGAAGTTGAGCGAATCTGCAGTGCTGAGCTCAGCATCGCAGTGATTTACCACCAAAACTGGTGTTTTTTCACTTGGAATGATGATATGATGGGGATAGAATTGATAGAATGGGGATAGAACACCAACATGAGGAGCAACATTATATCATACAATTCTTCACTTCTTTCTGGCTGAACAATGCTGAACATGCATTAGACTATTAGACCCCCAAATGGTAATTTGTCATGGGGGAAAACTATAGTCAATGAGTGGAATATAGGGGTACCAAAAATTTGCAGACAAACCCGAACCGCGCGGCTGTCTCTTATCAAAATGTTGGCCGACTCGAGTGTGGGGGCCACCAAACAGATGTTTTTGGCGAATATCTTAATTTCAGGTTGTTGATATCCGCATTGTTGGTTAGCTCCCACTTTTTTCCCCTTTATTATCCTTTATTGACATCATAGTAGAGGTTTAGGGGTGTATAGTCTAGTAATATTAATGTAACCCAATAGTAAACCAGGCCACATTTTTCCAATTTAGCCATTATGTGTGGTTTAAGAACCACCACAATACCCATTTATAAAAGGAGGTTCATGATGTTTCACGGTTTTGGATTTACCACACTAAAGGGGTTCCCGAAAAGATAGAACCAACGAGATTTTCAAGTTTGCCGAGGTTTCTCAGCTGCACAGCTTGACGGTTGATCAACCCCGGCCGCCTGCACTGTCGGAGGGCCGAGCGGCCGAGCTGAGCTGAGTCGTATCATTTAGATATCAAGAAAAAAGATGAAGAATGATGGATTTTGAGTCTTTGATTCAAAACCTAACTTGTTACTGACCAAGACTTCTTGTTTTTTTTGGGACAGTACCTATGGATTCCAGGTTCCAGTGGTTGCTTGCAATGACAGTCCCAAGAAGTGGAAATTGACACCAGACCAATGCCGAAATGAGGTGGGGGGATAAGAGATATGTCTATGATGAACCGGAACTTATCATTCCAATTGGTTGGTTTCATGCATGTACATCACTGGCACTGGAGCGTGTGACAATATTTGAGGAATGTGAATGTTTGGTGGATGTGAACAGTACTGAGCAGATACAGACATGTTTCTGAAGGTAAATACATAGATGATAACTGGCCAAAAGAGGAAAACAGCTTATGAAACAGGTGTCCTGCAGAAATGTTCTATGGTTTGTTCACTAGCAGCAATACCATTGAGCCTTGAATGGGCTGATATCATCGAGCCTTCGAGCTTGGGCTTCCAATCGAAATTGTGCAGCCATCTCAGATCATCCTCTTGGCTTGCATGTGGACGCAGCCTTCGTGGTCTGGCGACGCCATGGTAACTGCGATCAGTGAAGCTTTTTCTTGGCTGGAGGAGGGAATCCTTGGAGCAAAAATGTGGGTTTTTGGCGCTCCAAAGAGCGGATGAGACCTGAGATTTCTCCAGTTGTGTCTTTCACAGCTTCGGAATTTTTGGTGGAATCCCCAACTCCAAATCCACCGACATACCCCACTTTCTGCCACACCCTTATATGACGTATGGAGGACACCCCCAAGATTACTGGGGATGGTTGCTGTGATCGAACCGCAAGGAGCAGCAAAAGAAATGGGCCCAAGAACCCTTGGGCGTCCTGGCTGCAGGTGATTTGTGGTCTACCGACTCAGATTTTTGCAAACCGAATCTTCCCAGAATTGGTTTCGGGAAACAATTCCAGACAGCCTTGCAGGCAATGAGAGAAATCCATGGTTACCTGCCAAGGTACCCTTGAAACAATCCAGTAAGATTTGAACCTCAATCGGTGGCTTGCTGTTTGCCGGGTCGCATTTTTCCCCATTGGTTGCGGTCAATATGTGGAGTTCTGGACAAGTTTTGGCGTGATGTGGTAGGTCAACTTGGTCCTTTTCTGGCGACAGGTATATGCGTTACAGTGGACCAAAGATATGATCAGGTCACCGTTCCATAGCAAAACACCTTTCTATATCATTCTATATCTGTATCTGTCTCCATATATACTTGTACTGTACATACAATACACACACATAATATATAATATATATATATGTATATATATAGAGAGATATATCTAAATATGATAATATATATATATATTTATATTTGCACACACCTCTATATACATACGAAACCGGGTGTTCCGGGTGTTCCTGATTGTTCGTCAATATCCCACTGTAGTCCCATCGGGCCGTAGCTCCATGTGGTTTCATTTCATTGCGGGTCTTTATGGATATTTATGGACAGTCTAGGTATAATTACTGTATATCCCCACAGGGTGGTGCACCAGTTCGTTAGCTAAGCTTAGCTAAGTTGGTGCAAATAAGTCCAATAACTATGGTTTATAGGTGATATATCTATAGTTAATGGGATTATAACCCATTTATAACTGGGGGGGCACCACCTTGTATAAACGCGAATAATTCATAGGCACAACATATGGCTCAACCGGGCCTTGCAGGTTGACCAGAGGACACCAGAAAGGTTTTCTTTTGAATTTCCAATTTGTACTTCGATTCCTCTTTTTGGTTGTAATTATTTGTACTTACCCTCTGGTAATCTTTCAGATGCAAAATCACCATTCCAGAAACAACGGTGAGTAAATCATCCAACTAGATGGGCCAACTACCCAACCTGGTTATGACTAACAGATCGCCATGGTTTTTCGATGGCCCATAGAAATAGATGGTTTACCTATTAAAAATGGGTGGATTTTCCATGGCGAACTGTTAAATAACCAGAGGGTGCATATTATTGTAGAGCTTCGCACACCGGCGACGCCGGTAGGGTCGGGGGAGGGAAAGAGAGAGGGGGATGTCATCTGAACTTGCGAACATGACATGCTGAGGGTCGGCGGCCTATCTTGGGGCTATGTTGGCACATCTTGGGGCTATGTTGGCCCATCTTGAGGCTATGTTGGCCTATGCCTAGTGTAATTTACAGCATTTTGTGCTGTGAGATGGTAAGAACCCGTGTAAATACCACAGTTTTAGTCCCCGAAAGTGGCTAAAACACTCTTATTTACAGAGTTTCGTTCACATCACGATCTTCGATTTTTTGAAAAACGTGTAAATACCAGCGTTTTTTGTATTCATCAAGACAAAAAATCGGTTCAAAAAGTGCAAAAAATGCTGTAATTTACAGGGGAGTGGCCCCGTCACAAGCAAAAAACTGCGTAAATACCAGCGTTTCGGCGTCCAAAAGTTGCCAAAACACCGCTATTTACAGTGTTTCGTGCCTTCCACGTTTGCTTGAAATTGCAGAAACATTGTAAATACCAGCATTTTTTGCGATCAACCCGCCAAAAATGCTGTAATTTACAATGTATTTTTGCTTGGCTTTCAAAAACACTGGTATTTGCAGTGTTTTGTGCATCTCGGGTCCAAAAAGTATTGGTATTTACAGCATTTTCTGCGTTTTTGCATGGCTCCCGCCAACGACGTTAAAACGCAAAAATGTTGTAATTTACAGCATTTTGTGACTTCCGAAAAGCGAAAAATCGTCCGAAAAATGTGTCAAAACGGTACTTTTTTCCGATTTTTGGGACCTCCAAAATGCATCTTCAAATTTTACCATCTTTTTGTCCACCCCAGACCCCGAAAAACGTGAAAACCCCACCAGGCTAAAGGATTTTTGGGGAGGGTCGGCGGCAGGGGCGCGCCCCCGGGTAGCTAAAGCTATGCTTAGCTTCCCCACACGACACGGCGAGGCGTCGCCGGATTTAAGGGCTGCCGCCCCTGCCGCCGACCCCGGAAAAATTGCAAGCTGACATCACGGTGAGTGCACACAGTAAAGATTGACAGATGACAAAAACCAGCAAAGAATGGACTGACACTGTCATCAGTGTGTTCTTGGAGATATCCGTGTCTGACAACTAGAGCGTTTATGGCGCTGCTTTCTGGCTGGTGACCGCTCGGGACTGAATCTCCACGTGATGTGCCCCTGGGGGATGTTAAGAAGGCACTACAGTAGAACTGTTCAGAATGACTGACCATACTGTCTGAGTGTATCGTCGGTATACCTTTGCAGTGGATGAAGCATGCGGTTGCTGTTTGCTTGATGCTGAAAATGGGTGAGATTCTAACCTGTTCTACCAATCCTACCAGCTTTGCATTGCTTTCCACCTTTCTCAAAGCCTTCTGAATTTCGCAGGCTCTAGCAGATAGGTTTGATGGTCCAGAGGCGGATGTTCACGATTTTGGGTGGAAGTCTTGTTTGTCTTGGGCCATTCTGTCAATGAACACACTGCAGCGGTTCAACTAGAAGTCCAACTTTTGTTTCGAGTGATTGCGCCGTAACTCAATAACTTGGCAATTTTGATGCAGAAAAACTTCGTATGTGTCTTTGGTTCCGCCAAGGGCGCAGGGAAGGGTTAAAGGGCAGCTTAAGGCGCCGGGCGGGGTTTAAGGCCAGCCTAGTCCCTGACGTTGCTTTCTGAAACCAGAAGAAAATCTCCAGGAAAGCGCCCGGCAGGTGGCCAAAGGACATGCTGCTGGGCCGCCAAGGGCGCCGGGAAAAAGGTTTAAGGGCAGCCTAGGGCGTCGGGACACGTTTAAGACGTTTAAGGGCAGCCTAGTGCCTAACGTTGCTTTCTGAAACCAGAAGAAAATCTCCAGGAAAGCGCCCGGCAGGTGCCCAAAGGACATGCTGCTGGGCCGCCAAGGGCGCCGGGAAAAAGGTTTAAGGGCAGCCTAGGGCGTCGGGACACGTTTAAGACGTTTAAGGGCAGCCTAGTGCCTAACGTTGCTTTCTGAAACCAGAAGAAAATCTCCAGGAAAGCGCCCGGCAGGTGGCCAAACCACATGCTGCTGGGCCGCCAAGGGCGCAGGGAAGGGTTTAAAGGGCAGCCTAGGGCGCCGGGCGGGGTTTAAGGGCAGCCTAGTGCCTAACGTTGCTTTCTGAAACCAGAAGAAAATCTCCAGGAAAGCGCCCGGCAGGTGGCCAAACGACATGCTGCTGGGCCGCCAAAGACGCAGGGAAGGGTTTAAGGGCAGCTTCGGGCGTGGGGGGGGGGTTTAAGGCCAGCCTAGTGCCTAACGTTGCTTTCTGAAACCAGAAGAAAATCTCCAGGAAAGCGCCCGGCAGGTGGCCAAAAGACATGCTGCTGGGCCGCCAAGGGCGCAGGGAAGGGTTAAAGGGCAGCTTAGGGCGCCGGGCGGGGTTTAAGGCCAGCCTAGTGCCTAACGTTGCTTTCTGAAACATGAGGCTCAGTCAGGATAAGGATAACTAGGCAGAGGCGGGCCGGGAAATAACATCTCCAGGAAATCGCCCGGCGGTGAGGGCCAAGACATGCTGCTCTGGTCCGCCAGGGCTCAGGGAAGGTTTAAGGCAGCTTAGGTGTCGCCCGGGCGGAGGTTTTAAGAAAAGGCCAGCTACTAACGTTCTTTCTGCACCAGAAGAAACATCTCCAGGAAAGCGCCCGGCATTTGGCCAAATGACCTGCTGCTGGGCCGCCCAGGTCGCAGGAAGGGTTAAAGTGCAGCTTAGGGCGCCGGGCGGGGTTTAAGGCCAGCCTAGTGCCTAATGTTGCTTTCTGAAACCAGAAGAAAATGTCCAGGAAAGCGCCCGGCAGGTGGCCAAAGGACATGCTGCTGCGCCGCCAAAGACGCAGGGCGCCCGGCAGGTGGCCAAAAGACATGCTGCTGGGCCGCCAAGGGCGCAGGGAAGAGTTTAAGGGCAGCTTAGGGCGCCGGGCGGGGTTTAAGGCCAGCCTAGTGCCTAACGTTGCTTTCTGAAACCAGAAGAAAATCTCCAGGAAAGCGCCCGGCAGGTGGCCAAAAGACATGCTGCTGGGCCGTCACAGACGCAGGGAAGGGTTTAAGGGCAGCTTAGGGCGCCGGGCGGGGTTTAAGGCCAGCCTAGTGCCTAACGTTGCTTTCTGAAACAAGAAGAAAATGTCCAGGAAAGCGCCCGGCAGGTGGCCAAACGACATGCTGCTGGGCCGCCAAGGCCGCAGGGAAGGGTTAAAGGGCAGCTTAGGGCGCCGGGCGGGGTTTAAGGCCAGCCTAGTGCCTAACGTTGCTTTCTGAAACCAGAAGAAAATCTCCAGGAAAGCGCCCGGCAGGTGGCCAAACGACATGCTGCTGGCCTCCAAAGACGCAGGGAAGGGTTTAACGGGCAGCTTCGGCGTGGGGGGGGGGGGGTTTAAGCCAGCCTAGTGCCTAAACGTTGCTTTCTGAAACCAGAAGAAAATCTCTCAGGAAAGCGCCCGTGGGGGGCAAAAAAAAGGTGGCCAAAGACATGCTGCTCTGCGGCCGCCAAGACGCAGGGAAGGGTTTAAGGGCAGCTTAGGGCGCCGGGCGGGGTTTAAGGCCAGCCTAGTGCCTAACGTTGCTTTCTGAAACAAGAAGAAAATGTCCAGGAAAGCGCCCGGCAGGTGGCCAAACGACATGCTGCTGGGCCGCCAAAGGCCGCAGGGAAGGGTTAAAGGGCAGCTTAGGGCGCCAGGCGGGGTTTAAGGCCAGCCTAGTGCCTAACGTTGCTTTCTGAAACCAGAAGAAAATCTCCAGGAAAGCGCCCGGCAGGTGGCCAAACGACATGCTGCTGGGCCGCCAAGGGCGCAGGGAAGGGTTTAAAGGGCAGCCTAGGGCGCCGGGCGGGGTTTAAGTCCAGCCTAGTCCTAACGTTGCTTTCTGAAACCAAGAATAAAAAAAAGAAAAAAAAACAACCAAACACAAAAGAAAAAAAAAAAAAAAAAAAATAAAAAAAATAAAAAAAACAAACACAAAACCAAAACATCAATCTCCAGGAAAGCGCCCGGCAGGTGGCCAAAAGACATGCTGCTGGGCCGCCACAGACGCAGGGAAGGGTTTAAGGGCAGCTTAGGGCGCCGGGCGGGGTTTAAGGCCAGCCTAGTGCCTAATGTTGCTTTCTGAAACCAGAAGAAAATCTCCAGGAAAGCGCCCGGCAGGTGGCCAAAGGACATGCTGCTGCGCCGCCAAAGACGCAGGGAAGGGTTTAAGGGCAGCTTAGGGCGCCGGGCGGGGTTTACGGCCAGCCTAGTGCCTAACGTTGCTTTCTGAAACTAGAAGAAAATCTCCAGGAAAGCGCCCGGCAGGTGGCCAAAAGACATGCTGCTGGGCCGCCAAGGGCGCAGGGAAGAGTTTAAGGGCAGCTTAGGGCGCCGGGCGGGGTTTAAGGCCAGCCTAGTGCCTAACGTTGCTTTCTGAAACCAGAAGAAAATCTCCAGGAAAGCGCCCGGCAGGTGGCCAAAAGACATGCTGCTGGGCCGCCAAGGGCGCAGGGTCCAGGAAAGCGCCCGGCAGGTGGCCAAAAGACATGCTGCTGGGCCGCCAAGGGCGCAGGGAAGGGTTTAAGGGCAGCTTAGGGCGCCGGGCGGGGTTTAAGGCCAGCCTAGTGCCTAACGTTGCTTTCTGAAACCAGAAGAAAATCTCCAGGAAAGCGCCCGGGAGGTGGCCAAAGGACATGCTGCTGGGCCGCAGACGCCGGGAAGGGTTAAAGGGCAGGGTTTAAGGGCAAGGTTTAAGGGCGGCCTAGGGCGCCAGGAAGCGTTTAACGGCAGCCTACTGCCTCACGTCGCTTTCTGAAATCAGAAGAAAAGGTGCCGCGAAGCCACTTTTTCTCGGGCGCGCTCCCCCTGCGGATGGCTGGGGTCGGCGGATATATCTGATTGGTGGTTGACCTACCCCTCTGAAAAATGATGGAGTTCGTCAGTTGGAATGATGACATCCCACATATGAAATGGAAAATCATAAAATTCGTGAAGTGCCCTGGTCGCCAGGTCAAGCCCTAGCAGAGGCGCTCGCAGGGGCCGCAGCGGCGCGGAAGCGGATGTCGCAGGTGGCGTTGATGGGGGTGAAGGAGGATGTCACGTATTGTCACGTGGTGAGATAACGAAAATTGGAAGATAAATTGATAGATTTGTGATGATTTGATGATTTGGGAATATATTCTCCAGAATGATTTATGATATGAGTGGGTATGATCGAAGGAAGTTTAGAAGTCAAATTTTCGACAATATGGACAGTGAAAAGCAGAGACGGGAAGAGTCAGAGAAGAGAAGAGAAGAAGAAAGAAGATCAAAGAAGAGAAATTCTGAAGAAAGAAGATCCAGGTGCGCGAAAAGGTAGGAAAGTAGCGAAACACTGTGTTTTTCCAATGATTTGTGGCTCAGGAGGGTCGAAAAGTAGGCTCGCTAAAGCGGCAGGTGCAGAGCCATCTGGCCAGATGAGAGATGAAAAGTTGCACGCCGTTGGGGCGGGAAGCACATTTGGAAGTCAAAATGTACAAAGCACCTCATGTTTGGACCACTTTTGGAAGTTGAGGTGTCGAAAAAGTGCACGCCGTTGCGGCGCGAAGCACATGTCGAAGTCAAAACGTAGAAAGCACACCAACGTCGGAGCACTTTTGGAAGTTGAGATGTCGAAAAAGTGCATACCGTTGTGGCGCGAAGCACATTTCGAAGTCAAAAATGCAAAAAAACTGATGGGCTCGGAGCATTTTTGGACGTGCAGATGTCGTTTCGCGTCGCAGGCGCAAGGGATTCCGCACCTTGCCAAAAGTTAGGAAACCGTGAGGGTTTTGTAGCAGTTCCAAAAACGATGGCAGGCGTGGGACATTTGAAGAGGATCTGGAAAGATGCATTTCGCGTGGCAGGCGCAATACAAGAGACATGTTCATCGGAGATGTTAGGAGGTCAGGGCGCTGATTTCCTGAGAGGGGCTGCATTTTGGAGCATCAGATATTCAGGTTTGCTAAGATGATTTTGCGTGACAGGTGCTTCGTATGACCTGGCATCACTTTTTCGTGGCAGGCGCAGCACTTTAGACAGATGGAGTGGAAAAGCGCAAAACGCGTTGGTACAAGGCCGTCAGCTCTGCACTCAACTTTCCATTTTTGAGGGAAGTCTTGCAGAATTGCTTCGTTTTTGATGTTGTCAAATTGAAAAATTGAGGAAGTCTTGCAGAATAGCTTCATTCTTGACGTTGTCAAGTTCAAAAGTTGAGGAAGTCTCGCAGAATTGCTGCGTTTCTGATGATGTCAAGTTCAAAAAATTGGGGAAGTCTCGCAAAATAGCTTCGTTTTCAAATTTGCAGATAGATAGATAGATAGATAGATAGAGATAGATAGAGATAGATAGAGATAGATAGATAGATGGATGGATAGATAGATATAGATAGATACAGATAGATACAGATAGATACAGATAGATACAGATAGATAGAGATAGGTAGATAGATAGACAGATAGACAGATAGACAGATAGATAGATAGATAGATAGATAGACAACTGCAACTGCACTACACCACGCTACAACTACAACTACAACTACACTACCACAACACTTCAACCACAAGAACTACAGCTACAACCACAAAAACAACTTCAACTACACTTCAACTACAACTACAACCTCAACTACAGTTTGCTACAACTACAGCTACAAGTGCCACTACAGCTACAACTACAACTACAACTGCAACTACAACTACAACTACAACAACTACTGCAACTACACTACAAGTGCAACTGCAACCGCAACTGCAGCTGCAACTACAACTACAACTACAATTTCAGCTACACTACAACTACACTTCAACTACAACATCAACTTCAACTACGCTACAACAACAACGATTACCAGGACACTACACTACAACTACAACTACAGGTACACTACAACTACAGTTGCAACTACAACTCCTACAGCTATTGCAACTACTGCAATTACTACAATTAAGGCAATTACAGCTTCAACTACAACTACAGCCACAACTACAACATTACAACTTCAACAACGTCAACCCCACTACAACTACAACTACAACTACAACTACTGCACTACACCACACTACATCCAGGAGTTGTGATTGAGGTGACCACTGCAACCGTTGCAGCCACTTCAAAAAGCACAACTCCAACCACCTTTCGGTCCATCAGAGGATTCGCTCTGCCATCCATGCATCGCAACAATTCATCTCTCCTATAGTGTCCTATCCTTGAAACTTCCGCCACCGCCTTGTGCGGCACTATTGGTATTTGGATGTATTTGGAATATTTTGGGATATCCCTCAATTATGTCACCAATGGGATCTCCAATAGATGGGGACACAGCCAATAAGATCCTTGGCAGGGTCTATTTGACTGGGAAAAATATTGGGTCTATTTGTGGGATCTACTGAAATATATATTTCATGGCCAAAGAGGATATGTGGGTGAGTTTGACAAAATGGAGGATATCTGAATTTGTGGCTATTTTAATTGGGAAATATTGATCAAACATCAAATTCTTGGGTCGCCCATTTTAAGTCAAACCCAGAAGGTAGCAAACATGCAGGAATAGGATTTTGAACCACAGGATTGTGGCCAGAGAGAATGGGATTATCAACCAGCCAAAAAACACAACAAAACTAGGGATATGAACAGCAGAAAACAACAACAAAAATAGAGTTACTCTCCAGTCAACTAAGAAAACCATGGAAAAAAAACACCATGAAAGTAGATCATTTCCGAGGGAACCCATGGATTTCTATAGTTTTTGGTATGTTTACTGGAAGGTAAGCAACGCACGTGGCTTGTGTTGGGAAACTGAAATGGTTTTCCAGGATCGGTCCAACCATCACTGGAGGGCCGCAAACCGATAGCCGAAGTGGATTTGGAACAGGCCACTCTTCATGAAGACGATAGCCTCAAATCATTCAACCCTGAGGTGGTTTCTTTACCGCGTACATTCATGTCATGTTTTTACCCATTTCATTGCTGATTCAGCTGGTGCAAATGAAGTAACCCTCAGCATTGCAACTCATAGGAAATGGAAAATTCCCAAGATTTCCAGAGCGATTGGTTGAGAGTTTATCGATTTCGAAGTGTTGAACAAATGTTTAGCATTCTTGAACGCACCGATGATCGAAAGTGAACGCACCTTGGTGCCATGGCCGCGCCAGGCATCCTTTGACCCCGGAGAAGCATTGAAGGACAGCCCGTGCCGAGAGGATCTGGACAAATTCTAGCAGCCTGAATCGCTAAAACCATGGTTAATACATTAATACGGGGATGTACCCGCAAGATGTCTCATTTTAGGTTTCAGGGCTCCGCATGAATGATGTCATCGACATATTCGAGAAATGGGGGACCACTACTATGAATAGAAACTTGTACAAGTAAATAGAGTCGAGCTATACTATCAGTAAAGTTCATCTGAATTTTTGGAACATGTATATTAATATAGACACATTCTTTACCACTTATATCATACTTATATCTTGATATAGACACACCAGCTCAGGAGCTGGAGGAGTTGCACCAGCTCTGCTGGAAGCGGCTCCATTCGGAAGGACATCTTGAAGCAACGTCGCCCTGGCGGGAGGCCCGATGAAAAAATCTGGAATATCTCTTTCAGCTCTTTGGGAAAATGGTTTTCAACTGGAACCTGACCCACTCCCCAGATCAATGGGAATTTCAGGATCCTAAATTGGAGGTACCTACCATATATAAGGCCTAAATTTCAGGGAATATCCCCCGAAAATATGGTCGTATATGGTACTATCGTACCTCCATTTTAGGATCCTGAAATTCCCATTGACCAGATGCCTCGGGCACCAGGTCTTCGCACTTTGTTGCTTCATGCGCACTGAGCTGCGAGGCTGCGGTCCAACTGATGAAGATACTGAGAAGGACAAGTCCCCCCTTCTCCTTTCTTACCCTCCAGTAATTTGACATAGCTATGGCTATGGAAAATCACCATTTTCAATTAACTCATCCAACTAAATGGGTGGATTTTCAGTAGCTAGGCTATATTGGTCTACCGCAGGGTTTTCTGGGCTATGTCAATCCAAAGATGCGGCCATTCCTTGCAGGTGAGTGCAGCGAGGACAAGAAGCGCGCTTTGCGCCTACTTGATTTAGGCGCGGGCATCTCAGGCAGGTGTCACTTAAACCGAAAAGGCGCATCCGGATCCGAGATTTCTGTTACGTGTTCCGTAACTGCAAAAGGTTCCTGGAGTGCATCCCTTTTTTTTTGGCTTTGTTAAAATAGGCTACAATGGGATATACCTGATTCAATTACATATCACAAAATTATATATACATATACATATATATATATATATACATATACATATATATATATATACATATACATATATATATATATACATACATATATATATAATATATATATATATAAATATAAATATATATATATATGTACGTATACCTAGTTGTTGGCCATGAACCCCGATCCCAGGTTTGATCCTGGGTGGACCAGACACACAGATCGCATCTGCGCTGCATCACCGTGCAGAAAAGCTGGCGGAGGTGAAGCCGTGAAGCTGTCAACGACGAGTTGTGCCCAAAGGGGAAATCAACGACTCAAAGCTGGCGGAAAATGATGGAAATGGCTATTTATAGTGGATTTACCCATTAAAAATGGTGATTTTCCATAGTTTTTTGTATGTTTACCAGAGGGAAACTCAAGAAAATGACCCATTTATCCATAAAAGCAGATGATTTCCCGCTAAGTGAAACTTATGTGATTTTCTGTTGCCAAACAAGTTACACTCCCAAGCTTCAGCGGGACCATCTGGTGGTAGGAGTTATCGACGCGCAAGCGTGCGCACCACGAGGGCGGGGACGATGGAGGTGGGGAAACTGTGACGGAAGGGATCCTACTTGGCCTCTTGTAATCAAAGATGGTGTGGCCGCCGTGGCCTCTTAACCTGTTTTTCCTTACGAAAGACATATCCAAGATGGGTGTGACCGAGTTTCCAGAGACCTAGAGACGACAAGATGGTGATTACCCTCTGGTAAACTAACATAGCTATGGAAAAACACCATTTTTAATGGGAAAATCCACTATAAGTAGCCATTTTCAATAGCTATGTTAGTTTACCAGAGGGTATGCTGAACTATCTCAATTGTAAGAAGTCATGAGACCTGCTAATCAGTAGGCATTGCGACCTGATCCTGCAAGAACAGTTATGTCCTTTGCCGTGACATGGGTAACCCGGTCAAAAATTGAGGTACCCAAAAATGGATGGCCATTGAAAAATGACCAAAAGTTATTAATGTGGTAAACCCAATGTCAGTCATAAACCATCCCCAAGTCATCACCATTTTTATGGTAAACCAATGTAAACCACACCCAAATAGTGCCCAAATAGTGCCTAATCTGTGGTCCCATGCCCGAAGGCTGGCTGGCGCCTGGCGTTGTGGCGCCGCGGCCTGCAGCAGCAGTGCCTGAAGTGGCGAGCCCCTTGAGTCTGGAGACACGGCTGCGCTGCATGGGGGTGAAGTCATGAGATGCGTCCGCATGGGGTCAATGATCAACCCAAATTGTGGCAAGAACATCATGGGGAGAAATGATGATGGACCCCAGCTGTGGATGGATGGAGTGGATGGACTGGATGGACTGTGGGTTATCTACTTTTGGACCAAACTTGTGTGAGTTTTTTTAAATGGACCCCAAACATCCTCCACACCACAGAGAGCATTGTGAGTCAAGAAACCAGGAGATACCCCACTTTTCAGAATTACGCATGTGATGGGTTGGGAATTTATGCCCTGGAAACTAAAATCCAGGCTTTTCAATTGGGAGGTTGGTAACCCCCCAAAAAGTCATGATTAGATATGAAAATGGACCCGCCCCTAATTAAACAGTGTAGGAGTTTCACAACCGGGGTTGATAATTATTAATGTCATCTACACTGTCATATATAATATAAATCATTAATATATGTAAAGATGTGGGTACAGTACTTGGGGACTAAAACCAAGTGGAAGCGGAGGTGGCATACCTGTGCGCAACAGGTGTGCGTGCCCTTTTCAGGATGTCTCTTAGGTAATCATTAACTGGGATGATGCGAAATAGCTATATATATATATGGCACAACACTTGAGTTGATTGATATGGCACTATTTTCCTTCGGCAATGTCAACCGCAGATGAATAACCCTCGTGGCCAGTTGAATTCAGACACTCCTACCGGTTTGAATGTGGATGATCACTTTTCGAGGACAACCTCCGAACTATCATCGGCCAGCGTTTTATTATCATCCCTGACTCTGAGGTATAATAGTTGTAGATATAGATATAGATATAGATACAGATATAGATACATATATATATATATTATTTATTTATTTATTTATTTATCTGAATCTATTACATATCGTGGATTTGTCCCCATTTTTCCAGGCCAACTTCCCCCAAGTTTGCTCCGTCTTTAGGAAGATTTCCTGGTTTCCTACTTTGCCACGAAATCTCCCGTGAAGATTGCGCAGGGCTGTCAAGCCTGGCCGGCCGTCAGGCGATGATTTTTCACCGGGATGACATGGACAATCCCAATTTTAGGGTAACATCAACGATCCAACATTAACTGGGATATGTCGGATATGAACTGGGATATTTACTCTCCAATTCTATCCAAGTTTATTGATATTGTCAAGTTTTGGGGCGTCTAATTTTGACCTAAGGCAACAACACACTTACGGCTAAAATATTTTCATGGGAGATTCCCAACAGCAGAGACTGTTGGGTTTCAATCTCTGGGTCTGGGAGTGGTGCGCCGTTTTTTCCGTTTTTCGTCGTCCCTGAAAACCGGGACGGAATCAGAACCCTGGAAATTCTGGAATCTGCTGTTCTTGTGCAAAGCTGGCTTAGTGTGATGGGATACAACTCTTCCTACTTGCAGGAAGGTGCATCCCTGGATGAAAAGGAATGTTTACGGTTAAACTCTCCATTTTGAACGCTAGAAAGTAGGCTTACCGAAAACCATTTGCCAAGAAAACCAAACATACATAAACAAACATAAACAGTTAGTTACCCTCCAACGTTCACATAGTGGAAGATCCACCATAAACAGAGATCATATCCCAAGGGAAACATATCCCAAGGATTTCCATAGCTCTTTGTATGTTGGGTACGTTACTTTTTTGTTGGCAAAATCACTGTCCCATGTTTACATCTAGATTTGGGGTTTGAAAACCATGGTTTCAACCGTAGATTTCCTCTGAAACCAATCCATTGACTATCCAAATATTCATAATTTTTTCCATAGTAGAACTTCATACTAGTGGTTAAATCTGGTTAAATCCAGATTTTTTTCTCTGCGACACGCCATTTTTCCCTGGCCAAATCCCGATTTTGCAGAGAAAAAAGCGCCGCAGGCGCTGGCGTGAGGAGGCGTTCTGGAGCACTGGTGCCTTAGGCGTGGTGCTGGTGGAAACAAGGGGAGATAATGGTGGGATATAGCCAGCAAACTCTGATATGTGGATACCCAAATGACTTGAATGCAAAATCCACAGGACCCCAGTTGGGGTAAAACCCTTCGTTCCGGTCATTCTTCCAGGCAGTGACATGTCATCTAATTCGCCTATGTTTTTCGAGGATTTGCATATCGTGACGAGGATTTCTATGGATGTTTTACTTCCAGGTTTGAAACATGTCCATTACTAGCCCCTGAGCCGAAGGGCAGCGCTTCGTGCCAGTGGAGCACCTGGGCTCATTTCTGGTGAAATTTGGATTTTACCAGAAAACATGGTGCTATAATGGGATGTTATGAGAATCTCAGGTTTTTTGTTTTGGGTGATCTCAGACTTCTTATTGGGTAATGGATTTTGGGATCCGATGTCAGATCGTGCTGAGGACAGACTATTGGATGGAGGAGGGCTTCGACATAATGCAGTTAAAAGACTTCATCCAGCATTGCAAGGTGCAGTGAAATCCTTGGATTTGATGGGACCCAAGTTTGAGACAAGCATGTGCTTAGGGCGTGACTGTGGATGAGTTGGAAAGGGCATCAACATGATTTGCAGCTTCTTAACGCTCCATGAAGGAACTGCCTCTCTGAAAGAACTGCTGCTGGACATTGGCAATCGGTGCATCCCTTCAAAGCTCTGGCTCTCTTCCACGTCACAAAACATCAGTTCCATTTCAAAGACTTATGAGGATCCTGGTACTACTGGAAAGCACCCCAGGTAAGTTTCGAGATCACCCTTGCTTGGTAGTTGGATTTCTGAGAGCCAGGTTAGGTTCAACAGGGTTCCGGAGAAGGTTTCGGAGCAGGTTCCGGAGAAGGTCTGGGAGGCATTGGTGCAGCAAGGTCAGGTTCAACAGGGTTCCGGAAAAGGTTCCGGTGAAGGTCTGGGAGGCTTTGGGGAAAAGCCAGGTCAGGTTCAACAGGGTTAGAAGGTTCCGGTGAAGGTCTGGGAGGCTTTTTGCAGGGACAGGTCAGGTTCAACAGGGTTCCGGAGAAAGTTCCGGAGAAGGTCTGGGAGGCTTTGGTGCAGCCAGGTCAGGTTCAACAGGGTTTCGGAGAAGGTTCCCGGAGAAGGTCTGGAGGCTTTAGTGCAGAGCCAGGTCAGTTTCAACAGGGTCCCGGAGAAGGTCTGGGAGGCTTTGGTGCAGCCAGGTCAGGTTCAACAGGGTGGAGAAGGTCTGGGAGGCTTTAGTGCAGAGCCAGGTCAGGTTCAATAGGGTTCCGGAGAAGGTTCCGGAGAAGGTTCCAGGAAGCCTTGGTGCAAAGCCAAGTCAAGTTCAACGGGTTTCGGAGAAGGTTCTGGAGAAGGCCTGGGAGGCCTTGGTGCAAAGCCAGGTCAGGTTCAACAGGGTTCCGGAGAAGGTGTTTCCAGCGCTTGGCTTCGCAGCACGCTTCAGAAAGATCTGTAAAAATAAAACGTTGCGGCTGTTGGGGATACCACCGATTTTTTTTGATTGGAATAATATTTTTTTGGTGGCTTTGGAATATTTTTTTGATGCGCGCGCTTACCCGCAGAAGCGCCAGGTGCCCAGCAAAAGCAGCAATCCGTCCAGGGGAGGCTACCTGGCGCAGCATGCCTTGTTCGATCAATTGCCATGCTTGGAGGCGCCTTTCTCTTGACATCTCCTGACACTGGCTATTGTTATTGTTGTTGTGGGTGGGTGGGTGGGTGGGTGGGTGGTTGGTGGTTGGTGGTTGGTGGTTGGTGGTTGTTGGTTGGTGGTTGTTGGTTGTTGGTTGTTGGTTGTTGGTTGTTGGTTGTTGGTTGTTGGTTGTTGGTTGTTGGTTGTTGGTTGTTGGTTGTTGGTTGTTGGTTGTTGGTTGTGGTTGTGGTTGTGGTTGTGGTTGTGGTTGTGGTGGTTGTTGTTGTTGTTGTTGCTGCTGCTGTAGTTGATAATCTATAATTTTTATACGTGCCCCATTTCAAATCAAATCGCAATTGGCCTCAACCGAATCTATTTGGATACCAGTTTCTTGCAGGTTGCGCTCCGACCGTGTTCCCATTTTTGATTGGTTCTACACCCACCCAATGTTGGCTAGAGCTCCAAGATTGCGAGCAAAACAGGGATCAAGGTGTAGATAACCATGAGAAGGGGAATATGAAGGAACAATCTCAGGGTTCATGTTTGGACCAAAATTCTGACATTGGAGGATTGTGGATCTAATCATAGATCAATCATTTGATCATGATTCTTGGACCACTTTTCCATTTTTCCATATCTTTAAATCCATCTTTTCAGATTTGTGATCACCAATCCGATTGGGATGTAGTTGGGATATAACCTCACCAACATTGACCAAAGGTTAGACTTGGGGAATGGTTGATACAACTAGTGGATCTTTCTGATTCTTGGCCCAGGAATTCCCTGCATCCAGGCGGACCTCCGGATGCCCGACCTAGCCCTTTGCGGGGACGGAGACAGCACGGTGCTGCGACAGGCCTTGGTTTTCAAGTGATGACTTCATATGGATGTGTTATGACTGTTATGATCTGTTGATTTTCTGGTCCGAAAAAAAAAATGTTCAATGTGACTTGTTCACTTGGTTAGCACGGTGCTTCCCCTGGCTTCCTGGATATTCAAAAAACACCGACATATATGGGTATTGTCAAAGGGGCGGAGCCTGCAGCCTCAGATGGGAGTGTAAGATACTAACATATACTGGGGATGGGGATGCTAAGTAGACTAAACCACAATCATGGATTGCCACACAAAACCGCACTTGGAGCCTGGGGTTGTGATTTATTCCATGCGCCCCAAAGTCACAATTTGTACTTTCTTCAACGTGGTCCTCCTCGGTAAAGCCAATCAACGATCCCGGGCTCGAGATTTGACCGTCCAAATGATTGAGAATATTGAGATCTTTTAGACAGCCCTAAAATTGAGACGATGTAATAGATGGTTAAGAATGGTTAAGATTTGTCCTCAGAATCGTGGTTTTTGCTGCTAAGTTGTTAGGATTTCAGAACGGAAGCCCTGAATTTATTGGGGGGTTGCCTTTGAGGGGGTCATCTCACTTGTACCCCATTATACCTCATTATACGTCATTATTCTTGAGTTTATACTTCCAATTTTGTTTGTGAAATCACCATGTACAACCATTTTCTTGGGATTGCCACGGGTCATCCCGATGATTTCTGGCAGGTCTTCTTTGGCCCCGAAGGGACGGTGACACCCCTGCACTCCGATCCCTACGAAAACATCTTCTGCCAGGCCGGAGATTCACCCGGTGCTCGGTGCTCTCCTCGGAAATTGGGAAACATCTGTGGTTTAAATCGGAAATGGATGATCTAAATGATCTAAAATGATCATGATGTCAGGCGATGTAATCTGCCAGCGCATACCATGTCATCAATCCATCAAGAGGGATTGATGACTAGCCATTGTCCAAAATCCTTCATGCGTACCATGTTTTGACCATAGCACAGCTGGTTCAGCTGGTTCTGGTGGTGGATCCGAGAATCCTCTGGCACTGCCTGACCATGGACAATATGCCATGCTTTAGTACCAGTTGAAAAGGTACAACACGGATATCACATCCCCTTCCAATTGGGAAACATAGCGAAGCATTCCCATTTTTCATGGTTAAACCATGGATAAACCATGGTTAAACTGAGAACCACCTTATTTTTTGTAGGTTCCCTCCTTCAAGTCACGAAGCTCTCCCCGACTCCTCAGGTGGTGGGAGTGAAGTACCTGCGCCTCTATGCGCCCAGCGAGTCGCGGCACCTCTATCCCCGAGAGGTCGCCCAGCTGCACCAGGGGTCCAGCTCTTGGCGGGTCGCGTGGTTCACGTTTTCCGCGGTTGGTGAAATCCCCATCTGTGGGATGTGGCAAGTGATGCTGGACCAATCATCCAGGCGGCTGGAAATCGCTGCACAGCGAGACTTGAACGGTCGGGTCTCACATTTTTTGTGGAATTGCTTCAAGGCAGCATGTAGAGGAACCCTAGTAAGACAAGATTCGGCATCTTTTATCATTTCCATTGTCAACTCAGTTATCATAGCAACGGGAACCTAACCCGTCCAGATTGTTCTTTTTGGTTACCGCAAATTATCAGCCGGGCTAGCATTCTCCTTGGGCTTGTAAAGCTCAGCAGTGTTTAGGTCAACCCGTATTTTTTTTCCCCTCTGTGATGTCAAGTGTTATCTACTTTCCATCCAAAATCAACGATATGATGATCCTACTCAATGAATGCTGGTTTCTTAAAATGGGGGATCCCCCACCATGGATTTCAATAATTCCTAAGATGGAGCCCCCTAAGTCATCCATTTCATGTAGATTGGGATTTTCCATTATAAACCATCCATTTGGGGTACCCCCATTTAATTGGAAACCCCCAAATGGTCATCCAGTCATCCATAGCCCTTCCATAGCTGGCGAGGAGCCTTGGCGGCTCCTCGCCCAGGACATGAAGAACAACTCTCGCCTCGAGCCCGTGGATGTCTTGTTTCCTGGTGAAGACACGACGGGACCTCCGAATTTTGTGATTCTTTTGGAGTTGTGATATGGGTATGGATCAATACCTATGAAAATACCATTTTTAGGGGGATGAACATTACCATTTTAACCGAGCTATTTTGATGTGAACAGAAGGGGTACAAGGTTTTGACACACTGCCATATGGTCGATATGGTCCTTCCAAGTTGGATTTGACCTGATTTGACCCTGATTTCTTCCATGATTTGACCCCGAGGTTGGCTGATGCCGTAACATACCAGGTGCCAGGGCGGGTGGCAACAGCATGGGGGAACCGTGAAAGATTGGGACAGATGAGCTAAGATACAAAGACGGATCTCCACCGCACTTGCCATTTCCAACCAAATCATGAGACAATGAGAGTGCCTAGAGTATTGGGCCAAAGTGCTCTTGTGACCTGACGACAGTTTGTGATCTTTTGTCAAGAATGCGCACACAATTATGTAATTCCATTCTCATCGGTTGCGGAGCCATGTAGTCCGGTGCAAACTGTTTGAACAAATTGGGTGATTCCAGGTTCCAGATGCCAATGCTTTGCATGTCTACAAGACCTGCTTTTGTAACCTTTGCCAAACTAAATATGAAAAAACAATATTATTTAAAAGGCAATCAACTATATTAGCCATTATCCATACGTAGCTATGTTAAGTTACCGGAGGCTACATTTTTTAAATTTTCACGCCTTCAAAGGGAATTTGAGTACGGCTGTGGAAACTCAACACACCATGAGAGAAGCCTGGCATTTCAAATCCAAGGAGCATGGCATGGTGATGTTTCTGCTGGTTGGAATCCCGTCCCCCGTTAAATACCCGCCAAACAAAACCCGGGTTCGGTGAGAAGATCCATTTTGGAGGTCCATATGGGGGGTATCTATTATTGGGGGAAGGCCCCAACCAGCCAGTGACACAGTTTCAGCATTTGCCGCGGCAATGCTTGGTTCCAGGAGAAGTTTCCAGAGTTTCTACAAGCAGAATTCCAAGATGTTGCGCCTCGTTGAAGGGAAGGTTAAGAGTTCTCGACACAATCTGAAACCCAAATTTATGTGGAATTTATGATATATGACATATATATATATTATCATATATCATCCATATCCAATAGAAAATTCAACCCAGACCTGATTTCTTGGGGTTCCATAAAATTTTGGAGCTAAAAAACGGCGCAGGTTTGGGGGAAACCTAGCCGCGCCAAGGTTTTGCTGGTAAATTTGTGCAACTTTCAGCAGATGTTCCCTTGGACCAAGCCACTCTCAGCACTGCGAGGTGCTACATCCCGGGGATGTTTTGTGACTTGGCTATGGGACCAGAAAAATGTTGCGGCCGGAGCCACGCAGTGATGTGGCGCCATATGGCGCCCAATTTCAACGGCTAGATGAAATTCATCGGGCCACACTCCGAGGGACTCCAAGCCCCCAGGATGATTTTGCTGACCGTGATTTCACAATTTTGATGCCACCAATAAAATTAAATTCCGGCAAGCCAAACCCAAACAAGCACCATAGCCCTATAAATCCCCAGCAAAAATAGACCAACAAGAAAGGCTGATGTGGGTTCCAAATCGTTGAGAGGTCAAGTTTTGACCTCCGGTGAGGTATTTGCCTGTTGGATGGTGGCACTTTGTGAAGAGTTTCTGGGCTTGTTGGATGATGTTGGATCGAAATTGATCTGGTTATTCATTGATTTCAGTAATCCAAATGGAGAAGACAATAAATGTTCACCAGCTACTGCCAGAATATTGACCAGCAAAGATGCGCATAATGGGTAAGAATTTGAGGCATTATATATTGCTGGTCATTTTTTGCCAACCTTCACAGTTCGGGGTCCAAGTTTTGCTCCGTGGGTGCTCATGACTTTGTAAAGGTTCACAGATTGGATCACTTTGGTTTGTTTGAAATCATTTTAAATCCCCTGGCTATGGCGAGGGTGAAAGATGGATTTACCATCGACTTTCCATCCAAGTAGTATCATTTATATCACAATCATATACCATCATTAGATCATCCAACGGTTTTCCAGGTGAAAGCCACGCTCAGAAGGGGAGACCGACCCTGGGACCCTGGGACCCTGGAAGCATTGGGGCTCGCCCTGGAGGCTTCTCGACTTCAATTTCCGTGGCATTTCACTTCACCTGAACAGTTGACGAGGCCAAGAATGCCTGGTCACAAGCAGCGGAGGGATCGGGGCCCCTCCCTGGGCCCTGTCCGGCCCCCTTTCCCCCTGCACAGGAATGTCATGTGGACATTTCTTCTAATATGTTCTAATGCTAAATAATATCAATCACATAATTAGTTTTGCCATGGTTTCAGGCATCAAATCAGTCGCTGCAATTTCACAGAATTTCTACATGCAGCAGGTGATTGCGGATTGAACGACGCCGAGCCCCGGCGAACTTCGTGGCGTGTGTCGCCGCGACCCGCGCGAACACTGCGTGGTCCAAAAAATGCCATGCGGCACTGGTGGGGGCACTTCAGCCAGGGATACTTCTGAATGATTTACATTAAGGGCATGCCTTTTGTTAGTACATGTTAGGACCCATCACTGGTACTTTGGCACTGGACTTGCCGGGAACTGCAAAGTGAAAAGAAAACAGGCAACAGGAAAAAAAACTGACATTGATCTGCTGCAGTGGATACTGTACTGTAGTTGAGGTGCCAAAACCTTGTTCTTGACTGTTGCAAACTGCGGAATCCTGGAGACTGTGAAAATGATAGGTTTGTTTCAGAACAAAACAAAGCACCTTGGAAAAACATGTTTAGTTCAACTTAGTTCACCCCACTTCTCAGTGTCGGACAATTTACTGGAAACCCTCACATTTGACTCACAAAAGACTCAAGCAACATATTAAAATATCGGTTGCTCCTGGAGTTGAAGGGAATATCTACACGAAAACCATACCTTGGGGTAAAACGTATATATATAATATGGTTTCGACAATTATTTTCATGTCTGCACATGGCCGCGTGCACGAGAAAGAAAAGGAACTTGAGTGGCTGGCAGTGAGTGTGAAGTCACATGCAGTCACAGATGTTCCCAAGAAAACCATGAATGTAGTAAACCCAATGCCATAAACTATCCCCCAAATCAGGATTTTTATGGGTGCGATTTAAGCATTATAAGTTATAAGCCATCCCCAAATGGTAGGCTTATACAATCGACCCGGTGAATAGGGTAACAGCAGCATCTGAGGTCTGACCCGCAGATGCCGGAAGTGGTAGTGTGGAGCTCAAGAAATACAAACCATCCATTGGTAGAATCATTTGAGAGAATTTACACATAGATTTTTGTCAGAGATCATCTACAAACTATTCTTGTATAATCTGGTTATATATATATGTATAGGTTGAATGCCACCCAATGCCTGTAACAGCCAGTAACGGGTTTGATTTGCTTAGAAAAAAAGATGGAGGAGCACAAGCAAATCAGGTTTGTCTGAAAATGGGGTATACGCCGACATGGTTATCTAAATGGGGAAAAGGTGATGAACCGTGGGATGTGGGGGTACTCAATTTTCAGACAGACCCATACATGTATTTTTCTTGACATGTTTCTTCACCGGAAGCGACTTCTTTTAGACTATTGTAAACTGATGGGCCCCTGCTAGTCTATTAGCTGGCACTGTCGCCTTAGTTAAATATGGTAACATGGGTAAGTTCTGAGTTTTTTTGTATACCCCCTTTGAAAGTGTTTGGTAGTCACACATACGTGAGGGTGAATGTTTTAGTTCTCAAAACAACATCTGTTCTCCTGGAACCAGAGTGGAAATTCTCCCACACATGGGCTCCCAAGTGGATTGACAGCAACGAAGCCGTGCCAAATTTGACACCAGTTCCATACATTGATCCGTAAAGACAGGGGATTTCAAGCCAGCCACTCACCGTGGTCTGAGGCACGATCCAACGAGGCGGAGCTGAAGTTTTGGCGTCAGACGCTGGCTATGGAAGAGGCCGCAGGGAAAGTTGGGAAGAAAACTGGATCCAAACTGGAAAAATCTGAGACATCTCAAGGGAAAACTTGACATGAATAGGAACTAAGGATTTTGGATCCTAGCTTTGGGGCAGGATGAACACGAACCTCACATTTCGGCGGATTCCTTGTCAAACATGGGGATTTCATTGGGAAAAATGAGGATAGTATGTGGATAGAATCTGGATATACAAGCAACAATATCAACTTGTTTTTATCTGAAAGTGGGGGAATAGCCCAAACAATAATCTTAGGGTGGAACATGATCATGAACCAGGGGATTATTGTTTGGGGTACCGCATTTTTAGACAAACCAAGATGGATCCAACACTTTTGTTTTTGGGACTCCTGGCGATTTTTAACAGTGTAATCTTTAGCGTTGCGCCAAAGCAAATTCTGGAGTCATCCCTGGATGGAAAAGAATGGGGTCATATGGGGTGATGGGTTTAGTGGGGATTTTGAACTCATCTACCCTCTGGTAAACTAACATAACTATGGAAAATCACCATTTTTAATGGGAAAACTCACTATAAATGGGCCATTTTCAATAGCTATGTTAAATTACCAGAGGGTAATCTGGGAACTCTGACACCAGGAGCGGATCCGGGATGGCAGGTGGGTTGTACTCACAAAAAAAGCCCTTCAGATTGGGATATAGTGGGACACACCCAAGCTATTTCTCCTCATTTTAGTGGTTACATATTCAAACAAATCCATCAAATGATGATGATGAGGATGAGGATGGTCAGTTGTACATACATATCTCATACATATTATATTATATATGTGTATATATATATATACATATATATATATATACATTGTATACATAAAACTTATAAATGATTTGAGCCAGCCCAAATTAGGATATCTCATCTCCATGGGACATTGCCATGGCATGGCATGGACAGGAACCTGTCAACGACGGCAACAACGTTGAACAGGAAGTACCTGTCGAACCACAGGACGACAGGCAGGGTAGATGGCTTGGGTGGATTGTGTCATACAGGGGGAAGTCATTTTCCCATGAAAAGGGGATACCCTCTGGTAATTTAACATAGCTATTGAAAATGGCCCATTTATAGTGGATTTACCCATTAAAAATGGTGATTTTCCATAGCTATGTTAGTTTACCAGAGGGTAGATACAATTTGATCCAATGATTGCCAGACGTTGTTTGTTTTAAATGGGATGTGTTGGATGTGCACAGCACTTTTTGTTGGAATCTTCCGGACTAATCAGCATTGGCAAGGTCCTACCAGTTGGTTCATGGACTTAGTTCCGGATCATGGCCAGTCAAATTTGAAGCAGCTCCCTGAAGTTCCTGAACAGATTACCCAAAACTTCCCTGTGAAGTTTGATAAAGACGTTCCGGAAAATTCATCGGAGAAACACAAGACCCATTCAAAAGGTCTGTGAAATTAACCCTTCGACATTCTTCTCTGAAAAAACGTCTGTTGGAATTTCTGCATGTGAGTTTCATCAAAAGAAGTCCATCGGAAAAATCCCGTGGAAGTCTTCTCTGGTTGGGTGGTTCAACCATTTTTTCGTTGTCATCCAACAAGTGGAATCCCAGTTGATAAACCTCTACTTTTTCAGGTGGGAGCCATCCTCCTGGTGAGTTTCCCAAACCGTCCAGACACATCTAGAATCATCTCATCATCGGTAACGATTTTGGGACCTGCAAAAAGATAGAACAGGTTTAGAATCCCATTAGAATATTCTGACTTAATGGACTCTTCTATCTTTTTTTTGGCTCCTTTGCATCTCTCTATCTCTCTCTCTCTCTATATATATATACATATATATATTATATATATGTATATACTGTATGTATAAGATGCAAATTTTCAGACTATGATCCGCAGCGTTCGGCCTGGCACCAGGCCACAACTCTTGGAGCTGCGGGAACCACCAGAGGTACCTGCGTTTTTGGCCAAAAAACATGGAGCGTTTTGGCCAAAACGATGGCTTTCGTGGTCACTGGTTGGCCAAAATCAGATTTTTGAGTTGAAATTTAGGAGATTCAGCTGAGATGACCAAGAATGAGGGGTTTGGAGATATACTTCGTTATCGGTTGGAACACCATTTACATCAGTTAGAAGCACATGTTTACCAGTAAGAAAACCATGTTTGCATTACTGACAATACCACCAAAGGTTAAAAACAGGGAGTTCCACAGCGACATCACTGGGGGCGCATTGCCACATCGCCAGGAGAGTTGTCCCCTGTATGTTTGCATCCAGGACTGCGGTCCACCCCCAGGCGGGGCTGATTTGGCCCTGAAAGCTTAACAAACATCACCAGCCTTGCAATTTTATGTACATACATTACAATCATACAAATACACACACATATTCGTATACATATGCATATAAATCATATAAAGTGATAAGTATATATATATACACGTATACATTCATAGATGCAAAGATCATAGGGGGAAAGGGAACATGAGGGGAAACGTAGAAAGGCAACATGAGGGGAAACTATGCAAAGCCTGCCTGGAGTCTGAATGGGTTTGAGGTTTCGTTCCCCTGACTTTTAGCAATGTTGTATATGTGTCGTGTCTATGTTTAGTATGTATACACTAGGTATAGATAGAGCAAGATAGATCGCAGGATTGCCATTTGGATGTTCGGATAGTACTCCTGTGGCTTCCTCAATGGAACAATTGTTGTTTCGTGTGGGCAGAACAAACCACATTGGGCAGTAGACGAGAGTTACTGATACTAGTATAGGGCTGAAGTCATCTGGTCATCGAATGTAATATATCCCCTATGAATGACTAGTAAGTGTGTTACTGATAGCCCAATGATCCAAATTCGAAATGTACGCAGAATAATTGAGCTGCTAATTCTGTTTCTTTTTGTTGCCCATCGCCCATCGAGGCAAAGTGCTGCAAGAAGGGCATGAGCACTTGCTGAAGCTGCGGAAAGGCGATGTGGTCAGAGTGGTTTGGGGCCCCAGCTGTGTACCGGCTGTCGACGAGTTACGATGTTCATTTCTACCGTTTCTACCTGGATTTCTACCCCAGATTTGAATCAAAGGTCCGAAGGGGAGAAAGATGGAAATGAAATACGAAATACGATGAAATCTCTGAAAATCACCGAGTCCATTGAGTCCATTGGTCCATCAAAGCCTTCAACTCTTTTCTTTGGGGTTGGTGAGATTGCCATATATTATCTTCATAGATTCTTCATCTCCACGAATCTCCCAGGTGAGTCGCATCGAGCCCCAGCAGAGTCTTGGAAGGGAGATGCCACTGGGGACAACTGGATTCGCCACTGGATGAGTCACGTTAGCCACGAAACATGCCGACTGGGAAGCCTCCGGTACCGCTTGCTGGAAAATTCCCGGCTTTCATGGGACTTTTTTATGGGAAAGTCATCGAACAACAAATGATGGATTTTCCAGCCATGTGTGATTACCAGAGGCTAGATATTTTTAACCAACGGTATACAGTACCGTACCCCCATTGTAGGCCATCCCGCATTGCACTGAGAAGGGGTCCCATGTTAATTTGCAAACCTATGCAGGCCCCTCCGAGACAGGCTGAGAAGAGGTCCAATGATTCCACACTTGCATGTATATTACGAAAGCCAGCTAGCTGGCTAGTTGCTGTTTGCGAACGAAGTGAGAATAGGGGGTGTGGGGGGGGGGTGGTTGCCGAAAGGGAACGAAATCTCGCCGTGCCCCTGTGTTGAGCGCGAGAAAACGGAGCATTTTGCTGGATTATGTACCACTAGGCAATTTGCTGACGGTGGGGTATCGATTCCCCCTAGGTCCGCCTTTTTGGTGGCCGGAGAGACCATGAGGATGTATTGGAAAATACAATGAAACTGCAGGAGAACATGATAACGATCAGAGGAAATCGTACAAAATCCCCTGGAAAACGGACGAAAACGGAGCGAATGCTAGGAACAAACCATGGAAAATCCATTGGAAAATGGAGGAAACCGGAGCGAATGCTAGGCGCAAACCATGACGATGCAGTAAACATGCTGGAAAAATACAGTGAAAGTGCAGGAAAATGTGATAACAACGAGAGGAAATGGTGCAAAAAAGATCGGAAAATGAAGGAGACAGGTAAAACTCTTGGATTAACATTAATATTGAAAAGGTATGAAATGCCGGAAACCAGAGGAAATGGTGCAAAAACCTATGGAGGAAAGAGGTGAAAATGATAGGAAACATGTAGTTAAAAAAATGCTGGACAAAACATATTGAAACCCCACGAAGAGGATGTATTGGAAAATACAATGGAACTTGAGGAAAGCATGATAATGATCAGAGGAAAATGCTAGGAACAAACCATGCAAAATCTGTTGGAACATGGAGGAAACCGGAGTGACTGCTAGGAACAAACTATGCCGATGCAGTAAACATGTTGGAAAAAGACAGTGAAAGTGCAGGAAAATGCGATAACAACCAGAGGAAATGGTGCAAAAACGATCGGAAAAATCAAGGAGACGGGTAAAACTCTTGGAAAAATATATTGAAAATGCAGCAAACCAGAGGAAATGGTGCAAAAAGGAGACGGGTAAAAATCTTGGAAAAATAGATTAAAAATGCATGAATAGACTGAAAACCAACGAAGAGGATATAGAAACTGCAGGAAAACATGATAACAATCAGAGGAAATCGTGCAAAATCCACTGGAAAATGCTGGAAAGATACAGTGAAGGAAAATGTGATAACAACTTGGCAGGAAAATGTGATAACAACCAGAATAAAGGGTGCAAAATCTGTTGGAACATGGAGGAAAACCGGAGCGACTGCTAGGAACAAACGACGATGCAGTAAACATGCTGGAAAAATACAGTGAAAGTGTAGGAAAATGCGATAACAACCAGAGGAAATGGTGCAAAAACGATCGGAAACTGAAGGAGACGGGTAAAACTCTTGGAAAAATATATTGAAAATGCATGAAATGCAGGAAACGAGAGGAAATGGTACAAAAAACAATAGAGGAAAGCGGTGAAAATGGTAGGAAGCATGTAATAAAAAAAGCTGGACAAAACACAGTGAAAATCTACAAAAGAGAAGAAAGTAACCACAGGAAACGGTAGAAAAAGCAGTGGAAACTGGAAGAAAAGTTGTGACAATATTAGGAAAACGGTGTACAAGCTAGGAAATGCTTGTAACAACTAGAGGAATCGATGTAGAAAACAGTACAACATGGAGGACACGCGTGAACATGCTAGGAGGCATGTAACATGTTAGAAAAATACAGTGAAAACCTAGGAACATGTTATAACTAAAATTGCTTTAAAAATATAGTGAAAACCAAGACAATGTTAACGAGCGGAAACGTTGAGCAGGAAATCCGATTTGGTTTCTGTAGATAATGTTAGATGATGAGCAATGTAGTTTGGTGATAGGAAATAGTGGCTGACTCGCGTACAAGACATTGCCGTGAAACCTTGGAGCAAGATGCGGATGGTATAGGAAAAAAGATGTATGAGTTGTAAGATTTTAAGAGTTGCATGGGAAAATTGGTTTCATGGTAATCTGTGTGAAGTTAGAAAAGTGTGATTTCGTTCACAGAGTAAGAAAAATAAATACAATCTGCAGATTAGAGTATTTATAATGCTTAAAGTTGTTTGGCGTTTTTTGGTGCCTCCCTGATTCTGGTAGTTTTGTGATAAGAACTACAAAAACGATCTACTGGTAAACGGAAGGAATAGTCTTTCCGGTTTAGAACTGAGTCGACTGTCAAGTGATGCATAGGCTCCAGGCCTCTGGTTATTGTCACAAAGCATTGGAATGAAGATTGCGCCCAGGAGCCACCTAGGTTAGGAGACAAATGCTGTAATATCATTGTAAGAGGCCGTACTGAGAAGGCTGAAACAGAACTAAAAGTGAATCTTGTACTAAAACATCGAGAAAGAATTTGAATCTTCTAATGGCAATGACGGGAATGATATGCATCTGTACGTCCGTGATAGTATGTGTGCCTTTTAAAAGGGATGTTTGGCGAGTGTGATAGCTGAGAAGATTTTCCGGGATGCCAAACAATTATCTCTATCGATGTCAGGGATGATGCTATTCCGCGACATTTCCTGTAAAATACCTATTTTCCAGACCCTTGGGGGGTGGGGGGGGGTACCCAGGTCTGTAAATGGCCTAAATATATATACTTTTGATTTGGACTGCATGTTCGCCACTGTTCTATATTTCCCGTGGGTTTTGCATTGTTTTCCTCGATTTTCATTCGTTCTTATACCCTTTCTTACGTATGTTATAATATTGTCTTGGGTTTGCACTGCCCATTTTGCGAGTAGAGCTATGTTTTGATTTCTCACCGTACGGCCAAAATGTTGCGGAACTTCGCGGAGAAGCATGGACCACGATTCTGGGGAGAAAACAATTTAGACTTTGAGAGGTCACATGACCACTGTTCACACAAAAAAGCGGGTATTATTTATCTACAATAGGTGGGAGCAAACTTGCGCTGTTTTAAGATAAATGAGCAACCAAAGGCGGATTTACGGAACTTGAGATAGAACTTTTCACAATGCCGCAGTACATTGTAGGAAACATATTTGGATATAGAAGTTACAAAATCGTGGAGTTTACCCTAAAAAGGTCCATTTAATGATTGGAAAATTATGACCCGATAGCAATTGTTGATGTTGGGGCGCTTCATGTTTGAGCCATGCCATATGGATGAGGTGGAGTTTCACACGCCCCCGCGCGAGTCAAAAAGCAAGCGCTGGCTTTCGTTCCACCCCTTCTCAGGTATATATATATATACTGTGTATATATATATATACACACGTGTCTATATGTACATATACACAACTTACACAACATGCGTGTATGTATATATATATATATATATGTATACATTACACATAATGCAGTATTATCATGTATTGTCTTTATCTTATTTTGCCATCCACCAAAGAAACGACTCAGGGGAGTCGTGCTATTTCCCAAGGAAGTGGCTCCAGGGCTACGTGGACTCGATGGAACAGAACAAACCTAGAGGATGGTTTCCCCGAGAGTAGCTGGGCTGATACTTGGATCCTGACCACCAAAAAAACATGGAAAAAACCGGTGCAAAATGTAGCACCAGGCAATTTGTCAATTCATTCCATCTCTGTCTTGAAGTCTAGACATGTTTGACATGTTTTGTACATGTCTCTTTGTGAACATAGTGAGTAGAAAAAAATACATCGGCATGTTTTTCCACCTCTCGCGATTTTAGTCATGGCACTGGGAATGTCCCATGTCCATCCTGCCAGTTCAACCGAGGCGAGTGGAAAGTCTGCAGAAAGAGAATGTGACAGGCGCGGCGCGCAACGCGCAGCAAAGATGATGGATCCGTTTTCCGTAAAACTTGGATATCATTAATATGGAAAACGATGGTTTAAACATGTTTAAACTGTAGGGAATTATGGACAGTTCAATACAGTTCATATTTTGTGGAGTTAGTTGACCAAGAACTTTTTCGGGATTTCGGGACGGTCATCTGTTTGGAATCTGGTGGGATGACCAGATGTTTTCAGCATGGCTTACCCTCTGGTAAACATACAAAAAACTATGGAAACCATGGCCCATAGAAATAGATGGTTTACCGAACTTAAAAATGGTGATTTTCTATAGCTATGTTAAATTACCAAAGGGTACATATGCCTTGCATGATGTAGCAAATTGTAATTCAGCAAGATACATGTCTATTACAGAAATGTGACATCTCCCCCATCAACTTCCTTGCGACAAGGGGCTGCCATATTTCACCGACATATCAGCCTCATCTTCTCCAAAGCCTTTGTGATGGTGGTAGCATGGTAGTGATCATTCAACCACTTCTCTATGTAAATCTGTCAATTTGTTCATCTATCTGTGTGGATTTCAAGTCACTTCTAGTCAGCTCAATTCATTTCCGTTCATCACACTTCATTTCAATTCCATTCAATTTATTTCGCTCATGGGGATGGGTCAATACCTAGAGATACCATTTTGAAGGGGAGGAGCATCCATGAATCCCAGCAATTTTGGTGTTCACCAGGGTTTTGATTTGTTTTGACCCATAGCCTCATGATTTTACGGTCAACCATGGCTTCATCCCTCCACGATTTTCCACGTTCTTCCGTCCACGTTCGACCTGGTGCCGCTCAGCTTGCCGCCAGCTGCAGGCGCTTCGTTGTCGAAACTGCTGGCGGCCGGCTTGATCATGGATGAGGCATCCATCGGTCACCTGAAGCCCAAGGTGCGGTCGAGTCCGAACAGCCTGGTAGTGGGCTGGGGGATGGGGACTGTTGGGTAGCCACAACAGAAAATGGGATACAATGGGAGATAGGAACCAATAGTGGGGATACAATGAGGAAATGAGAATGTATATAATGAGGATGTAATGGGGATATAGTGGTATATAATAGTTACAATGGGATATAGAAACCAACACTAGTGGGGATGTAATGGGATTAAAGTTTGACTAGCAGCTTCTGGGAAGATCCAGAAGTTGATCTGCGTTTTTTTCTTGAAAAATTGTGGCGATGGGCCACACCACTCGCTTGAAATAGGGGATTTATGTGAATTCCATGGACAAAACGGCGGGAACAATCATGAAACTGGAGGATTTGCGGCGAAAACATTATGGTTTAAAAAGCGAAAACAAGCATGAAATCAGTTCTCTAGACCCGTCATCATATGACGGAGCAAAAAGTTTGAGTCAGAATAGGGTATGGTATCTTAGTGGAGCGTTTTCTTTGATCGAAACTTTTTACTGGTGTGGTTTGTGGACATCCCAACAAAACCAACAGCGCTCACCTGTCCAAGGGGTGCCGATCCGTAAAATATCTCCGCTAAACGATTTCACAAACAAATCCTTCAAATTTCATTGAACCATGGTTGACATTTTCAGGGACTGAAAAGGATGGTTTCTCACTTCGTCCATCTTCGTCCCATTTCCATGGTCGCTGAAGGGTGTTTTATCCCAGGGGTGTCCATTGCCACATTGCCGTCGCAGTTGCCACCGAATCTACGTCGTGGACGATAGCCCCGGCTGCGGCCGTGGAGGATAGCTATCTCGTGCCAGAGGATGCCTGAGGGCAATTGGCGAGATTTGGAAAAAAAACGGTGCTTGCAGATCATATTTATATATATATATATTTCTATATATATATATATTATATATATATTATATATATTATATATATATATTATATTATATATATATATTATATATATATACATTGTGTTTTGTTTTCCAAACATTTCAATTACATACTGACATACACATATGCACGTCCTGTCACCAGTATGAAATCAAGGCACCGACCATGGGTCTGAGTCGAATTCATGGAACCATGTGGCTTTGAGTTGCGACCCATGGCCACCATGAAAAAAAAGCCATTGGTACAGGATTGTGGAACAGCATGTGATGGCTCTTCTGACTCAAAATTCGCTTCACTCAAGATGTTTCAGAGCTAATAGACACAGTTTTGTCAGAGGCGCAGTACTGCCACTTTCTCCATTTTTTGGGCCAGCCCACTGGACATCTCTATGTATTGCGTGGATATATCGGATCTGTATTGTTTTGCCATAGAAATTCGATCCCCCGAAACCGCGATGGGAGGTCCTGCCCGTCACATCTTGCCATGCTCGGCTGCAGCTGAATTTTTTTAAAATTACGGCGGGTCACGCGGTCTCCGGCGCGTCCGTCCAAAAATGGAGGTGCAGAGCCAGCGAAGCCTAGCTGACCTCACCATTGATGGTTGATCTGGTAATTTAACATAACCATGGAAAGATCCACCATGCTATGAATGGGTAAATCCACTATTTCGACTGGGCCATGGCTGAAAAAAAAGCAAACTGTAAACGTTTACCAGAGGGTTGGGGGAAAGCATCAGAAAATGAGTTGATTTCTGGAATTATGCCCAGATTCCATCAGATTCCCCGATCTCAGGATCGGTTGTCATCGGGGTGATTTGTGCGATGGTTTTGAGAAGCATTACAAGCCGCTGACGTAGACCAAACTTCTGGGGGGCACAGTTGCCGAGCAAGTCATTTTTTTGGCAGGAAGTCTGGATTGAGGCTTTGTGCAGTGCCAAGTCTTTGCAAGAGATCGTTTGATTGTCACATTTCCTGAGTGTACCAAAGTTAGGACATGGAATTGGAACTAAAGACTCAAAAACATGTGGGTGTCTAACTACTGGAATGATCATCCCACTTGTGTGTCACCATGATTCCTATGATTCCTGGTACCTTTACAAGTGGATTCCACAGATTCACAGCCATGATTGGCTCCCAAAAGTGATTTTTTCTATACTCATCTTACAAGGCTTACAAGGCCCATCAATTGACATCCAAATGGATGTGGCAGATCCAACATGAAATCCACCAGGTTTTCATCATCCTTGGAGGATTAGAGGAACGGTGGACCACTTCACCAGCTGTTTGGTGATCACGTCGAGAACGGTTCTCCCCATCCCCACGGCTCCAGGTTTCATGGATTTCATGGGCCTCCAGGCGCCCGGATTGACGAATTTGGTGTCCTTTTTTTTTTTAAAAGTTTAGATCCCAAATCCATAAGTTGCTGATGTAAGAATTTTATATAATTTTATGATGTATACATTACTATCGGCGTTGGCCTCTTTATTTGAGCCTTTCTGTTTTCTGGTGTTTGGACCGAGGAACTATTTGCAGATTCCCAGGAACTATTTGCAAAGTTCCAGGAACTATTTGAAAAAACATGCGTTATATTGAGGGGAGTTAGCCAGGGAAATATGATGATGAGTTAGCACAGGCTAGCTAAAGGGAAAACAGCAACACAACACTAAAATGCCCTTAAGTGCTGAGTCTAACTGATTTCAGCTCACCAGTGCGTCCCTTTTGTGGGTATATGGAAATGACAGTACTCATGAGTTATGGTATGGGATATGTGCATCCATAGCATGCCAACATGTTCCCTTGCTAAACTTGGGAATCTCGTGTGTGGAAACAAGCGCCTCGGGCATAAAAATACCTCTTTGATTTGATAAATCAATCGGCCAATCATATCAAGAGCCATGTCAAATATCCCAGAACCAAAAAAATATGGTTCAATGAGCCAACGAATAAAAAACAATTCCAGCCGGTTTTGGTGTATCATTCAGCGGAAAAGATGCAAAATGCAATAAAATCATTTCCAGCCATACTGAGCCATGGAAACCAATCAGGCCAAAAAAGAAAAAACAATTCACCCCCGGGCCGCCCAGAAGAAAACGCGGTGAATCAAAGTTCGCGGGAGCAAAAGCCACAGCGCACCCAGCCCAAGCTAACGCGTTGGACAAACTTCACCAGCACCAGCACCACCAGCACCACCACCAGCAGCAGTTCCAGAAAGGAAAGCACGCCCCAAAGTGTAGGCCCAAGCGCAAAAAACCACCACCCGTGCCAAAAAGCCAAGCAAACCCCAATCTGAGACCCAAAACAAACAGCGTTCCGTGTCCTGGGGAATGTAGCTAGTTTTACGGTATGTCGACTGCAACTGAATGTACTGTAAAATACTGTATATAATTTGTTTTCAGTTTTATGTCATGAGCCTTGTCATGAATCAAGTCAATTCAAGTTCCAAAGATTATGATACCCTATCGTATCCTATCTCACAATCCTAGGCAGCAGCGTACCAAAAGGGCGGCCATGCAAATGGTGAACTTGATTGAAGGCTGTGGTGGTGCTGGCCAAGGAACCTAATATGTCCTCCAGCCACTCTCGTATCACAAATTGCGTCATTCGTCATGTCCGTGAGACTTTTGACAGTTTACTGTTTGCCTCTGTTTAAATGCAACTCCGCGGCGCGAAGTTGAACTATGTTGAACTCAGTAAATGTCAGTACTCAATATAGTTCACATGATCAGAGGTTCCATAGTTGAGATGCCAAGGGTTCACACATCGCAAAAAATGAGCCAACATTGAATGAAAATTTTCGGGTGAGTCCAACATGTGAACAGTAGCATCAGGGTCAGCGTGAGTGACCATGTCGTATTGTAAAAAGGAAAAGCAGAAATCAGAATGGTCAAGACTCCACTGTTTCTCTGGTTAGCAAAATGAGCGACAAACTGGCGACCTTCCCAAGACACGCAATGATCTAACTCCGGTGGAGCATACAAGGTCTCAAAACCAAAGCGCGGCATACCTGCTGATAGTTTGCAAGGACCTGACTGTGACTACGCATCATCACCGTTGGACGAGTTTTTTTTTCGCAGGCCTTTCCTGACAAGGACACCATATCTTGTAGCTTGTGAGATTCCAGGTAGAGAGGCCACAACAATCACCCGATTCTGGCTGTAAGATGCTGTAAGTTCGAGGCAGCCCCTGAAATCGAAAATCTCGTTTTTGCAACCTAAGACTTCGGTATCTGGTACCTCGTCGGACCATGGCCGCCAGAACTTTCTCGGTGACAGGTTTTCCGGGCTTTGGGGTTTCGGATTGCCGAGAAGGGTGTCGTCGCCCTTTCGGCGACAGGTTTTTTGGATTTTCTATTCGCTATGAATGGCAAAATTCCAGGAACTATTTATAAAATTCCAGGAACTATTTATAAAATTCCAGGAACTATTTGTAAAATATCAGGAACTATTTGTAGATCATCTTAGCGGACCCCAGGCCAGCCCAAGAAAGGATATCTGCAAACATTCCACCGTCGCTGCTAGAGCAAGCACTTTGTCAAGTACTGCCGGGACAAGTTCGGGTCGACCGTTTGACTAGAAAACCCAACTTTCGGACACCGAACCGGAAATCATGGACCTTTTGCAGACTGAGGGATTTTGGGCATTCAATTTGTTTCCTTGGTCGTTTCTCAGCAGATATTGATTGCATAATCTACTAAAAATACCAAAAAAAGGTAGACTGACCACTGACCAACAGACAAACCTGACAGAAGGCCGATTGGGTTTGAAGATCATTTTTTTGATTTGTGTTGAGCTCACACGCAGGTTCAGCAAAAATTGTAAATGAGTAATAGGTCCGCATATCATATCCTGGATCTCGCTTTTTCTGGGCTAAGTTGGGTTAGTTCTTGGTTTTGATTTCTGATTTTGGATTTAGAAACAGTTGGGAAGGCAGCAAAGATTAACAATAGATCGACACCGTTCCAAACCGTTCTGAGCTGTTTATTCTTTTTGTACTTTACAGGGTTAATAAATAGATCGGAACCGTTCCGAGCCGTTCTGATCTATTTATAACTCTGTGTAGTTTACGGGTTTTATAAATAGATCGGAACCGTTCCGAACCGTTCTGATCTATTTCTACGTACAGGGAACTGCTAAAGTCGTCTCTTTTTGTGTTGTTTTCAAGAAATCAGTTGCGGAACAGTGTTTTGCAGAAGTCGTCTCTTTTTGGCTTCCCGCAAGCTGAATGCAGGATTTGTGATGATGTTTTGTTTTGACCCATTATTTTGTAAATGTTGCGTTTAGGTTGGTGTTTGCATGAAAACACTCAGGGATCTTGTTGCTTAAATGTTGCGTGGCCTTGCGGTTTGGCTTTATCAGCAATCCTTTTTTCAGTGCGATCATCCCTCCGTGTTTCCAAGCCTGGCATGGTGCTTGAAGTTTCAGTTGGTGCTCAGGCGCATTTGGTTGAAAACGAGGGTTTGGTTTTAGATTCCTCTTGGGAGATAGCACGAAGAGAGAGAGAGAGAGAGGAGAACAACTCCATGCAAAGGGGACAGTAAGATTCTGTTGAATGATGCAAGCAATAATATGTGATAATATGTGTAGGGCACACTTAGCTCCATGACTAGCATTAACTCACATGTAAAGCTAGGATTTGTTGCAGATGTCTGTCAGGAAAACCTTCATTTTCCGTTCAGGTGGTTGGGAAAAACTATAAGCATCTTCTCAGCTGAAGTTATCACAAGTGTTGGCTTAGTCAAATGGCGTTCGAATATTGAATAGGAGTTTAGTGAAAAGCTGTAACGTCCTATTTGATAGCTGACCGTGTTCAAGACATGTGCCAGGAAGATTCATAGCATGGACGGTGGGCAACATGGCTCCAAAGAAACTTTCTGGAGCACAAATTGCCAGACTCTCCGTGCCCAATTTGTACCACCATTTGGATGAGTGGGGTGTTGAGCACACTGGAAAGGACCTCATATCAGAGCTGCGCGGCAGGCTTGAAAGAAAAATAGTAGATTCAGAAGCTAAAGCAGTTGCCGTTGCCAATGATGCGCTCGTTCCCGCTGTTGCAGCAACGCAGCCAGGACTTGGATGTGGCCGGATGTGTCTAGCTGTGAGAAACATCAAAGAGATTAATTTTTGCATCTCGTTCGTATCTCGTTCGCCTATCTCGTTCGGTTTGCTTACATTTCTGCATTTCCCTGACAAATATTTGCGATGTTGGTCTTAGTGGCTTTTATTATCTCACTTGCTCCCTGCAGGAGATGACGCGAGCTTCGCAGATTTTGCATCACCTCCTTTGCCTCCACCAGCCATCGCTCCTGAGGATCAGTTGGCAGTGTGTGCCGATTGCGGTATGGAACTGAATGCTGCCAACCGGTCGGCTTTGGCAACTTACTGTCGCAAGTGCTTCTTTGTCAATGTTGCTGCCAATAGGCGCCAATTGAAAAAGCCACCTCAAGACGCTGAGCATTGCATCCTTTGTTCTGTAGAACTGTCAAGCGACAACAAGAGTCCTACTCCAGCTTGTTGCCACGCTTGTTGGGAAAGCCAGGAAGCTATTGCTGAGGCTTTGCAGGCGCAAGTGGCAGCTTCTGACGTGTCGGAGGCGGCAAAGCCTGTGAGCCAGCAAGTTGAGCCAAGCGTTGCTTCAGACATTCCGGATGGCAGCAGCTTCAATTGGGCCCGTCAGACCCGAGAAAGTGAGACCGTTTGGCATGCCCGTGTGCAAGGGTTCTTAGATGGACCAGACTGCAAGAAGCAAAAGGATTACATTGAGACATGGAAGAAATTCACCCAGGAGGAGAAGGAAGCGTTTCGCGCCATGGTAAAGTCCAAATGCAGCAAGGAAACATCAGCTAATGCCTTGTCAGATGCGGGGCCCAAGATGACTGGGAAGCCTTGGTATGCTATGTCTGGAGAGCTTCGCACCATCTGCCTTCCTGAGAATTATACTGTTGATCGTTTGCGCTCTGACTTCGCCAAGTTCGCAGAATCAGCTGCCGCAATTGCTAGCAATGACCAAGCTCGATGGGAAATGTATTGCTTGATATTCTTGCTTCTGCGTAAGCCAGATTCAGGTCTGGCGAATGCCGCTGCAGCCGAACGGGAACTAGGAGATCTACACGTCAATCGGAAGCGGCTCTACCAGATGGCCAAGAACTACGAGGAGCCGCTTCCTCGAGATTGTCCTTGTGAATTTAAAATTGGACGCACTCCCGACACAAGCCTTAGCCATCAAGAAAAGGAGGACATTCTGCTTTTTGTGAAGTATCACGAGAGAACGGGTACAGCACTTTCTGTAGAGCAAGTGGAACAAGCAATAGCAGCCAAGCTTGATTATTTGAATCTTGTGTGCTTTTTTTTTTGCCTAGGTTACCCGGTTTCCATACACCTGACTGCAAATAGCAGGGGAAGAAACCACCAATGATTTACAAACACTGTTGTTCATGAGTCCTCCGCATGACACTACAAGGTATTGATGAAGATGAGTAAGTTGAGCTTGTTCGATGATATGCACGCAGTGGATGAAAGTTCATTGAAGCAACGTGTCAATGACATACGGCCGCTGTATCAGACCACGAGTCTCTGGAGAGGCTTCAAAGATTGGGTCGCAAAGCACAAGCCTGAACGCGATGCCCTGTCCTTGAGCAAATTGAAGACCAAGACTTTGGTTGAGATCACTAGCTGCGAACCCCACATTGTGTCACAAGCTTTTACCACTTTGGAAAATATGTTAGAACGAGCGCAGATCATACACAATGGCCGGCTGGTGCCCAGCGAATGCTCTCGTGTGGCTGTTTGCGATGAGAAAGGATTTTCATCCAGGCAGGTGGGTTCCATACATGTTTGAAACTTTCCATACCCCTGAAAGGCTCCCGGCCCAAAATCTCCATGTTTCAAATTTCCACAGAAGCCTTTTTGGACCAAAGCTGCCTGCAAGGTCAGATCAGCACGTTCGTGGAGTAGTGACAAAGGAGATGAAGGGAAAGAGCTCCACCAGCATGACAGCGTGTTCTTTCGACCACATCACGGTTTGCAGCTTCATGCCCTTACTTGGGGAGCCACTACCTCCTGGTGTCATTTGCCCTTTCAAGAAGGTCAATACGCATTGGCAGGAATGTTGGCAGTCAGCTCGCTTCTACGCCCACGACTCAGGTTCTCAGACCCCGCACAGTTTCACGGACATGCTTCTCCATTGCTATTTGAAACCCATGCGGGTACGATGGCCAGACCTGCAGCAACGCCTAGTTCTTTGCATGGATTCTGGAGGAGGAAGTCTTCTCCACCTCACAGTGGAGACGGCAGTGGTATGTGAAAGATATGCTTGCGACGTCTTCCTGATTCCTAGCTACTGCACCAAAGCAATGTGCGCCCTGGATCAGCAGCCGCATGCCAGGATGTCGTTGCAATGGTCGTCGTTCAAGCGCCAGTTTGCTTTGCAGCAAGGGGAGCTAGGCGTCATTCCAGCCTTGAGAGCATTGAAGCTCATTGTGACCGAAGCTCTTTCCTCCAAGCATTCGGCTGCTGGATGGGCACATGTAGGCCTTGTGCCTGGTGAGCCTATCAACCGCAACAAAGTTCTGCTTGATCGATTTGATGAATGCTTTCAATCCAAAAGGTCTGGAGCAAAGCTAGAAGAAAAGCCAGAATCTAAAGGTAGTGCAGTCCTCGACCTGGTATCCAAAGTGGCTCCAAAGAAAGAGAAGTGCAGCAATCCAGATTGTCGAAAGGCCTTCGCTGTCACCTACAAACATTGTCCCAGCTGCGGTGCAGAAAACTCGCACTTTGACGCCCAAGAGCTGATGCTGAGCGGTCCTGGCAAGAAGTCTGGTTGGGTAAAAGGTAGCTTGCACATGCTCAGTACAAGAAAGCACGTCTTATTTTCATTCATTTGCGACATTTTTTGAGGCCTAGATTTGAAATGGCAATGGCTTGCTAATCATTTCTCCATGCCCTGCTCCTCTCAGCCTTGCTCAGGTCTGACGGAAGCCATTGAACCGGAGACAGACAAGGAGAGATTGTTGGCAACCTCTGCCACTGATTGGCTCAGTGCTGTCCGAAAGAGAAGTTCAACTGCAGCTCTGGCTCCATGCACTCCAGCGCCTGGGACCCCAGCACCTTCCACACCAGCGCCAAAGCCTGCGGCTGCAGCACCTTCCACTCCTCTCAAGACCTTGAAGGGCACCTCGTCACTTCAGCCAGCAGAAGGTGAACAAGGTCCTATTTTAGCAGCTCCTGCCAGTGCAAGTTCATCTTCAAAGGCAAAAGCTCCGGGACACCTTGAAGGCAAACAAAAGGAGGAAGCTTCAGAGGAGTCTCCAGATGATTTCGACTTGGAGTCCCCGGAGGGAGCACAAACATTCCTAGAAGCCTTTTGGCGCCGTGAGAAGCGTAGTGAAGTTAGACCGGTTATACAATATTTTTTGTCAGAATTGAAGAAAGAAAGCACCAAGTCAAAGACCATGGCTGACTTGATCCAGCTCCGTGTCACAAAACCAAAGATTCTTAACACAAGTCAAGGACGAGCAAGTTTCATTGCGGCATGGAAAGCAAATCGCTCAAAGCGATTTGCGAAACACCCGCAGAAGTAGCAAGAGTGAACGCCAGTCCCCACTTGCATGCCCTAAATGAGTATAAAGTCAGAAATTTACAAGTCCATCTTGCAACCTTGAATTTTTCCCATGATCTATAGATTTCCTTCCAAAGCGTTCACAGACGGCAGCCATGTCCACCAGGGGTAAGTGGCGGAACAAGTTTCATGTGGCATGGAAAAAGCGACTCGCTCAAAGCGAATTGTGCAACATGAACACAAGCAATCACAAGCAGAAAAATGCGTATGTGCCAACTTGGACGCATTCTTCCAGGATTCTCGATCACACCAATCCAGGGGATGTTTTCCTAGCGTTGCCATGCAGAAATGATTGTTCTACTATATCTTTTGGCATTCAAAAGAATAGCGGCCCACCAGCAGAATGCAATGATTTCGATAATTTCAAGATCGTAGGTGATAAAAAAAACATTCAGTAAATCTAGCGTTCACATGGGGGAAACCACCAAAGGGATGACTTAGGGATGACTTCTTGGAAACAGCGTTGACAATGGGGAAAGCCCAAAAGGGACAGTGAGGGATGACTTTCACTTCTACCTGTACAGGGTTGACAAATTGTTCGGAACCGTTCCGAACCGTTCTGATCTATTTATACGTCGCATTTTATGAATAGTTCGGAACCGTTCCGAACCGTTCTGATCTATTTATACGTCGCATTTTATGAATAGTTCGGAACCGTTCCGAACCGTTCTGATCTATTTATACGAAAAAAGCAAAATTGATCCAATTAGTTCCAAATAGTTCCAAATAGTTCCGAGTTTATAAATAGTTCGGAACCGTTCCGAACCGTTCTGATCTATTTATAAAAACGGATGTAAAAATAGTTCGGAACCGTTCGAACCGTTCTGATCTATTTATAAAAACGAATGTATAAATAGTTCGGATGTATAAATAGTTCGGAACCGTTCCGAACCGTTCTGATCTATTTATAAACAGAAGCGGTTATACATAGTTCGGAACCGTTCCGAACCGTTCCGATGTATTTAATATTTATAAAAACGGATGTATAAATAGATCGGAACCGTTCCCAACCGTTCTGATCTATCTGCAAGACTGTCTACATAAAGAATTTATAGATAGATCGGAACCGTTCCAAACCGTTCTGATCTATTTATAAACTTGGATGGCTAAATAAATCACAACCGTTCCAAGACGTTCTGATACATTTACCAATTTTAGAGATAGATTGGAACCGTTCCAAACCATCCTGATCCATATAGTTATCAAGTATGTATGTTCTACTTCTGAACTTCCAGAAGCTACTTGGACATTAGCCATAGCTACATTTTCAACTATATCTTCAAAATATGTGCAAAACTAAAATGAACTAACCATTGTTTCTGGTGGTCTTAAACTTAGAGTATTGGAATCATATTTTCAATAATAAACCACCAAAAGTCGGGGTAGCTTAAAACACTGGCCCAAAACCCATAAGCGTACTATTATTGTAGACAGATGGTTTGGTGACTGCTTTGGCCTCACTATGTTTTTTTTTAAATAGGCCCAGGAGTTTGGAAACAAAAAAACGCCAGTATCAGTAAAATGCAGTAAATAGCTTCTGGGATTCTATAAATAGTTTCTGGGATTCTGTATATAGTTCCTAGGATTCTACAAATAGATCCTGGGTAGCTATGGCCCCTAACACAGAAAGAGGCCAAAGCAGTAAGTAATGTATACATATGTATACGCAATACCTTGCATCACTAGATGGGTGTTGCATCAGCAAAAGAGGTTCTAACGGATCAATTGATGGGTTGTGCCGGTTGTGCCAGTGTTTTTTGCGTTAGTCTTAACCCATGGGAAGTCCCCAATAGCCAATAGGTCCAATAGGTTAAGAATTCCATCTACAAACAGAATATGTTCGTCCAGGTCGGATTGCAATTCCACCAATCCCCAGGTCAGTCAGCTGTGTTGTTTGTGGTAGGCGGCTGACTCGCCGCCCCCACGAGGGTTGTCATTTCCGCCTACGGTTCGAAAACCGTGCTCATAAAACGCACATTTTTGCTAATGGGACGTGGGGGTTATGTTGGGGTGGGGTGGGGGTGTTAACGTTCTGTCTAGTGCGTACAGTACATATTACTACGCTCCCGAGATCTCTGGAATGCTTGCCACGTTACATGTTTCTACGCTGCAGAGATCTCCTATGGTATCCTTGCCACGTTACATGTTGCTACGCTGCAGAGATCTCCTATGGTATCCTTGCCACGTTACATGTTGCTACGCTGCAGAGATCTCCTGTGGTATCCTTGCTACGTTACATGTTGCTACGCTGCCGAGATCTCTGAAATGCTTGCCACGTTACATGTTGCTACGCTGCAGAGATCTCCTATGGAGGCACAATGCAGCTCTCAAAACGAGTGTGCTGCAGGAGTTGCCTGAAGCGCTGTGGCGCTAGAGACGCAGAAAAGAACTAGCCGATTCATCATTCGACATGTTGTCGTTTTTTCGCATTGACATCACAAGATTGATCGTTCGATGTACAAACACATGGAAATAGATAGATAGATAGATAGATAGATAGATAGGTAGATAGGTAGATACATAGATAGATAGATAGATAGATAGAGAGAGATAGATAGATAGATGGATGGATAGATAGATACAGATAGATACAGATAGATACAGATAGATACGGATAGATACAGATAGATAGAGATAGATAAGTAGATAGATAGACAGATAGATAGATAGATAGATAGATACATATAAATATATATATATATGTATATGTATATCTACTGCATAAAATCAAAAAAATACACCTTTTTTTTTTTCCGGCCTTTAAAAAAACCCTTAGTTTACATGGAAAAACCAGTACATTTGAAAAGAGGAACAAAAAGCCTTGGAAAACGCAGTGAATTTGAAGCCCTGGTTCAGGTGAAACAGACAGTGAATCACTCCGAAACCACAGCGAGAAGCAAATTTCAAAAAAACAAAGAGAAATGACTCGTTGACCCTTCTGGGGGCGGCGAGACAGCCGGCACCCTTGTTTTTCAATCCGGGTCACGTGGTCAAGTCGGGTAGAATTTGGGACAACAAAGTATAATATATATATAATATATGATATATATATATATAAGGAGGGCTATTTTTCTTGGCATTTTTTGTCCGTCGCCAGCTAGCTCCAAATTCCACCAGGCTTTCGGACTGGGCGCACGTCACCGGAGTCACATCACAAGGCCCTTCTGGACTTTCAGGTCTTCTGATGAAAGAAATGCCCGCAGCGGCTCGAAAGACAGCATTGCCTTGGATTTTGCAATCTTGTTGCATCTCCAAGCAATGGCCCGCCTTCTTGTTCCATGTCGTCTGGGCAGCTATTTTTCTTGAGTTGCAAAACAGCTGCGAGGCAAAGGCCATTAAAAAGCTGGAGAAGCAATACTTCATCTGGAAAGAAGATCTGCAGCTTTGGGACGCGCCGTGGCGATCCGCGCCGGACAGGATCATGCCTGGCACGGCCGCAGGTTCTGCACCGCAAGAATCCTGGCACGGCTCTGTGCTCAAGCCAGTTTTCGAGCAAGTCCGCCGAAAGCCAGCAACAAATTGTGAAGCCTCAACTTCGTGTACTGCAGGCAATGCAACAGGAAGGCAAGCCATTCCAAGATTGGCCTGCAATCGGCCAATTTCTGGACCAGCACATCCTCGGGGGCGATGTGCAATTGAAAAAAGAAGGCCGCACCTCTGCAAAATCCTTGTTGGCTTGGGGCAAGCATCAACGATGGCAAGACCAAAGCGGCAACATTTGGATGCTGGTTCCCGCCTCGAAAGACAAAACCGATTGGAGCGAACCCACAGGAAGGAACAAAGTGTACAAAGACCGCACGCTTGAGCCCTTGCAGCCTAGAGCCGTGCAACATTATGCTGCGTTGATCACTGCAAACAGCACACAAGATGTCCGTGAAGCTTTGTCTTCCTTAGGCCTATACGACTGCCAAAGCAATCTCTTCACATGTTGGAAAAAGACAGCCAAAGCATTGGATGACTGGCGCTGCGTAGTTTCCGGGCCATTTGTTGCTTCCTTGTGGCGGGAATACAGCGTGGATGGTGATGTTCCCCAAAACAAGCATCAGCTGTGGCTTTGTTGGGGCTGCCACACAGCTTTGTTGGGGCTGCCACACAGCTTCGTTGTGGGGCCCTTGCGAGCATGCGTACTGTTGCATGGAGCACGAGGGCCATTCTTCTGCCACTTCCTTGCCTAAAGCCAAACCCAAGGGCAGGCCATCACGCAAGGCAAAGGCCATTTCCACTCCGACTCCAACAGTTCCATCCCAAATCGTCCCCGCACATTCCACATCAGAAATTGCAGACACTGGGCAGGGCGCGCCATCTTCCTCCACAGCTGGAGTTTCTTCTGACCACCTTGAGCTCCGGTCCTTGCTGCAATCAGCAGCCCTTGGACGCTTCTACCAGCCAATGGTGGAGCAATCTGTCACGATTTCTGCCTTGCGGCGGTTTGGAATCGCTGACTTCTTCACGTTCTTTGGGAGCCCGCTCCTTGGCCTCTTGGCCTTTCGGGTTTTGCTCTCGCACTCCCGCGTTCCTCGCGTTCGCGTCCTTGGGGGGTTCTCAAAAAAAAATGTGAGGTGTTCTTTGTAACATCCCCAACCTTTCACGCGAAACATTGCTGGTTTCAGTCTCAGTTGTTTTCAGTGTTACTCGGTTTCATTTTAAGGGTTGCTTGTTTTGGATTTAGTTTCTGTTGTTCGGTCAGTTTCAGTTGCGATGTTTTGCCGTGATGGTTTGTTAGGTTTAGGTTCAGGTTCAGGTTTGGTTGTTTCAGTTGCTTTTATTCACTCGAACTTCAACCTGTTTTACACATTGGAACTCACTCACGTTGTTTTGATCAGTCCCATTTCATGCAGTTTCAGCTGTTCAATTTTTTAGACCGCACCCTCCCACCCTTTTGGGACTGATACCGTACCGTGTCATGCATATTCCTCTGATAGTGTACTTCCTCTTCGCTTGGGTCAGTAATGCTACTGATTGCGACTTCGTGGATCAATGTCACGCCATTGGTGCGACACTGCTGCAGTTGGTTGAATGGTGCTCCTATCCTGCACCTATGCGAGATTTGTGGATCTGGGCGACCATTTTGAGTCGTTTTGACGCGTTGATCACTTTGGATCAAAAGGATGAGTCATACATTATGCGGAGTTTCGAATGCGCGTGGCCAGCTCGTGGCCATGTTCCAAAGCCTTTGCACTACTTGCTGCGCATTCCATCTTTGCCACGCTCTGTGAATGTTTTGCACTCCTTCAATGTCGTGCTCGACAGCTGGCAAAAGTTTCTTCCTACTCAGTACGAGCACCTGATTCCTTATGACCGAGATGAGATGTTCCGGTCTCTGCAGACCTTGTCTTGGTGGAATGCAAATTTTCTTTTCATTTTGACGGATAGCCCACCATCTTCCGGCACTGATGACGGAGAGAAAGATGCAGATGAAGATCCCGTGGATCGCTTTCCTGTCTTGCGAACCAGATGGATGTGGAGAGAAAGATGTGGATGAAGATCCCTTGGATCGCTTTCCTGTTGATGGTGGCATTTAGACCTCAGACAACAAATAGTGCCGTCCACCACCGGTGAAAAGAAAGCGCGTCCGTTCGTTCATCCACTCATATGTTTCAGATTTGCAGTGATGTCAGTTTTGGTTTTGTTCAGTTTACGCGTATCCCGCGACATGTCCGCGCGGTTTACTGGTTTAGTTTTAGGTTTAGTTTTAGCGTTAGGTCCCTTGCGCACTACACCCTTTATTTCCCCATTGTTTGTAGAACAGAACAACAAGAACGACGACAACAACAACAACAGCAACAACAAGAACAAGAACAATAACAAGAACAACAACAACAACAAGAAGAACAAGAAGAACAAGAAGAACAAGAAAAACAACAACAACAACAACGACGACGACGACGACAACAACAACAACAACAAGAACAACAAGAACAACAAGAACAACAAGAACAACAAGAACAACAAGAACAACAAGAACAACAAGAACAACAAGAACAACAAGAACAACAAGAACAACAACAACAAGAAGAACCTGAAGAACAAGAACAACAAGAACAACAAAAACAACAAGAACAACAGTAACAACAGCAACAAAGAACAAACAACAACAACACCAAATCCAAAATCATGCAAGAGGGAAAACTAATGAGTAGGACGGAAAAATCGATGAACAACGCTAGAAAGGCAACAACAAATATAGAAAAACATAGACAAACCAATGCAAAAAGGAAGAAAAACAAGAAAAACCATCGAAAAACTGAGGGAAACGCTAGAAATTGTTGAAAACTATGGAAAACTGATGGAACGCGCTAGAAAATCATAGAGAACTATGGAAAATGGAAGAAAAACGCTGGAAAACTAGCGAAAACAATTGGAAAATTGATGAAAACTGTTGGAAAAACAATGAAAAAGCAAGGAACCCAACCCCGAACCAAAAAAAAAAAGCCAACTTAAATCCCGCGCCCTATATATATAATATATATAATATATATATAATATATAATATATATATAATATATAATATATAAAATATAATATATAATATATAAAATATAATATATGATATATAATATAATATATATATATATTACATTATAAGATATTATATAATATATAATATGTGATATATACATATATATAATAATAGATATTTATATATTATTATATATATATGTATATCATATATTACATATTATATACTATATATAATATCTATAATGTAATATATATAATATAATATATATATATGTAATATAATATATAATCTTTAATATATATAATATATAAAATATTTATGTATATAATATATTTAATATATAATATATATAATTTATATAATATATAATATATATAATTTATATAATATATAATATATATAACATACATAATATATATAATATATAGTATATATAATATAATATACTTATGACTTGCGTGGCCAGCCACGGGCTGGAAATTGAAAAACATTTATTTTATCATTTGTTTCTCATTTTGGCTTCCTCAAAATTATTTTAAAAAAACATCATCTGTTTGAGAACAATTATCATGTTTTGTTCTTTAAGGTTTCCAAAATTATTGTTTTTTTATCCTTGCCCAGCTCAAGAATTATCATTTTTTAATCATATGAGCGTTTCAGGATTATCATGTTTTTTTTAATCATTTGAGCTTTCCAGAATTATCTTCATTTGATTTTTAGTATCACATAGCCATACGAGCTTACCAAGTACTAAGTCCATCCAGGTTTTGGTTAAAACCTCAAAACCTCAATACCCCTACATATGGCCATGGGGCAAGGCAACCTCCAAAGCAGAATCAATTAGATCTAGATTCTAGATTCTAGATGTCTTGGCATGATGTGCCCAAAGTCCATGTACATGGCAGCCTTGCGCTGTTCAAACCTTGGGAGAGTCACCTTCAGCACGCTTGCCAGGATGATTTGCTGACAAAGAAATTTCGTGGGATGGAGGCTGGTGTCCTGAGAGGACAAACAGAATGATAAAAACAACGATAAAAAAATGATAATTTTTAACCGAATGAAAAAACAATGATAAAAAAAATGATAATTTTTCGATGATTTTTCGATGATTTTTGCAGGTTTTGCTTCAAAAGGGAAAATCAAACAAAACCTAGGAAATCACAAAAAAATCATCAAAAAATCATCGTTTTGCTTGAAAAACCATGAGAATCCAAGATTTTGGCAAGTTTTCTTGTTTTAATCAAACAAAACGATGATTTTTGGATGATTTTTTGATGATTTTTGAAGGTTTTGCTTCAAAAGAGAAAATCAAACAAAACATAGGAAATCATCAAAAAATCATCAAAAACTTATCGTTTTGCTTGAAAAAACAAGAAAACTTTCCAAAATCGTAGATTTTCATGGTTTTTCAGGCAAAACGATGATTTTACGATGATTTTTGAAGGTTTTGCTTCAAAAGAGAAAATCAAACAAAACCTAGGAAATCATCAAAAAATCATCAAAAAATTATCAAAAAATCATCGTTTTGCTTGAAAAAACCAAAAAAAACAAAATCTTGGATTTTCATTGTTTTTCAAGCAAAACGATGATTTCTTGAAGATTTTTTGATGATTTTTTGATGATTTCCTAGGTTTTGTTTGATTTTCTCTTTTGAAGCAAAACCTTCAAAAATCATCCAAAAATCATCGTTTTGTTTGATTAAAACAAGAAAACTTGCCAAAATCTTGAATTTTCATGGTTTTTCAAGCAAAACGATGATTTTTTGATAATTTGTTGATGATTTCCTAGGTTTTGTTTGATTTTCTCTTTTGAAGCAAAACCTTCAAAAATCATCGAAAAATCATCAAAAAAACATCGAAAAATAATCGTTTTGCTTGAAAAAAACAAGAAAACTTGCCAAATCTTGGATTTTCATTGTTTTTCAAGCAAAACGATGATTTTTTGATGATTTTTCGATGATTTTTGAAGGTTTTGCTTCAAAAGAGAAAATCAAACAAAACCTAGGAAATCATCAAAAAATCATCAAAAACTTATCGTTTTGCTTGAAAAACCAAGAAAACTTGCCAAAATCGTTGATTTTCATGGTTTTTCAGGCAAAACGATGATTTTTTGATGATTTTCTGATGATTTTTGAAGGTTTTGCTTCAAAAGAGAAAATCAAACAAAACCTAGGAAATCATCAAACAATTATCAAAAAATCATCGTTTTGCTTGAAAAACCAAGAAAACTTGCCAAAATCGTTGATTTTCATGGTTTTTCCAAGCAAAACGATGATTTTTTGAAGATTTTTTGATGATTTTTTTGTGATTTCCTAGGTTTTGTTTGATTTTCTCTTTTGAAGCAAAACCTGCAAAAATCATCGAAAAATCATCGAAAAATTATCATTTTTTTTATCATTGTTTTTTTCATTCGGTTCAAAAATTATGATTTTTTTACCGTTGTTTTTATCATTCTGTTTGCCCTCTCAGGACACCAGCCTCCATCCCACGAAATTTCTTTGTCAGCAAATCATCCTGGCAAACGTGCTGAAGGTGACTCTCCCAAGGTTTGAACAGCGCAAGGCTGCCATGCACATGGACTTTGAACACCCCAGCCGCCAACAGGTAGTCTGTCGCTATCCATTTTTATTTATTTTCAATAGTTAACATTGCAACCAAGACATACTCGGGATAAATGTTTGATAATTCCAATATATACTTGGGATATTTTTTTGATAATTCGAACACATACTGGGGATAAATGGTTGATAAATTCAACACATACATGGGATAAATTTCTGATAATTCCAACACATACTTGGGATAATTTTTTGATATTTCCAACACAAGCTGGGATAATTTTTTGATATTTCCAAAACGTACTAGGGATAATTTTTCAACAGGTGATGGGATAATTTTTTGATAAAAATAAATATTTTGGAACCCTCAGGCTGTGGCTGTAAGAATGTCATAATAATATACAAATATATGATATATATATGATATATATATATGATATATATATATATACGATATATATATATATGATATATATATATGATGTATATAATATATATATATATATATAACATAATATAATATAATATAATACAATATAACATTTTAAAACATAATAGGATATAATATAAGATAATATGATATAACATGATTTAATATAATATAATAGATTTAATATATGATATATACATATATATATAATATAATTTGAAATGATATAATATAATATATTTAATATATTTAATATATGATATATACATATATATATATAATATAATTTAATTCAATTTAATATAATTTAGCATGATATGATATGATATAATATAATATAATATTATAAAATCTATAATAATATAGTATAATATCATTTAACATAATATAATATAAGATAATAAAATAAAATATAGTATAATATAATATAATATAATATAATAATATATATATATATCATTTCTAGAAGCACTGGAAAATCAACTATTTTGAAGTTGGACAACAACTGATGCAATTTGGGATAACCATATACCCCCTGGCAATCACACATTTTGAAATGGGACACCTCCATGTATAGATGGGTTTCTCAGCTATAAACCTCCGTTTTTTGGGGTATTGGGAAACCACATTTTGGACCTCGCATTTTGGGGTCAATGTTTGACCCACGATCCTTTAGGCCTTCACCTGCCGACGCCACGAACGTGGCCAGTGCTGTCTTTCCGACTGCAACGGAGGCCGAGAAGGGCAACGATGTTCGTGAACCTGACTTCTTGCCATACTTAAGTGGGAAGATCACCAAGAATTTGGGGATGAAACCTACCAGCACCATGGGGAACGGAAGATAATAAACAACATGAGGATGATTGAGGATGTGACGGGGTGTGTCAAGTGGGAATCCTCCAATTTATGGTTATATAATGGGGAAATTAATGAATGGATGGACTGGGATTTTCCTGAAGCTTTCAAACGAACTCATTTTGTGAAGAACTCTTGATCCCCCATTGACGAACCCATTAACGTGGATGATAATTTTTCACTTGGCCATGTTTGCGGCTGCGGGGGTGAGAAGTTATGGTGGACAGAAATTCAAAATAGTGGAACTTCCCGTCACAATGTCAAGTAAAAAGGGGGGAATGATGCACCGAAAAATGGAAAAGGGCTCGTTGAGCTGGTTGGTTTTTATTTCTTTAGATACCAATTCAATTTGTTTAACAAAATAGGCGGCAAAAACATCGTTTTGATCCAAATTCCATGTATTTCCAGCGTCCACGCTGCAAGGTTGGCCGCGTCCCCGATCTGCGCGCTGCGTCCGCAAGACACCGGAGGAGTTGGCGATGGTGGAGATAGTCAGAACAATGATGATGGGCATGGGCTGATTTACCATCCAAAATTGGGATTTAATTGGGAAACTGGTGATATGAATCTATAGTCGGGATACAACCAACTATATCCGATTTTGAGTTTGAGTCTTTTTTTAAAACTTTTTCTTTGCTATGGAGAGTAGGCACTTCAGTTGCGGAGTGATGCCTCAAAATCAGTGGGTTGGTATACCATGCCCCCTCTGAATGTGGGTCAAAGCTTAACAGTTGTGCCTGAGAAATGGGGACGAAAATGATGGTTCAGTTCAAGCTGAATGGGTTGGGGTACCCTCCGGTGTCATCAAACATAGCAACTGGAGCTCCCCTTGAATTTTGCAGATCATCTACAAATGATCTGATTGTAGTTACATATGGGTCCTTTCCATTGCCATGTTGGAGGGTAAGCCACTTCAGCCCAGGAGCTCTGCAGTTGCCTTGGCGAGTGCAGGCGTGATGCAAATCAAAATGTGAAGGTCCTCGGGGGAAGGAGAAGACTTGAGGTGATTTTTGGAGGTAAATTGGTACACCATGCCTTGTAAATTTGGGGTAAAAGCGGTCCACAAAGGCAGCTCCATGAAACACGTCCTGAACATGTCCTGCAGGTGCACCCCTGGTTGCGTTGGCCTCCATGCGTGGTGCCGCGACACGTGCGCGGCGAAGCAAGGCAGCATACAAGGTGCCCTGGCGATGAGTTGGCAGATGGCAGCTGGGACAGCCCCAACTGGACTCCAATTGGCAGCTTAAAAATGGGGGGAAAGGATGATAAAGATCAGTGGATGGAACGGGGTAGGGTTGCACTTTGAGGAGCTATGAGAGATGTGGGGTATCACAGATTTACTGGTGATTTATTGGTGTAAACTACTGTACATTCACACATCATTGCTGTACATTACACACAGTAGTGTACATGTTCCATCCTGTCCCCAGGTGCCCTGTCAAGCGCAGGATGAGAGCGAGGACAAACTCTGGGTCCTTGCTCGTTGTGCATCATTGCCGGCGCTGGATCAAACGAGTCAAAACCCCCAAAGAAAGTCAATCGGAGGATGAACATGCCTCGAACCGATTGACGCAGTTTGTTGAATCCATCGCCTGCAATTTTGAGCTGATGTTCAGCGTGTCAGAGCAAAATGAAAGACTACGAAGCAACTTTGTTTTGAGCACGACGGAAGCAAACCCCATGCACGCCATTTGTCGAATAGAAGAATGCGTATCGTAACCGGGTGTTTGTTGATTATTTTCACACGTGGGTTCCGAAGTATCAGACATACAGATTTAACTTGATTTAACGCACATTTAAGTATCCAACATTATCCAACTGTTTGGCTGCTGATTTTCATCTGCTTGTTTTTTGAAGCCTTTGATTTCTGGACCAGGCCGCAGAACAGCTTGCGGCCCTAGAAGCTGAACTGGAGGTGCTGCTCAATCAATGCAGCGATTTGGTCAAGGGAATGTGGAACCCAAGAGCTATCCGTAGGACTTTCTTGCAAAAATCATGATTTCGCAGTGGCTGCGATCTAGCCCTGTTGGTTGATTCTTGAGGGTTATACTATCCATATCTATCCATATCTATCCATATCTATCCATCCTTTACATCTTGGGGATTCTCACAATCCGTTGGAACTCTTTGTCAGGCCCTGGAGGATGAAATGGAGGAGGAACGACTGCGGCTGCTCGGCTGCCACGCACCTTTTGCATTTGGGTTTGTCTGAAAAGACGGTCCGACATCACCCACATCCAATGGTTTCTAGCTTGATTTTCCGAAGTAACATGGCCATTTGATACAGTATCCCCATGTATCCCCCATTTTCAAATACAGCATTTCCATTTCACCAGTGGTAAACATGACATGGACTTGCTAGGCAAGCAGATCTGGATGAAGCCCAAACCATGGACAAGGCGCAGATGGAAAATTGAAGACCCTGCCGGAGATTCCTGCGCGACGCCATATTTTTGGTGTGAGTCATGAAACATGCATAATTACCCCTACATGAAATCGATATCAAACCCATATCAAACCCCGGGTACAACATGGTTTTGCCCATATTCAGTCGATAGAATCCCCTGAAATATCATGATCCATGCCCATTGAACCATATTTAACCCTTCTTTTCTCCCATGAATTTTGGCCAAAAGAGTCTCCGCCAAGATCCAGCAACGCTTCAAAGATGCTGCGCCCGGCTTAGACTCCGAAGTGGTGCCTGGAAGGTGCCGGGTCCAACCCCAGGGCTGTCAACGGGGAAGGTGCATGGTCTGGGTGCCAAAAATGATGTTTCAGATGGTTTAATCTGGACAAATGGGGATTTACCCATAGATCATTGGGGCTGATGGTTTCAAAGATGGTTCAAGATTGGGGTTTTGAAGGAACAGACCTAGATTTCTTCTTTCCCGCCAAAATGCAGCTGGCAGGGGCTCTGCCGCCGTGGGCGTCGCGGCCAGCGTGTGCGTCTGCGGCGTGAGTGGCGAAGACACGGTGGCGCAGCGGGTGCTGAGACGCCTCCAGGAGGAGGTCCACGGTGGGTGGATTTCCCTAAAAAAATGATGGATATCAGGGAGATCATGGCGAGATCATGGGGATATTTCACCTGATAGGATGCTATAGACGGATGATATCATGGGATAGACTGATGAATTTAGTGGGATTTACAGGTTGGATGAGCAATGGAGATTTAACCAACATGAAGAGAAACGGTTTGAGAGGAGGAATTTTACTGAGATCCCAGGCTTATATTGTACACTCCTTGCCCCCTGAGTATGTTTGTTGGTTTATATGCCCATCAAACTACGGACATGTCTTCCATGAAAAAAAGTTAGCCTACTCAAAATTGGTTTATAACCCATCTAAGTGGCTATAGAATGAGTTATAAACCAACTCAACGTTGTAAAGAGGTGCTATTATACACATAAATAGATGGGGCAATCTACCATCAAAGGTATGGGGATTTGACTGGGAAACACGTGAACATCGTGGGGATATAATATTCAACGGAGATATTTTGTCAACAATTTCCATGTGGGCACTGAAAATGAGGGGATTGTTGATTCAATGGGTTTACCGAAAATGGAGATCTAATCAGCCGGAATGGAGATTTTAAGCTAAAAAGAGGAACGTGTACAAAAATGTCATCAATGCACAGTGAATAATTATAGGAATTTCTGAAAATCGGGGATACAGGGTACAGTGGTTGCATTGTTCTTCCCCAAGTTGTTTTTTCATGGGAAAGCATTGTGATTATGTAAAGTTAACATATTGGGATGCAATGAGTCACAATGAGATAGTTTTTTTCGAGGCGGAGAGGCCCAAAAGAAGATATCACTATTTTCGATGCTTGGTTTCCCCATATGTGCCATGGTCAAGAGTTGGGCATGGTCATCAATCCATAGAGAATTTCTCTGTCGCCATGATGTTTGGATTCTGGAATGGGATGAACATAAACCATGGCTGTAACCCATGGCACAGATGAGATGGTCGTCCATAGTATGCAAGCCAAATATCGCAACACAAACGCGATTTTTTCCGTCCTTTTTTACAATATCGGAATTCGGTTAGTAGCTAATGTCCAATATAAGAATTTGTATTTTTTTTGAATATATCCATTCCCATCGTCAATAATGGGTAAAAACATCAATCCATATGGACCATCCTCATGACAATATCGGGATGGGTCAAAACCTATGAAATTACCATATTTGGGTGAAAAGGGTAAAAAAAACCAAGATGGGAATGGCTTTCCCCGGCTATCCAATAAAACCATGGGAGGCTGTTGAGACGCCTCTGTTTCTGGGCTTCGACGAGTTGGGCAGGACCCACGGATTGGTTTTTATACATGAGCCACCGTTTGTATTTTACCATTTCACCATCCAATTGTTCAACTGGTTGGTGGTTTGGAACATGAATTTTATGACTTTCCATATATTGGGAATAATACTCCCATTTGACTTTCATATTTTTCAGAGGGGTAGGTATACCACCAACCAGTCAACGTTTTGAGGCATCTGGAAGTTTTTGATGGGGAATTTGATGGATGATCCAGGAATCTTGGGAAGGTTTTGCCCCGGTGGGACGCAAAGCACGGTCAAACCGATCAGCGGCCTATTTTCAGGGGACAGTTTTTGGAGTTCCATGGAAACTTCAATTGTATAATTGTATACCCACATCCACTGGGTTCAGGGATGAGGTCACATATCATTCAACAGGTGTCGTTCACTTCTCTTCCCCCACAGCTGGAGGTATGTCCGGTTTCCTTATCTTTCCCCACTTTGTAGCCTTACACATCGCTTAACTGCTTCTGAAGCAGTGCGTAACCGCCCAAGACGCCATTCAGAGAACACATCAGGAACCCATGTTGTAGAAACTCCCTGGGTTTCCGGTGATTTTGGGCAGTGAACAAATCTGGTATTCACCAAACATGACGGATACCCCGAAGCCAGTGACCCCCGATACAAATTCGAATGTTGCTGCCCGGCCGCCAGTCGTTTCCATGCTTTCCATGCCAGTTGAGAAGCAAAGTCTCATATTTCTGGAGAAATGGCTTCTGTTTGGGCCACCTGCAAAGCCTATCCATCACAAAATTGGAGGAAGGCATCTCAGAGATTAGTTCATGTTAGTAGTACATATATTTACATTATGTATAATATGTATATATATATATGTATACATATATATATATATGTATATATATATATGTATACATATATATATATATATAAATGTATTTATGTGTATGGGGTAAACTTTCTAAATGAGTGAACCAGACACAACCGATTTCAGAGTCGCGGCGCGACACTCGGGCTGAACTCTGAGGCGGGACAAGGGGTCTGGGACAGAGGTGCCACCATTTTTTGACTATTATTAACCATTATTAACGGTAATAATGGTTAATAATATTATCACCATTTATCAGAGGGTAATAATGGTTACTAATGGTTAATAATATTATCACCATTTATCAGAGGGTAATAATTGTTAATAATGGTTAATAATATTATCACCATTTATCAGAGGGTAATAATGGTTAATAATGGTTAACAATGGTTAATCAAAGGAAGTTTAGGGGGAGAAACTTCCGTGTTACGGACTTTTAGAATGTCAGGGAAAGAGTTAGTCAAAGAAAGAGTTAGTGAGGGAAAGAGTTAGTCAAACAAAGAGGTAGTCAAAGAAACAGTTAGTCAGGGAAAGAGTTAGTCAAAAGAAAGAGTTAGTCAAACAAAGAGTTAGTCAAAGAAACAGTTAGTCAGGGAAAGAGTTAGTCAAAGAAAGAGTTAGTGAGGGAAAGAGTTAGTCAAAGAAAGAGTTAGTCAAAGAAAGAATTAGTCAAAGAAACAGTTAGTCAGGGAAAGAGTTAGTCAAAGAAAGAGTTAGTGAGGGAAAGAGTTAGTCAAAGAAAGAGTTAGTCAAACAAAGAGTTAGTCAAAGAAAGAGTTAGTCAGGGAAAGAGTTAGTCAAAGAAAGAGTTAGTGAGGGAAAGAGTTAGTCAAAGAAAGAGTTAGCAAAGAAACAGTTAGTCAAGGAAAGAGTTAGTCAAAGAAAGAGTTAGTGAGGGAAAGAGTTAGTCAAAGAAAGAGTTAGCAAAGAAAGAGTTCGTCAGGGAAAGAGTTAGTCAAAGAAAGAGTTAGTCAAAGAAACAGTTAGTCAGGGAAAGAGTTAGTCAAAGAAAGAGTTAGTCAAACAAAGAGTTAGTCAAAGAAACAGTTAGTCAGGGAAAGAGTTAGTCAAAGAAAGAGTTAGTGAGGGAAAGAGTTAGTCAAAGAAAGAGTTAGTGAGGGAAAGAGTTAGTCAAAGAAAGAGTTAGCAAAGAAACAAGTTAGTCAGGGAAAGAGTAGTCAAAGAAAGAGTTAGTGAGGGAAAGAGTTAGCAAAGAAACTGTTCCCTCACTGTAAATGGGATTGCAAGTGGTGCTGGTGGAGGAGTTGCCGATGGAGTTTTGGAGGAAGTCTCGCACGAAATGCGTTTTTGAGAGATAGCAGATGCACGAAACCTATGTTTTTCCATACAAAGTCCGTCCCCGAACCTCGATGATCTACCTCTGCGGTGCGACGGGTGCGAGACGGTCTCGTGTGTGGTCGGATCATGCTCGGATATGTTCGGATCATCCTCGGATCATTCTCGGATCGGTTCCGCATTGTAAATGGGGTGTCAACTGTTTTTCGTGCATGTGTGGTCGACAGAATTCCATTGTGACTTGCAACTGTAGGATCGTTCCCGCATTGTAAATGGGGTTGCAAGTGTTGCTGGTGGACGAGTTGCTGATGGAATTGCATTGTGATTTGCAACTTTAGGATCGTTCCCTCACTGTAAATGGCATTGCAAGTGGTGCTGGTGGAGGAGTTGCCGATGGAGTTTTGGAGGAAGTCTCGCACGAAATGCGTTTTTGAGAGATAGCAGATGCACGAACCCCTATGTTTTTCCATACAAAGTGCGTCCCCGAACCTCGATGATCTACCTTTGCGGTGCGACGGGTGCGAGACGGTCTCGTGTGTGGTCGGATCATTCTCGGATATGTTCGGATCATCCTCGGATCATTCTCGGATCGGTTCCGCATTGTAAATGGGGTGTCAACTGTTTTTCGTGCATGTGTGGTCGACAGAATTCCATTGTGATTTGCAACTGTAGGATCGTTCCCGCATTGTAAATGGGGTTGCAAGGGTTGCTGGTGGACGAGTTGCTGATGGAATTGCATTGTGATTTGCAACTTTAGGATCGTTCCCTCACTGTAAATGGGATTGCAAGTGGTGCTGGTGGAGGAGTTGCCGATGGAATTCCATTGTGCTTTGCAACTGTAGGATCGTTCCCGCAATGTAAATGGGATTGCAAGTGGTGCTGGTGGATGAGTTGCCGATGGAATTTCATTGTGATTTGCAACTCTAGGATCGTTCCCGCAATGTAAATGGGATTGCAAGTGGTGCTGGTGGATGAGTTGCCGATGGACTTCCATTGTGCTTTGCAACTGTAGGATCGTTCCCGCAGTGTAAATGGCTGCGTCAAGGTTGCTTCTTGCCACGGCTGCATGCGTAATACTATTGTCTTTTGCAGCTGGACTTCGTAAATCGTATTGGAGTGGCTGCATGAAGGCTGCGACAGTGATTTGTCAGCAGATTTCCTCCATTTTGGCGCTAGTAATTTTCCTTTTAAAAATTCTTTTAAAAAGTGCTTCAAAATGGTTTTTTTGTCGCTTTGGCGTCGAGATCCGGTTTTGGAGCTGCAATTTCCGACCCAGTTGCGCGTAGATCTATTGTGTTTTGCAACTCAGTCTTTGCAGATCGCATTGTAATGGCTGCGTCAAGGTTGCTTGGTGCCGCGGCTGCATGCGTAATACTATTGTTTTTTGCAGCTGGACTTCGTAAATCGTATTGGAGTGGCTGCATGAAGGCTGCGACAGTGATTTGTCAGCAGATTTTTTCCATTTTGGCGCTAGTAATTTTCCTTTTAAAAATACTTTTAAAAAGTGCTTCAAAATCGTGTTTTTTTCGCTCTGGCGTCGAGATCCGGTTTTGGAGCTGCAATTTCCGACCCAGTTGCGCGTAGATCTATTGTGTTTTGCAACTCAGTCTCCGCAGATCGCATTGTAATAGCTGCGTCAAGGTTGCTTCATGCTGAGGCTGCATGCGTAATACTATTGTCTTTTGCAGCTGGACTTCGTAAATCGTATTGGAGTGGCTGCATGAAGGCTGCGACAGTGATTTGTCAGCAGATTTCCTCCATTTTGGCGCTAGTAATTTTCCTTTTAAAAATCCTTTTAAAAAGTGCTTCAAAATCGTCTTTTTTTCGCTCTGGCGTCGAGATCCGGTTTTGGAGCTACAATTTTCCGACGCCGTTGCACGTAGGTTTAGAGCAGTGAAGTGTGGGGCGTGAAGAGTGCAGTGTGAAGTGTGCAGTGTGAAGGAAGCAGTGGGAAGTGAGAAGTGTGAAGTGTGGAGTGTGAAGTTTAAGTTTGGAGTGTGAAGGAAGCAGTGAGAAGTGACAAGTGTGAAGTGTGGAGTGTGAAGTAATTCCATCGTTCGTGCGGTTGTATGTTGATAACCTCCATAAAATGACCACCGTGACTTTGATTAGTGTGACCATACCTGATGTGACTGTGACTGTGACTATTCTGATCATGACTACTGTGACCATAGATACTATGACAAAGACTACTTTGACAATGACCGTTGTGGCTGTAACTGTAGTGACAATGAGTATTGTAACTGTTTGGACTGGCCCCTTTTTAGGTAATGACAGTGGGAAGTAGAAGTGACGGCATTAGTGTCCCAAGAATAAATGACTAGAAAGTGAAGTGTGGACTGTGAAGTGTGGAGTGTGAAGTTTGGAGTGCAAAGAGTGCAGTGTGAAGTGTGGAGTGTGGAGTGTGAAGTGTGAAGTTTGGAGTGTGAAGGAAGCAGTGAGCAGTAAGAAGTGTGAAGTGTGGACTGTGAAGTGTGAAGTGTGAAATGTGGAATGTGAAGTGCGAAGTGAGTGTGAAGTGTGAAGTTTGGAGTGTGAAGGAAGCAGTGAGCAGTGAGAAGTGTGAAGTGTGGACTGTGAAGTGTGAAGTGTGAAATGTGGAGTGTGAAGTGCGAAGTGAGAAGTGTGAAGTGTGGAGTGTGAAGTGCAAAGTGAGAAGTGTGAAGTGTGAGGTTTGAAGTGTGAAGTGTGGAGTGTGAAGTGTGGAGTGTGAAGTGCGAAGTGAGAAGTGTGAAGTGTGAAGTTTGGAGTGTGAAGGAAGCAGTGAGAAGTGAGAAGTGTGGACTGTGAAGTGCGAAGTGTGAAGTGTGGAGTGTGAAGTTTGGAGTGTGAAGGAAGCAGTGAGAAGTGAGAAGTGTGAAGTGTGGACTGTGGAGTGTGAAGTTTGGAGTGCGAAGAGTGAAGTGTGAAGTGTGGAGTGTGAAGACTTTGCTTCGTCTCTCGCTGAAAAAAAAAACCGCTTGTCGAGGGAAGGACACGCTCGGGACAGGCTGGCCTTGAACTATAGGTCATTTATTCTTGGGAAACTTCCGCCGCCGGCTTGCCCGGGTCTATGTTAATATTATCACCATTTATCAGAGGGTAATAATGGTTATTAATGGTTAATAATATTATCACCATTTATCAGAGGGTAATAATGGTTAATAATTCATCATATCGATATCAGAGATACTGATAATCTGAGATTTGTTCCAATGTGGTCGGCGCTTTCAAAAGAAGATGAAAAACTAAGCCTGTTTCACTGGCCTGCTGAGCAAATTGGTCCACTGTTTGAACATATGCAGCCCGCAGGTGTTGGACAAACCGGCAATTTCACATTTTGCATCTTCCAATGAAATGATGCTTGCAGCGAACTCCGCCAACCAAGGAGACAATAAAGTACCAAGAAGCGGACACAAGATTTGAGCAAAGTGAGGTTCCAAAACCAGGGCCTCAAAACAGTAGCGAGCATGCTGTTGATTTTCCATGCGTGAGACTTCACTGTGTCTATTCTGCAAGTAAAACATGTCTTGACTACGTTTGGTCTGTGAATGTATTCATGCTCTGTTTGAGCATTTTTACCCGCCCAAGTTTCCCTTCCTTCTTTGGTTGAAGTTGTTGGTTTGTTGCTCAATTAAATAAAATTAAATAAGATCGCCAAGCAGACCGACCGCTGAATGAAGATCATCTCTACACACGTCCTTGTTTGCGTCTCCGTACGAATTTGGGGTCCCGGATTGCATTTTGGTGTCCTGATTTGGGTCCAATTTTGGTCCTTGTTTTGGGTTCCATTTTTGGGCGGGGCCCTGGATTTTGTTTTTAATTGTAAGGGTTAAAGACGGTGCTGAAACATAGTCAAGACAAGTTTTACTTACAGAAGACACACAGTGAAGTCTCACGCGTGGGAAAATCAACAGCATGCTCGCTACAGTATATATAGGGTGTAGAATTAATGATAATGATTCTCTGATAGCTTCTTTCTATCTCAATTCCCAGAAATCTTTGGTAAGCTTCGCGCCCCAGTGTTTCTGTTTCGCTGCCAGATCGCCTCCAGATCGCCATGCAAAAGGCCTGAATTGGTTGTTGACCTGGGTGGCTGGCATCAATGGCCTGTGAAAGGAGCTCAAACTCAGGTACCATACCATGTTTCATCACTACAGCTTTGATTCGCATGGCTCGGGTTCCTGAAACGCCTGGGAAATTGCAGATGCTTTCTATCATCCCTTCACCCCTACTTGGTTTATTGCACTGAGATTTAGGGTTGTAAACATGCTTATCAGTTGGGTAGGTACGATTATCCCACTTAGAATCCTCTAAGTAGGATTGTCCCCTTGGAACCTGAAGACCCCATGATTTGGTGCTGGATCCCCCCGTGTAGTGATTAACAAGTCCAAGGAGTGAACGGCAATGGACGCCCGCCGTTTTCTGGCACATGTGGTTCGTGTGTATCGACAACTCATGGGAGTTAATTTGCTTTCCAGGCCAAATGGATCCCAACTTCCCTGAGTCTGAGTTTCAATAGCGTGGTTTGGTGTTTTTCTGACACAAAAACAATCTCTGCATTAGAACGAGTCTAAGTGCATGAGTTGGGGGTGCTTCAGGGATTCCTTTTTCTTGGACCTACACTGGGTCAGAAACTGTCCACACTGTGGAATTTTGTAACCGGTAAGGTCCCGTAGCCGGTAAGTTCCCCAGTGTGCAGTGTGCAGGCTGGTTCTTTTGATATCCTTATATCCAGCAGTTTGTATCCCGGATAAACAGCGACAAGTTCTCCTGAACGGGAACATTGCGGCTGAAAAATAGATTGACACGGACCTTGCATGCACATATACAATCTATGTATACATCAAGGGGGCTGGTTGATTTGATACGAATGAATATATTTGTTCCAGGGAGAGTAGTTGATTTGAGAGCTATGAATGTAATTTCCTAGGGATTTGGCCTATTGTTAGCTGTGTCAGTGTGCAAGTGAGTGAAATTTATCTTATTCAGTGCTCAAGTGAGTGAAAGTGCGCAAGGGAGTGACATTTCCAGTGCGCAAGTGAGTGCCTGGCCCCGCTAACCCCGTCACAATGTAACTTGACGATGGCACATATGACAGTGCAGATGCATTCCAGTTGACTGGGCTAGAAGATCCTAAGGGGTAAATGGTTGCTTCGAAAGGATTTTGATCCCTTCCACTTCACCAAAAGACATCTTCTTTGTTTGAACACTGTTTTAGTATTGGATCTCATCATTCTGGGGCCAATGGAGTGGGGAAGTTCATCATTTTACTCGCCGCCATTCTGTTGTTGGATTTGGGGAGCTTCAAAGCTGTTTTTTATGCATTTTTTTTGGTGTAGAACCTGCTCCAGGGTATTTCTTGTTTAACAAACAGTCGCAGCGTACCAGCAAGCATACTCAGTGCAAAAACTTTTTAGCGTCGAAACTGCTTGGTGTGACAGACAGATTACTTTCCCAGGAGTTGTTGACTCGTTTGGGAAACAATACACTTGGATAGGCTGCTGGCTGGAAGAAGGTCAGCAGTATCAGGTATGGTTGGGGGTTGTTTTTTTAAGCTAACACAGCAATTTTTCATTTTGTGTCTTCCATGCGGTGAACCATCGTGGAATGGCAATCTGTGGATACGGCAGATGTTGTCGGAGGGTCCCCTTTGGAGTGTCCAAGAACCCAACGAAAAAAAACTCATTCTGGGCTGGTAAAACCTTGAATTGATTGTTCACAAGCAATTATTTCTCCCAAACGTTGCCAACATATAATGTATCTTAAATGGATCTCTTAGCTTCCAATAATCTCATCAACATGCTATGACTAAACCCAACCCCCCGTGCCAATTTTTCTCAATCAACCCAAGATGTTTACAGTAAATATTGAGAAGAAAAATAATTTCAGTTCCTCTCACCCTTTAGCCACTTCTTATACCTTACCGGCTTGGGCTAAGTCACATCCGCCAGACATACATGGTCCCCAACCACGCTCTGGCAGAGCAGCGCTCGGCCCGGACACCCGGCAGTTTAGGTCAAAAAATGGCTGGTCTTGGAGCGTGTTTTACTGCGATCTTTTCGTGGAACAAGTAAAGATTCCAAGAAATGGTATATTAGCAGGGCTACTCCCAACACAATGACAATTATCATCAGGGTCAATGAGCCAGATCCCTTTTGGCCAGTGATATCCAGGAAAAAGATCATAGGCAGCCCAGTTTGCCTTCATCTATTGGTCACATCTCTATCAGACCTGCCGAAAGTCCGCTTTCTTGATGATCAAATTGGCATGGTACAAAGATCTCTTTGTGAACCCTTCCCGTTCGTTTGCCGCGTTTTTCCAATGTAGCTATGGGCAAAAATGTGATAGAAATGGGCCCAGAACAAAGCCCAGTGGTTGATCATCATCATCATCATCATCATCATCTCCAATGGCAGCTGGGGGGTATGCCTCTCAGGGACATCCAAACGGATATTGTTGCATGTTCCCTTTAAAACTCTATCATCCCAATTTGTTTATACTTATATAAATATATATATAAGGTAAATCCTATCTGATTATCCCCATATGTTTGGATTTGTGTGACTGTTTCCAGATGCTACAGGCATCGACCCCGGTCACATGCTACAGGCATCGTTTCCCACACTGCCCTTCCACGGGTCGGGGCTCTCTGAACAACAACCCGGGATGATCTGGGCTTGGGAACTGGAGTGGATGAGACCTTTTTTGACTGAGACAGATTGTGACATATTGTGACATATTGTGTCATATATATATAGCGTATTAATTTACATAATATTCAGTGTTATAAGTGTTATATATATATAGATAGATAGATAGATAGATAGATAGAGAGAGAGAGATAGATAGATAGATAGATAGATAGATAGATAGATAGATATTTACATATAAACAAAAAACATGTATGCCTACAGATAATGATAACTTACAATAAGTCAAATCTGTAAATCTCATGATCTTCTGCCCATCTCAGTGCTGAGGCCCATCCGGCCCAACTGCACCGTGTCCCAAACGCCCGCGCGGAAGCCGCCCAAGTTGGATGAGCGACCCATGCGCTTCCGGGAGCACGGCCTGGTGGTGATGGCCCAAGGGATGGCAGGGGTTGCCTGGTTGCCCGGGATGAGTGCCCGAAAAGGGACAGATATGAAGAAAACCAGGGAAATAGATTTTTCCCCAAACAGTGTGTCCACACTGAGGGGTTCTTACGGTAAGTGTACGGGCCGGTGCTTGATCAGGGCTGCTCACTCTGGGCGCCGGCATTTTTCCTGTAAATTTCCGTATAAAGTGGCTCTTGTGAAATGTTAACATGCATTTCGACTGTGCAGGCTCGCACAAAGTGTGGGTCCCGGTCTTGGGATCTGTTTTCCTCCTCAACATCATCATCTTCCTCCTCCTCCACATCAACATCATTATCTTCCTCTCCCTTGACATCATCGTCCTCAACATCATCATCCTCCACCTCACCTTCCGCCACATCATGATCCTCCACCTCGCCTTCCGCAACATTATTGTCATCCTCCTCCTCAACATTATCCCCCTCAACATCATCATCTTCCTCCTTCTCTACGTCATCATCCTCCACCTCTTCATCCTCCACCTTTTCATCCTCCACCTTTTCATCCTCCACTTCATCTTCCGCATTATCATCCTCATCATCATCCTCATCATCCTCATCATCCTCATCATCCTCATCATCCTCATTATTTTCATCATCATCATCATCATCATCAGCATCCTCGCCATCACCATCGCCATCATCATCATCATCATCATCAACAACATCGTCACTATCACCACCATCATCCTCATCATCCTCATTATTTTCATCATCATCATCATCCTCGCCATCACCATCACCATCATCATCACCATCATCACCATCATCACCATCATCATCATCATCATCACCATCATCATCATCATCCTCGCCATCACCATCACCATCATCATCACCATCATCATCATCACCATCATCATCATCATCCTCACCGTCATCATCATCATCATCATCATCATCAACAACATCGTCACTATCACCATCATCATCATCATCGTCATCATCCTCATCATCATCATCATCCTCATCATCATCATCACCATCATCATCATCCTCACCACCATCATCATCATCATCATCGTCACTATCATCATCATCATCATCGTCATCATCATCATCATCACCATCACCACCATCATCATCATCATCATCATCCACATCATCCACATCATCCACATTATCATACATTACCCTCCCACTCCCCCACACTGTTTGGGCTCTCTTGCCGGGATAATTTGTATAGAATATATAGAATATTTACGTATATTATCATATATATATAACACACACACATATATATATATATAAATGTAAATAGAGTATGACTAAATGAAAATCATAATGATAGTAAGAGTGATAAAATGATGATAACAATAATGATAACTGGTGTGTAAGCAGGTTACTCTCCGGTGTCCTCAAACAGGACTGGCTGGGAAATCTCCTTTGAACAAATGGATGTTAATAGCAAACCATGTGACTGATCACACCGGAGGGTTATCACAACAGGTTTGAAATGATCACCGGAGGAAGAATGTCACAACCGGCTTGAAGTAATTAAGCGGGCTTAGTAAGTACCCAATTTAGCCAGTCATGCTATGGAAGAAATCCTGCACCAGTTGGTATACATGATTTATATTGATTTATCCCATTCTAATCATTCCAATCCCATGATTTACCGTGTTTCATAGGAATCCCCACAAGTTTCCCCTAGTTCCCCCTGCCTGGTGGATGGTTTTTCCAGCCATCACCGGCACCGAGGCGCCCTCGCCGGGGATCAACGCCCCTGCAGCTTTTCATGAGGCGCGCCCTGATCCCGTCGTTGGGAAATCCCCAAAGCCATGGAGGTAAACTGGTGGGAAAATGATCATTGAAGGGTACCCTCTGGTTATGTCAAAATAGCTATAGAAAATCCACCCATTTTTAATAGGTAAACCATCTATAAGTGGGCCATCTATACCATAGCCATGTTAGTTTACCAGAGGGTACTGTTTTTCGGATTTTCCATGTTTGATTCATCAGTTGATATGGATTTCATGGTGTTCCGATTAATGGTGTTAATCGGTCGCAAACAATTGGGATTATTGGGATGATTGTTTTCTTGCAACTATGGATTTGTCCAACCCTTTGCAGTCCGACCATGGTTTCTCCAACCAAAGCCCCGGTACTTTGGTAATACCCTCGGGTTAGCTGGACGTAACTGTAGGATGACTGCCATTCTTTGGTCCCGCATCACTGCACATTGAAAACCTTGACCGGGAATTTCATGAACGCTGGTATAATGTCAACCCAGCATGGATAAACCCCCTTCATTGTATGATGTGTGGAGGGTACCAGTTTTCATTGGGTGTAATAATCATTATGTTTGAGACCCCAACATTTGATTGAACGCTCAACAAAACTTTGGTTATTGGTTGTATACTTAATTGTATGTACATATATATATATATCCATACATACGTGTATACACATAGTGCATGTATATTATGTTCATATCGGTTGTATACATAGTAATATATAGAGACGTTTTATATACGTGCATAAGGAAATTGTACATATATGTATATACATATATAAATATACATATGATATTACAGTTATTCACAATTACATTGGTTCACTGTCACTAAAAGATAGTGGTCCGGTGTTGACGCAAGAAAGTCCAAGAGATTGCCGTCAGTGGCCTGCAGCCCTGGAAGAAGTTGCGTATCCAGGAAAATCGAGGGGAACGTTCAGACAACTCCCCTGGAAGTGCAATGAATCCTTTAGTTGTTTAATGATTTCACATGATTTAATGGTTTATCATTGCGAAATTGTAGCTTAAATGCAAGAAAAATGTAAAACAGCACCAGCTGCCTTGCATTTTTAGGGGGAGCCCAGCTGGTTGAAACCAAGTGGACTTGACCTCATGGGGAAAAAGGCCCAGGGGTCTCTTTGGTTGAGGCCCACTACACCGTGAACGTGTGCAGGCTGGGACCCCTCCTAGGGCCATCGGGTTTTGTGGCTTGGGCCATAGAGGCATGTTCAGCGAGACACACCAAAATCACCGGAGGTTTGTTGGTTTTATCCGCACGTTGGTTGATGTCCGCATTGGTGCTTTTCGCGTGCCCCATGATTCACTGTTTTTTTGGGGGGTCACTGCAAGCCGTGTTTGGATACAGAGGTTTCCTAAAATGGTGGTACCTCCAAATCATCCATTTTATATAATAGGATTTTCCATTATAATCCATGCATTACCCCCATTTATGGAACCGGATCTTTTCCAAGTCACCGTGTGTTGCGGCACAAATCTCAGGTTTGTTGGCAAGCATCTCCCATTTTTAGCAGATCATAGCAGATCGGAATTGTAGTCACTTTTCCTTAAGTAGAACCTCTATCCGCAGTCCCTATTTTCTGTTTATGTTTGTTGTTTCACCTATGTTTCCTTCATACATTGGTTGGTTGAATCTCCGAGTGTCCCATCCCACTTACTAAGTTGTCAATACACATACTTCGTTCAGTCATTTAGAGATTTATTAAAACCCAGAGATCACCAGGGTGATCCCTCGTTCGTAGGGGCCTCTAGTTTGCCAAACTTATCAAGTTGACTAGTTATGTTCCATTTGCTCCCCCCAAAGTCCAAATAGACCTTGAAAATAGCCACATCTTTCATAGACACTCATCTTCCAAGCTCTCATGGCAGGGTCGTTTTTCTTTTAGATCCACCACTAGATCACAAATTCTATTGAGCCCCAGAATCCCCCACACCACTGGCATCGCCATGTCAGGCTAAAAGGTCGCGGCCTTGCATCGCCCTTCGCAGCTTGGAAACATCTCACCGAAATTGCGGATATCCATGGGATATCAATGGCGATTTCACCAGCTCATAAGGTGGTATACTGGGATATAATGGGGACATGAGGGGGGATAATCTGGCTGAATTATAACGACCTCAGGCGCCATCTAAGTATATTCTTGTAACACTTGGGTATGGGTCGATTTTGAACAAAACTGCAGTGTTGCCCACAATCGAGTAGTTGCATCCAGGTACACAATTTTGACCCACCCCATATAGGAATATATGCATTTCATTATCATCATAATGGAAGATGCTGTTAATATCCTACGTTTTGTGGCTATCTCCGGCCTCAGCCATGATGCGCCAACAAGTTGAGATTAGTGGGGTGCCCTTTTGAAGGTCAATTGACCCTCATCAACTCCTATGAACAGGATGACGGCATTTAATGGTGGTTTAATGCGTTTCATATGGGATTTCTGATGACAAATAATATGATTATACATATACCGTCTCATACCCTTTTGTTATTTAACATAGCTATGGGACATGGCCATATTTCATAGGTAAATAAAGGTCAATGAAGTTTTTCCCAATGGCACCTCCATGGGCTTTTGAGGCAACCAGCTTGGACAATGCGGCCTTCCCGCACTTCTTCTCAATGGCACGAGCAGAGGTCCATGGGATTGACGGAAATTCAATGGTGAGAGAATGGGCATCTAGTGGAAATATAAGCAACATGAATGGGAATCGTCAACAATATGCACTTGGGACGTGTCTGAAAATGGAATGTGCCCACCAGTTCTGGCCATTTCAATAGGGAAAATGCTGGCTTTAGCCCTTGATTCAAGGGTGCTGTAACCCTTTTTTCAGTCAAAACCACTTTTGCCAGCAAAAGTTGGGATTGAAAATCAGAAACGGAGCTTCAGCTCATGTTTTTTTTTGGCCTATGCATGGCATGGATCTAGCACAGCCCTTGACCATGGCATGGGATGGCCCAGGATGTAGCGGCCTTCGCCTCACAGGCGCTTGGAACCGTTGGAGCTGGAGATTCTTCGGCATTTTTTTTTTCGCATTTTTGATTCGGGTCATCTATTACCCTCTGGTAATTTAATATAGCTATTGAAAATGGCCATTTATAGTGGATTTACCCATTAAAAATGGTGATTTTCCATAGCTATGTTAGTTTACCAGAGGGTAAGTTGCCTTTTCCCCATCTGCAGAATGGATCTTGACAGATGCGGAAATCGAGTTTCAGCTTAGGGAAGCACCATTTTCAGCATCCCATTTTTCAAGAAAAATTGGCCAAGTTTGAACCAGTCGCAAATCAGCTGGGCTAGGTTAATGGTGATGCTGTGATCGGAAAAGTTGATACCTACTGGAGGAAGGGGCAAAACCCAACCAACCAAACATGGGGCAGCATATTTAAGGTCGGTGGGTGTACTTTTAGCCATACATAAAAATAACTTTATATACACAATTATCCAATTGATCAATAGTCTTGTTCAAGTGGCATCTTTGCATATCAACCCAGTCGTTTGGTTTATATCCCTGTCGTTGTTGGTTTTGGGTTCATTTAGGTGTCCCCTTCTTCCGGCTGGTATCGAAGCTCAACTTTGCCATGATTATATGCAATATGAAGAACACAGTATTGTTCGTGGTTATAACAGCGCGATTTTTATTGATGCATCAACGTCATTTTTGGCAGAGGTTTGTAACCTAGATTCGGGGCTATCCAGCGAATATACGTGGTTTTGTATTCTATTTGCGAACCAACATTGCCATGACAATCCCAGACTGGGCCGAAGGGAAATTCGGCAGGAATCCCTTGAAAACAAACAAACGTGGTTTCCCAAATCAAAGACCTCCAGAATTTCACAGATAGTTTATATGATATGTATACATATATATATATACATGTATATATATATATATACTCTTGGTGGGATATCTCTTGTTGCTTAATTCAAAGATTACCCTCTGGTAAACTAACATAGCTAATGAACATGGCCATTTATAATATTATAGTTGATTCCACTAGAAATGGTGATTTTCCATAGCACATCACCATTTTCCCATGGTTTTCCCGTGGTTTTCCCATGGTTTTCCCATGGTTTTCCCATGGTTTTCCCATGGTTTTTCCCATCCTTTGCTTCCGGGACGACCTCGTGGCCAGACCCCTTTACCTCCTGTGGGTCGTCCTGGTGGTGTTCCGCTCCCCACACGGGTGGTGAATGTCGGGGCCTTCAGGGCCCAGGTGGATGGGGATGCTTTGGTGAAGGATCGTCTAATGAAATTTACCATGACCACTGCCTAAATGTGATGACATGTGGATCAGCTGGATTTAATGCTGGGTAATGTATAAGTTACCATCTGGTAAACTAACAGTTTGCTATTGAAAATGGCCATAGAAATAGTGGATTTTCCCATTAATAGCATGGTGATTTTCCATAGCTATGTTAGTTTACCAGAGGGTAAGGATGTTTATAGTCATCCCCAAATAGATAGAAAAGTCGTCATCGCCGTTAAATGTTAATGGGATGACTACTTTTCCATCTATTTGGGGATGACTATAGTGATGTTTTATGAGGTTTAACGATGATGTGAAAAATGATGCTTAACAAAAAATATATTCTGATATTCTGTTGACGTGTTGATGAGATTTTGATGGTTTAGATCTCCAATTTTAAGTCATGGTATACTATAACTATTTGCCACGCTGAAAGGGACGGTACACTAATTTTCCCAGCTGAAAGTAATTTGCTTGTTATTTAAGATCAGCCATCATGTATGGTGGGTTTTTAGTGTGGAGATTCCCCAATGACTGCATGTTTAAGACTTGTGAAAGGATGCAATTTGCTCTCATAGAATATTGGGTGCAGCATTTACCTGATTTAACTGATGGACTGATTTCACCGACAAGAAGTAGGATCTGATATCCGCAAGGATTCGGAAAGAAGGGTAGACAACTCACAGAATCGCTCCACAGTGACATACTGTGGCAAGAAACGAGGCAACGAAGGCGGCAAGGTAGCCGACTCGAACGGAGATTTCGACAACTCATACACAAGACATATTATATATGATCCATATATGTATATCATGATATATATATATACACATAAAATAAACGAAATTTATGGATTCCATATATATATATATTCTTACATAAGCAATGAGATTCCTCCGGAGTTTTTTTCACTTCCGCTCCTTATCCTACGAATCGTTGCGCTGTGTCCCAGGCACAGGACTCCTACTCCTTTGCGCGGGCCGTCGGGAAGCCCACCAGTGGTGGTGAACTCTGGGAAAATCATGGGTAAAAACCATGGATTGGTTTAAACATCTACAGGAAACCATAGATTTTCCCATTCAATATGGGGCTTTCCTGTAAAATTTTCCTTAAACCAATCCGATAAAAAAACACATGGAAAAATCTATGGAAAACCTGGTTTTGTAATGTTTGAATTGGTTTTTCAACATCTTGAGACCGGGTTTTTCAAAACGCTGAGATCTTCGCTTCAGAAATCTTCCCATGGATTGATGTTTACTATGACTATACCCTGTGCACAGTGACTATACAATGCATTGTTCCTTCCATATGTTGCAGAGGCCTTTAGAAAGCAGTCAAATGTAAATATGAGCAGTATATAGCAGTATGTCATTGTGTCAGTCTGAGCTCTGGATAAACAATAGTAGACGGATGATAGACGTGATGACGATACGTGATCCCACAACTCAAGGATAGCTATGCATATACCCAGATGATGCCTTCCAGGCCGGTGGGCCTGCTAAGCTGTCCTATTTGCAGCAGTATAGTTTCATCTACCACCTGCAGAACACCATCTACCATATTCCGCAATCATGTACAACTACATTATAGGTATAAGATGATATAAGTATGAATATGTATATAATGTATATATGTATACATACAGCAAATCATGTATACATGACATCTATGATCATCTATGTACTGTAATAACATGTGTGATGTTTTGTTACTGTCTCATCGAGGTCCAAGGTCATGCCAAGATGTTAAACCTGGGCGGTCGAAACCCGCTGCTGCAGTGAGGGCCCGTGAGGGCCCGTGAGGGCCCGGAGATCAAGACATGTTCATGTTCACAATGTTTCAGCCAGTGACGATGCCTATCATCAGCTATTGGTCCATATCTTAGCAGAGGCCTGCTGTCCTCGAAATAGCGATTCATGGATGTTCATCCCCCCAATAGCCTGAGAAATCAACGATCTTCCAGCGTGAATCACGTGTTTCTTGAAGTACTGAACAGTCAGTTTTTGCCATATGGGTTTGTCTGAATGTTGGGTACACCATGGTACACCTAAATCCTCTGGTTCATGATTTAATTGATTTTTCTTATTAAAGGACGGTGGGTATGTCCCATTTTTCAGTCACACCCATAGTTTTGGCAAGTATTGAGGTTCCAGGCATCATTGAAGTGTTTTTTGTTTTTTGACAGATGACTACTCTGGACATCACAAATGAGCAGTGAATCGTCGCTCTCCTTGCGGGAATCGTCTTGTTTGGACACTCTGCAGTTGCGACGTCGGGTTGGTGGTTTCTTCACTTTTTCAAGGTTTTTGTAGGATTACTTCGAATACTTTTATCAGATGGGGTATATGGGGTATATCCAAACATGATAAATCATCAAAATTCTGAGTACCCATTTTTTTCAATCAAAGCCACATCAAAAAAAAAGAAGTGGTATTGATGACAAACTGCTCATGACCAGCTCTTGATCCATTTTGAAGAACTGAAAAATCGTTCATCCAGCTCAACCCATCTGTGGCAAATTAAAGTACTATCAAATTAAACGTGCCGAAACCACCAACCAGGACCAGCTGTATTATTTCAATTCGAGGGCGGCTGAAGAATTGGCATTGTTGGCATTGTTGGCTGTAAAGTTTGTTTACTGTATTACTGACTGGTATATTATTTAACTGGTATAGATATATGATACTGTTGGAGTAACAGTCTATTCATGACTGGTATTTACTGCTCACCGGCTGTTGCAACCGGCTTCAGGGGTAACCCCAATACCCTGCCGGATCCCAACGATATCCAACAATGGATGTGGGATGATGTGGGGGAAGCATAATCCATGTGAAGCCATATTTGGATGGTAGAAATCCATAGAAATCCATAGAAATCCATAGAAATCCATAGAAATCCATAGAAATCCATAGAAATCGAGTTCCGATCCGGAGAGCCACACAAAAGTTGGATTCGAGTCGGTTTCGGGTTTCGGGTTTCCGGTTTCGGGTTTCGTCGATTGAAACCAACTTTCGCTGTCGGGTTTCGGGTTTTGGGTTTCGGGTTTCGGGTTTCGGGTTTCGTCGCTTGAAACCAACTTTCGCTGTCGGGTTTCGGGTTTCGGGTTTCGGGTTTCGTCGATTGAAACCCACTTTCGCTGTCAGTTTCGGGTTTCGGGTTTCGGTTTCGCAGTTCGAAACCAACTTTAACAGTCGGTTTCGGGTTTCGGGTTTCCGGTTTCCGGTTTCGGGTTTCGTCGATTGAAACCAACTTTCGCTGTCGGTTTCGGGTTTCGGGTTTTGGGTTTCGGGTTTCGGGTTTCGTCGCTTGAAACCAACTTTCGCTGTCGGGTTTCGGGTTTCGGGTTTCGGGTTTCGTCGATTGAAACCCACTTTCGCTGTCAGTTTCGGGTTTCGGGTTTCGGTTTCGCAGTTCGAAACCAACTTTAACAGTCGGTTTCGGGTTTCGGGTTTCGGGTTTCGATCGGCCCTGGGGAAGTTAAGTCTTCAGAGTCGGTTTCGGGTTTCGGGTTTTCACAGTACCACGGCTGCCTCCCCCTGAGTCATGTGGCGAAGGGGGGAGGCGCCGTGCTAGCATTCGGTGGCCCACCCCAAGCCGCCCAAACTTACACCTTTCACGGGTTTAGGGTTTTCTACCCCCCATCCCCCTATCAAGGGGGTGACTTACTTTCTTCTTCTATTCTCTTGCTTGGGTGGCGCGTATGTGACTGGTTGCAGAGATGCCGCATCATTGTGTGCAACAAGCATTCGGTGACGCAAGCATTGTGAATGAAACGGACTGTGACCGGAAAAAGCTGGGTTTGGGCAAAGAGTTATTCGGAACCAAGCGTTTGAAAGCAGTGGTTTGAAATACATTTCTTGGCCCCCCACAGGGGGTCGTTCCAGCGCTAAAAACAGAACCAAACGCTCGCAAAATTTTCCAAACGCGTTTTTGGTCACCGCGTTGCATTTGAGCGATGTTTGCTCTATCCGGCCGTTCTTGGCCAACAGCCCCAAAAACAAGGGCAAAACGCTCGTTTTGAAGACCCAAAATGTCGAAGTTGTAAGATCACGCCGAAAACGGCACTTTCGAGGTTCAAAGGGGGGGGGGCGGGGCGGCCAAAAAATTCACGGAGGATGATTTCAAGAGACGATTTTCGACACCAGCGGCCGCAACAAAAGAAAATCACGCGCACTTCGGGAGGCGCTATGAAGGGGGAAACTCTCGCGAAATGTTTACTGTACATTTTGGTCATAACTTTGGGCGGTTTGGGCCCGCAAATGTGGATAAGAACATTTTTTTTAAAGATTTTGCTTGTTGCAGCGTTTTTGCCATGACAGAAAACAGAGGCAAAAAGCAAGGTTTTTCAACCCGAAGCGACGTCCAAAAAAAATGCGAACGCCAAAAAAAACGATCCAGGAAGACCAAATTAAAACGTGTATATTTGCTTAGAAAAGGCTATAGATGCGCGCCGAAGGCGCGCTTTGCGCTTTTTTCTTTTTGGACTGATTTGGCTTGCCCGGTCCGGCAGGAAGATATTTCAGGGAGGCCTTCTCTGCAAGATACTTGGCCTAACTGCGCCGGCGGCACCGGCCAGATAGTCTTTAGTGAGGCCCTGCTTCTGCAAAACTGCGGCTTGAATGGGCGCCGGCGCCGGCCAAATAGTCTTTAGTAAGGCCCTGTTTCGGCAAAAACTGGTACTATTTTGTCCCGCCGGGGCGCCGCATAGTTTTTAGTGAGGCCCTGTTTCGGCAAAAACTGGTGCTATTTTGGCCCGCCGGGGCGCCCAACAATCTTTAGTGACCGGTTTTTTTTGCGCGACTCAAGCTTGACTCGCCCGGGCGGCGGCTCAAAGTAGTGGAAAAAATAGGAAAAAGCGCCGCCTAGCTTTCCTTTTTCGGGATAACAACGGAGCCAGCGCCGCCGTCAGAAGACTTCTTCACAATAAACAATGGCAAGGCTGAGATGAAACGCCCGGGAAGGGCAAAACCCAAGGAGCCCCGCTGTCATGACGGAGACGTTCGGGAGCGGCACGCCTGGGTAAACAATAAACCCCTGAAGGTCCAAGATGTCATGACAGTGCCCAGGCCGGCCCCCCCCCCCCGACAAAGGCCTCGACGCAATTTGGAATGGAAGAGCCCGCGGAGACCTCGGCGCCGAGCAGGCGCGGCAAGGGGAAAGAGAGGGAACGAGATGGGGAGAGAGAGAGAGACCGAGCAAGAGAGAGAAAGACAAATAGACATAAAGAGAGAAAGAGATAAAGAGAGGAAGAGGACAGACAGAGAGAGAGAGAGAGAGACAGAGGGGACGAACAAACTGTGTCGCGTAAGCAGCAGCGCGGCTCAAGTTCCCTCCGGTTAACTGAGCACCTCGGCCCGAGCCACTCTCTGACCTCCACAATGGCCTCCCCGGAAGCTCTGGCCACGTTCCCGTTCGTGGTGCGGGAACGGGGAGTCGAGAGCGGCACCTTCGCGGGGACGTGTCGGGCCGCGCGCCTGGCGTTCCGGCGCTGGTGGCCGACTTTGGCGCGGTGGATGTTGCTGGAGTTACTGCAGGGGGTCACCCGCACAGGGCAGTCAGCTGTCTACTATGACACGCATGACGACCCTGACGCGGCCCCGCCTCGCCCGAGGGGCCGAGGGCTGAGTCACGCAGAAGCGTGGTATGAAGGGCTCTCCTGGCGAGTGGCCGCCCTGCCCCAAGGAGCCCCGCTGTCATGACGGAGACCTCCGGGAAGCGGCCCCGCCTGGGTAAACAATAAGCCCCGGAAGGTCGAGGATGTCATGACAGTGCCCAGGCGGAGGGGGGGTGCGGCGGCCCCCCCCTGGCAAAGGCCTTGACGCACCAAGCGTTGACGCACCAAGCGCCGCCAAGGCGCGGCAGCACGGGGCAGCAGAGGTGGTTAAGAACTTAAAGTAAAGACAAGGTAGCAAGATACCCTCAAGTTGGAAGGTTCTAGAATACCCCCCCCTGGGGATAAACACGGAGGGTTCTAGAATGAACATAAATCATTGTAGCACCTCCGGTCCCGTAAGCATTGTAGAACCTTGGAACCTTGTATAATACATTATATTTTATAGTATATAATACCATATGATGATGTATCTGTACGATTTAATTCGACGTCACGACGTCATCCCGAATTAACGAGGCAGAATTTCGAAATTAAGGGGATATGTACATAAAGTGCAGAAGGTCAAATAAGATCAGGTAAGGCCTTTACAACGTTGCACAGAGAAATACAGCTATTTAATGCTATTTCATAATATTTTAGCATTTGCCTATAATACCAACAGTTGATTTGGAAACACATTGATCTGGAATGTCCCAATTTTTTCTTGTGGGGAGGAGGGAAGGGTTCTAGAATGGTTTCCCTCATGTACCAAAGTGTGATTCAACATCTGTGGCTCATGGATTCCATTTCAGAACACATAGATGGACTCTATACACAGAAGGTCAAATAAGATCAAATAAGAATAAATAAGGCCTTCATCGAGTATATCAAGTTTTGGATGATTTTGAATGTTCTTTTAAGGGTGGAAGATACCATTTTAGAACCCATTTTAGAACCCAAAAACGGAATAGCTGCCAAAAAAATTGGGTTCCAAGACCCCCCTTGTAAATTCCATCTTAGAAACCATTTTTGGGTTCTAACATGGTCCCTAAGGGGGTTTGAAGCAACTTGAGAGGATGTAGCAAGCACACACGGGACTAACGCGGCAGCTTTCTGGCTCAAACCGCCTTAAAGAAGACCTCGCACTCCTCCCCATCACTGCAGAATGGCCGCGACCGCCCTCGCCGTTGCCGCTCTCAGCGTGGCGGGCACGTTGCTCACGCGCGAGGAGGCTGAGGAGTGGTCGCCCGTGTGGTCGGCGCACCGCCACCTGCGGCTTCAGCCGCAGAGTTTGCGGGCAAGCGGGGCCAAGGCCGCCCGAGCCCTGCTGGCCGCAACGGGCGGGCAAGCTTCGAAGCTTATGACCCGCTGGCCAAGCCTGCTCCGGCCCCGTGCGGGGCAGCGGCGAGCCCAGAAGCGGCATGGCACCAGGTTTCGCAGCGCGAAACCAACTTTAACAGTCGGTTTCGGGTTTCGGGTTTCGATCGGCCCTGGGGAAGTTATAGTCTTCAGAGTCGGTTTCGGGTTTCGGGTTTCGGGTTTCGAGTTTCGGGTTTCGGGTTTCGATCGGTCCTGGGGAAGGTAAGTCTTCAGAGTCGGTTTCGGGTTTCGGGTTTCGGGTTTCGGGTTTCGGTTTCGGGTTTCGATCGGTCCTGGGGAAGTTAAGTCTTCAGAGTCGGTTTCGGGTTTCGGGTTTCGGGTTTCGGGTTTCGCTGGTCGAAACCAACTCTGCAGACCTCTCTCCGGATCACGTCGCTAGAAATCCATAGAAATCCATAGAAATCCATAGAAATCCATGGTTTCCTCGTGATTCAAAGCACTTTGATCGAATCCGAACGAAGAAAACCCATGTGGATTCTTCGTCGTGCGACGACTCGGTTTATTTGATCCGACACCAATGGCAGACCGACCATGGAAGATATGGAAGTGTGAATCGTCTACTTAGGTCCCAATCATACCTCTGTTACTCTTGGTTTACGTGAAACGTTTAGAGATTGGGCAAGTCGAATTAGGTCTCGTTTGTGGGATCTTCTAAAAGAAATGATTGGCATTTACCAACAAAACCGTCATTGGTTGAGATCTGTTTTTATTTTTGACCAGCAGAACACCTGCTGACTTGTCAGAACAGTGTTGCACCCAGAACCTGTTGTTTGCTACGATTTGTGGCCACCTTTTGCTGCTGAAGGATAGAAAAAGGATGAGAAAGGCAGGTTTCGACATGTCAGAACCTTCGATGTTGTTGCAAAGGATTTCTTGATCCTCGTTTCACAGAGAATCTGGATGTTGAAACGGTTAGAACGGTTAGGAGTTGTGACCAAGTTTCAAAGTTACGAATGGTCAGTCATTGGAGTAAAGCACCACTACATGCTAGTTGTTGGAGTGCGTAACTTATGAGCATGTTGTTCATCATGGGTCTAAGTCACTCTATGCTATCATATCGCAATTGGGAAACCTCACAATGTTCTTTGGTCATCCCAATGTTGCCTCCTAGTTACGTTTTCCTTTTCAAGAGTCTGCATTTATCATCAGGGTTGAAGTTAAATCCAGCATGTTTTTTGTTTCTATATCAAGACTTTGCATGTCATTTAAGCTAAATCAAGGCTTGTTTTTAGTGATGATACGATGTACATTTGACGACATCAATTCATCACATGAACAAAAATAAGATCATCCGTTGCCCGCAAACACGACTGTTGGAAACTCATGGCCACCTTTGTTGAAAGGTAGATAGTTATGGTATGTTGTGACTTTTTACCTAACGAAATGGTGATAGAAAGAATGGAACGTTTTTTTTAGCCAATAATATGATCAAATGAGTTTGTCTAGAACTGTGTATCCCCCAAGTTATGGTCATTTTTATAAGGGACAAATCCGAATCACTTGCGCACTTTCCAGTCATGTTTGTTTACCATAATGTAAACTACGAAATACGTAGTGGTTGGTGCAATCACGTTTGACAAACCCGATTGATGGCTTAAAAGCTCAAATTTGCTAGTTAAAGCTCAATGTGTGACCCCCCGTTGAGCCCACTTTAAGTTAGTTAATTGCGGATAGTACCCCACTTAATGCGGCTGTGTATATAGTTGCCCGGCCGTTATTTTGATCGATTTCATGCCTATGCAAGTGTTGGCAATACCCACATCATCCCTTACTTATGGTTTCTATATACAACTTTTGCTGCTTGATCATGTTTGGTGGTTATATGCGTATACCGTATACATCCCAAAATGGATAGCAGCGACAATTTTGCAGGAAAAACCCTGGTACTATATATTTGGGGTAGAAAAAGCATGGCTTCCTGTAGATTTTCCCTTAAACCTTTCCATTGAATAATTTCTGAACAAATGATTTGATTTGAAGTGATCTTCGAAATGATTATCCCAGCTGGGGTCAATTCATCCTACCCATCTTCTTACATTGCATTTCGACTGATACTTTGGTGGGATGATCCCCATATTTGGTCACATCACTAGTCTCTTGTGTTCCCATTGAAGTTTTAAAGGTCACAACCATCCCATCCTTTATCCAAGTTGATAATGTCTCAGTTGACCCCTGTGGTTTCAGAGTGAACCTCTTCCTGAACCCGTCCTGCCGAAAATAGGCCCAAGTATCAAGATTCTCTTTAATATACCCTCTGGTAATTTAACATAGCTATGGAAAATCACCATTTTTAATGGGTAAATCCACTATAAATGGCAATTTTCAATAGCTATGTTAGTTTACCAGAGGGTAGTTTTCATGGGGTGAAACATGGTGAAACCAGCAAGTTAGTGAAACATCACCCGACCTGTTGAGTACTACATATCCGGTGTTGGGATAGAACTATATATATATATAGCTCATGTAGCGAACGCAAAATTCAATGATGTACAGAAATTGCCAAGAAGATAGAAAAGGTTCACTGTAGGAATTCGTCACTATGTCACTATGTCAAGAGAAAAACCTACTAAATTCTATCTTTTGGGGGGGTCCTATACATTTAGATCCACCCATTGTATCCAATTCTATGGTTTTCTATCCCTGTCCAATTCACCGCAGGATGAAATTCGAAGAGGTCGACGAAGCCTTGAAGAACTGCACGGTGCGCAATCAGGGATTGGGCCCCCGCCATCGATTTGAAAATATGGCAACAAACAAGATGACGCCACACCACCATACAGGACACCACACCTGCAAATTACAAGGTACTTAGCTAAGCTGGTTCACAGCTAAGGTGTCACAGCTGTGTTTATTGTAGATATGGCGCTCAGGGTCTAAATTTTAGGCCCAACCACAGATTTGGGTTGTGTTTGCTGACCTTTCAATGTTAGGAACCAATTCTGATCCACGTACGTCATTACTGGAGGGCACCACCTTATAAGATCATTTGCCTGGGACTACCGGGTACATAAGTCATTCGGACAAAAGATCGGGCAAAGCCATCCACCTGATGAGGTTGGAATCCCAGAAGGGTTAAGCCATGGAGTCACATGGGTGGAAACGGTGGAAAGTCATAAATCCTACTAAAATAGTTGTAAATATTCACCCTTTCGGACCTCCAACTGGGCATTTTGGGGCTTACTATCTATGTCTCATTCTATATCTAATATGTGTGTTTATGTCTATATCAATGCTATATCTCTATGTCTATATATATATATACACATTTGTATCCATAGATTACATCTATCTATATATTATATATATAGTTTTGCACATCCAAAAAGGCATCACCCCTGCTTGCTCCATCGAGCCATCAGGCTGCAGTCATTTGCCCGGAGCCTTCAGAGGCGTACAACACAACAATCACGGGGATTTTAGCAGGGGAAGCACCATCAAGAAAAGTATAATATTGCTATGATAGGTGATATTTATAGGGGATATACAATAGCAGTATAGATTATAGGGGATTATAATATATAAATAATATCATGATACATATATCTACTTCTGTATACGGAACTATGTATAACAACAGGTGACTGGGCTTGTTCCCTTTTGCGAATCATGGATGAAGCATGGTGAAACCATCCATAGATGGGTGAACTATGGTTATTTTCATCACAAAAACGAGTCGTGGGATGCAAGTAGGGATCGTATGATGTCATCTATGTCTGTTTTGGGATCGAAGAGAGATGGAAAAAATGATGCCCTTAGCACTTCAATGCTGAATGTATTGCTTTTAATTGCTATTAAACAGGGCAGATATTCTCTCCCTCTCTCACCACTCTCTCCACATGGGCTCAAAATGACTGACCCCCGATTCGGCATGGTTCCCCTTTGGTGTCATCAAACATGGCTGGCTAGAAAATCCGCGTGGCGATGGGCGTTGAAATGGGAAAATCTTGGATTAGAATCCAATGGTTTACTGTTAAATCCCATTAAAACCCACTAGAACCATTGCAGCCCATTAAATATTAAATCCCATTTGTCAGTGATACCAAATATGATGAATTTCGCTAGCGCCCACTGGTACCCTCCCAATCACTTGAGCGATACACATATATACCTAAGTGGCCTAAGTGTAACTTACAGTTGGTTGCTGGTTAAGTCATCTGAAATATCATTATTTGCCGGTTGAATCCTCAAAAAAAAATCTGAAATCTCTCATGTGAGCCGCGAAAAAATCTCTCAAGATGTTCATACTATGTTCAAATCTCTCAAGATTCAGTGAAATCTCAATGGTTCTTGGTGAAGTCCATGGTTAAATCCAGGATGGTCAAGCCTGGTTAAGCCTGGTTCAAGCCACACGAGTTCCCAGCATTTCCCGGTGACCGGTCGTCACTTCAAGGCCTCGGAGTCGGCGCTGGAGGGCGCCAAGTTGGCGCTGCGCCAGGTCTTGACGGGCGCGGAAGAGCTGAAGCAGGTGCCGACCTTTTCCCGACCTGGCGATCCCACTGGTTGGTTGATGAAAAAAGAGGGGTTAGTTTACCATTAAAACAGGTAAATGAGGGGTTAATTTATACCTGTTGTTGATTAATAGAGGTAAATGATGATATATGGTATACCAAACCGGCCCCTCTATTTTTACCAAAAGGACATTATTGTGCGGCGATGGCGATGATGTGGCGATGGAAGCGCAGTCTGATTTTGTGTCTTTTTTTGGGGGAAGGGTATGATTTTGTGACGAAATAGTGATGAAACCCTTGACTTCATGGGATGAGACCTTCCAGTTGATGATGAAACTTAAGATTGATGGGACTTCAGAATTAATTATATAGACTTTTCATAGTATTATCAGAATACTGTGTTATGATTACATATTATTACCCAATAATGGTTGATGACCATAACAATAAGCCATAATGATTGATTTACTGGGGTTGTTATTGATTCCGTGGGATGAATCATGGGGATATAACTAACCAACTTACAATAAAGTTTGTTAGGTAAGTTGGTGCACGTTTCTTTGGTTTTTTGTGGGTGGATTGATGATGGGGATACAACTATAGTATTTCAAACATAACTGGAGGGGCCTACATTGTAGGCATTTTGCATGATTTAATACTTTAATGGGGATTGGTACAGTACTTATTATAAATTGCATTAATTTACCATAAAGATCAAACAGCCATATTATATTCATTATGTTGCCAGGGAAATTGTTTTGGGGCAAGGGTGGAGTTAACCTGCAAAAATGATGGATAACTATTTCATGGGATACGATCAACATTAACCAAGAATAAGAATATGACAAATATGCCATTTGACTGTCTGAACATGGGGATATCCCCCGAATTTATATGAATTTATGACCATGAAAGGTAATGTTAACCCAGGATTTTAATGGATGACATGGTTTGATGGTGGTTGGATAATTGTGACGTTTAACCAAATGGCTACTCTAATGGAAGATTATCATTGTAAAGATGGATGCTTTTCCATCAGACATGTTTAATCAACAATAGTGCGGGAAGAGTAACTTAATGCCAGTTGGGTACTTGTTGCTGAAAATCGTTCGGATCTGTCCAAAAATGAGGTGATTTACCCTCTGGTAAACTAACATAGCTATGGAAAATCACAATTTTTAATGGGAAAATCTACTATTTTATAATGGTAATGTTCAATAGCTATGTTAAATTACCAGGCCGGGTACCATCAAAGATGGAGATTTGGGATACAATGGGATGATCATTTCATGAGATTTCACCAAGAATATCCAGTGGGGTTTACTAACCCAGGATATTTTGGTAATTCGGGGTGCACACAAGTGCTGCTAATTGATGTATTACCCTCCGGTAATTTAACATAGCTATTGAAAATAGCAATTTATAGTGAATTTTCCCATTAAAAATGGTGATTTTCCATAGCTATGTTAGTTTACCAGAGGGTATATATTTTGGATGGTAGCTCCCCCAATAGTCAGGATTGATTCTTCCGGGTTGACCTTATTTGAGAAGGGACTAGTCGACCTTGGTGAGTTATGATGTTTATACTGCTAGGGAATTTATCCATCACAGATAGGGAAGTTATTTGTTAAAACTCGTTTATACCCTTGATTTACCACCGATTTATGATCATGTTCAATGGGGAATGATGATGAACCAGTGGATTTACAATCTGATTTTAGGGGTTTTAGCTATCAATGAATGGATTCCTTGCTGGGATGCTGTATTTTGGAAGCAAATCGCTGTTTGTTTAAGTTGGAAACATGGGGCCTTTTTTCAGCTAGGTGGAGATTTTTTAAGCATCAAACCAGGGGATTTATATAACTGGGGCAAATGACAACAGGGCATGACATACCCTCTGGTAATTTAACATAGCTATTGAACATGACCATTATAAAATAGTAGATTTTCCCATTAAAAATGGTGATTTTCCATAGCTATGTTAAATTACCAGAGGGTATCAATTATGGGGATATACTGATATAACCAACTGAATATGATATCAAGCGTGTGAGCAGTGACCAGTTGAGCCTGGTTGAGCATCGTTGAGCCAAGGTTTTGAACTGTCAAACATATGGAGATCAGTTAGGGATGAATGATGCTTGGTGGTTGATCAGTTATGATTTATGATCAGTTGGGACTTCAAACCTACGTTGCTGCTATCTGTTTTTTGATGGTTTATTCGGGATTCGAAAACACATGGTGGGAGCCCTGTTTTCACCCACCCAGCCAACGCTGCTCACTTGGGGATGCCAACAAATGCGAGGTTTCACCGGCACTAAATGAGGATTTGACTATCAATCAAGGGGATGCATTTGAACAAGTCTATAAGTCTATATAAGTACATTTGGTTGTAAGGATGCAGCTGGTATAGATGTTTCACTTGCAAAATGATTGGAGATATTGTCGCTAATCATCTTGGAATGAACTGAGTCTCCATTTAGAAGTAGGGATCATAGTAACCGGGACGATCAACATGAAGTGTGCACAAATCAGCAATACTTAGTATGTGATATGAGGCACAGAACATCATTGCGGAGATCTAAACGACTGGGAACCTCTGAAGCAAAAACGGGTAAAACATCCACATGAAAACCACTTATGACCGCGATGTTTCCAGCCAAGAATCCACAATATAGACATACAACCCATTTTTCTACTGAACATATCCTAGCTATCCCTGGCTACAAACCATGTTTGAACCACCAATATGTTTGAACCACTCAGTTGCGCTGCCCTTGGATCCTTGTCATTCGCAGAACTCAGGTGATCTTGTTAAGCCATGTTGGGGCACAGGACAGCAAGGGAGGGCCCGGAAGCTAAGGATTCGGCGCATGGCGCAGGTTTGAGTTTTTTTTCTTTAGGGAGAAACATGGAGAACTTGAATCTATCTATCTATATATATAGATCATATCTCTCTCTGGCGAATGGTTTTTTGGGGGTTAATGATGACTTATGCGGTGGATCTCACCCTCATGGTGAATTGATGTTGATTGATATTAAATGATATTAAATGATGTCAGTATTGGGGTATTGGATTTTTCATGGGGCATGGGATTTTGGTGTGGGACGGTGTGGGACGGTGTGGAACTATTTTTGGGATGATATAGGGATGAATTTTCACTACGAGGTGGGGGCCCCTGGAGAACTAAGTTGGTGCACATAACTGGGTTAATATGATGGTGTATGGTAGATATGACAATACTTAATGGGGTTTATAAACCAACAAACATAACTAGGGTGCCGCACCTTGTACAGATGATGGGCAACATAATTGGTGGGTGAATGGTCGGTTGCTGGCTTGTGCTCTTGCAACTTTCAGGGTGGAATATAACACACACCCTGCTGGAAATGGATGAACTCTAGGTTAGTACCCAAGAAAGGTGATGGATTTGCCCAGATAAAATTGAAGTTCTGAATCCAAAAAACATGGGAGCTCAACAGCCAAAATTGAGATGCCTTTCTTTCAGCTAATCTTAAGCACTCAATTTATCAAGTCAACTACTTTGGGATGCAGTTCCAGTTAGCAGTGGATATGCTTCACCATAGTCATAGAGATTATAGTCCAATAGAGGTTTTATTCTATTTTATGGGGTGAACTCAACATTGTCACACCCAGAAAAAGTATCCCCAACCGCAACCCCAAGTAGCTTCTGTATATCCCATGATATCCCATCATATCCTATATAAATCCCATTATAAATCCGTTCTGAAATCGCCATGAAAATCCCATGATCCCATCGGCCATGACTAATATCAACCCATCGAAAAAATCCCATGATCCCATCAGATCCCCATGGGTTTCACCGCAAGGCGAGCGCCGGTTCACCGCAACGAGGTTCAACCTGGGTGCTTTCTTCAGCCCCAGTGGGACCTCCTGGGCCAGCATTGAGGTGCTGATCGTGCCGGGATGACGGGATGGTTATTTTATGGCATATTTTTTTGGATATTTATGGGATATGGGATAGTTATGGGAATATTATAAAATGGGATTTTCCATTTATGGATTATAAAATGAGATTTATTATAGTTATAACTATCCCATTTATAGGATATTTTATGGCATAGTTACAGGATATATTTTATAAAATGGGATTTATATAACTAATATATGACTATCAAGGGAATGATGGGGATTTTCCATTTATGGAAACCCCAATATACCCTCTGGTAAACATACCAAAAAACTATGGAACGATCCACCATGCTATTAATGGGAAAACTCACTATTTCTATGGTCATTTTCAATAGCTATGTAACAAATTACCAGGGGTAGATGCAAATGGGATATCTAATGGGCTAGGCAAATGGGATATCTAATGGGATATCTAATGGGATTTAATGGGCTAGGCAAATGGGATATACAAATGGGATATCTAATGGGATATAATGGGAGATTCATGGGATATGCAAATGGGATATCTAATGGGATTTTTCATGGGATATTCATGGGATTTAACGGGGATATTCTTACCTGTACACAGCATGTATATTTATCGATGCCGCCATAGGATGAGCTGACCTCTACAGCCCGGAGCGCCAGGGTGACGGCGTGGCAATGGGAGATTCAACCGTTTGACCGTTTGTAGATGATGTTTAGACGATCACAATATCAACATAGCTGATTTTCGATTGTTTCAGTATCAGGAGTTGATCTCAAGAAAACCAAACGGCTATTTTTTTAAGCACATCCTAGTTTTTTTTTTCCCGGATGGAAGGCTTATTAGTTCTAAACGTTTGGGGGGAGCATGATTTAATCTATACACCAACAAACCACGGGGTCCCCTATGACAGTGCACTTAAAGACCAGAAATTTCACGGCGCCTCTAAGGTGCCGTGCGGGGGTTCTGCGTATTTCGGATGGATGGGGATTTTGAGAATCACCAAAAAAATGCGGGTTTTGATGGATTTCATATGAAATCGATGGTAGAAAAGCATGCAAAACCTCTGCAAGGGTTCGCTCAGGAAGTGATTTTCGACAACCCTTCCAATAGTTTGCACACTTTTTTCTCGTCTTTGTGTCCGCATCAAACTTTTGTTTGGCCATATTTGTGGCACAGGTCAGCAAGACCTTTCCAAAGCAATTGTTCGCACCTTCAAGAAGCACAACAAGAACATCTTATGACGTAGCATCCTGTGATATAAATATAACGTAGCTTGTAGTTATAGAAGAAGTCCAAAAACACTTATCATACCGTAGCATGAACTCTAGAAAAGTTATTGTGACGTAGCATCAAGGACGTTATTACCCCAACCCACCCTGCCAAAACAACCCCACCCCAAGTCTATGACGTAGCAACAGGAACAGTATATAACGTAGCGACAGAGGATGTGGACGTGCAATAAGGAAGGTCTTCTGACGGTAGCATCACGCTAATTTCGCAAGTGCAAGCACGTTATTGCCCCAACCCACCCAACCAACCCCACCCCAAGTCTATGACGTAGCAACAGAAACAGTATATAAACAATAGTAAAAAGTACACGAATGCACGGCATCTTATAGGCGCCGACACCAAAAACACACATTTAAAGATGTTTTGTTTGTGCGTATAGCTGGTTTAGCTATCTGTTGTGTGCAACAATGACTTAGCGTATCTTAGCCCCAACCAGTGATATCAGGCGTGTGCCTTCACATTGTTGCTTCTATCCCCATAATTAAACAAAACCATATACTGCTATGTTCGAATTTGGAAACTCTTGACCCATACAATTCATCCGAATGTTGCACGTATCTATAGAAGTTATGTATGTATGCCATGTTGGATATGTCTGTCTTTTTGATGCAACAGAGTAAGAATAATATCTTGATCAGCATTTTTTTAAAATGTACAATGAATATAGCTTCAGTATAGATTCCATATACTTTAATATACCAGTTTATTGACCATAAACATATCTTTAATAAACCTTTAGTAAACTCTTGGCATACCTTCAGTATCCCTTTTTAAATACAATCTAAAAACTTTGATATACTATTCAATATACCTGTAGCATTCCATTGGATAACGATGAAGCTACCTTTAATATACAATTTAGTTGGCCTTGAAAATACCTGTAGTATACTTTAAATATACCTTCAATGCATAAAACTTCACTACACCATTTAATCTATATATCTTAAATATACAATTTAATCTACCTTAAATATACCATTTTATTGGCCATGAACACATCTTTAATGCACCTTTAGGATACCTCCCTACCTCTAGAATACCTTTTATTTTCCATTTAATTTGTCTTTAATAAACCTTTAATGTACCATCTATACTTAATTTACCATTTAAGAATCGTTAATATTCCATTTGATATACCATTAATATATTATTAAACAATATTAAACATACCGTTTACTACACCTTTAATATACCTTGAAGGTATATACTTTAATATACTATTTAAGTGACCTTGAAAATACCACTATGCCTCCAAAATACCTTTTACTTACCATTTAGTTTGTCTTTAATAAACCTTTAATATACAATCTATACTTAGTTTAATGTAAGAATCATTAATATTCCATTTGATATACCATTACTATATGATTTAATATGCGTTTAGCATACCATTTTATATACCATGAATCTACCTCTAATATACCATTTGATTGACTTTGAAAATACCTTTAATATACCTTTAGTATACCATCTAATACACCTCTAATATACCATTTAACATACCTGTAGTATACCTGTGATATTCCAGTCTGGCTATGAATATATATATATATACAAATATAATATATAATATATGTATATATCTTTAGTATATTTTTAAAATACCTTGTGTTTACCACGTGTTTGCTTTTAATATACCTTGAATATACCATTGCCAGCTCTCAAAAACGGCGTTTTTTTTTTTGGGGGGGGTAGCATATATATATATATTAAATACACATTAATACACCAAATATATAAATTCCATCCATCGAATCCACATGATCCGCGCCAAGGCCCGCGCTCGAAGCGCCCAAAAGGCGCTACGCCACGTCATCGCAGCTCGGTTCGCGCAGGACGACTCGAGGGGACTCCGAAGTCACGACGTGCTGTGGTGCTGTGTAGCTAAACACGTAAACATACAATGCAGCATGTGTTCATGTGTATATATAGCTAAACAAAATGCCTAAGTTATCTAAGTTCACATTAGTTCACATGATTGGCGTTTATGTATACAATGGATATAAAATGGGAATATACCAACCAGAATGGGGATTTTTCGTATGATCTATGTGGAGGTTTCCTAAGTGAGGGTGCACCCCTATCCAAGTCACAACAACGGTTCATGGAAAACCGGTTCATTCACTGATCCTGAACCATTACAACCATAGTTGCTATAGTTGAGGTCCAGTTACCGTACTAATAGGTTAAATTGCGACCTGACCTGTCAAAACATCAACTTTGTTTTATAGTAGCCTACAGTAAATTAACATGGGCCCTGAACATAGCAATGTTTTAGTAGAAACTAATCTTCCAACCTCCCAGCAAATAGAGGTGAGACATGATGTTTTACATCTAATGTGATCTCTTTGCAAAACACTTATAGTGGGCCTGAAACTATCAATGTTGTTACTATGTCCAATCAGAAAAGTTGGAAACCTGTGAGGGGGACAGCATCATCTAATCCATTCGATCCTGGATCCAAGTTGTTGCTCATTTTGAAACCAAGGTTCTGAGGCTTCGCGCTATTGTAGGAAAACCCCAAAGTGGGAATGTAATCCTATAAGTGAATTTTCACAATAGTAGTGAATGGCCATTAACTATTGTGAAAACTATATATTAGTGAACGGACATTTCTTAACTATCGATGTATCAGTCAATGATTTTTTGGTAACATGACCTGATGGGAATCCAAGCCATGACACCGGCAGATGTTTGTTTGGACTGCGCGTGGATTTTTAAAGGTTGGCAGTTGGCAGAGGTGTGAAAGAGCTGGCTTGGTCTGGGTATCGTTGTTGATTCTAGGTGACAATGTTGTCATGCTTCAACTTGAATCTAGTTGATATCTACGAGTAAACTGTGTGTGGTTGACAAATACATCATAAAAACAGGATTACCCGGGGTAAACTAACATAGATGGACACCCGAATGGTTTCCCATTCGGAAGAGAATCAAGAAAATGGTGGGATTTCCACATCTACATTGGTTTAAAGGGTAGATTGATGTAGTTTCTTTTTTAAGTTAATCTAACATAGATGTCTTTTCCACTTAACCTAAACACTGAATATATTTAGTTTCAGAGATGGTTTTTTCCAGTTAAGCGTTCTTTTCCAGCACATATTCCCAAGCTAAGCCCAGGGGCGTTGGACAGATCCGAGGTACGGGTTTCGGATCCTCCACCTACATCAGCGTCGAGACAGGCCGGTCCAGAAATCATCACCATGGGAGTCAGTGGGATATATAAACTTTTTCATTGTGGATTATCTATTTATATATCTATATATAATTGTAGATATTATATATGTATATATTTGTATCTGTATCTGTATATGTATAAACGTTAAGTTTTTTCTGCAGGTGTCCCTTGCTGGTTACATCCTTGCAAAACAGGGCCAAATATGTGGCTCCTTCAACTGCCCTGTTGATTTATGCTGGTTGTCTCTGGTTGTCCGCTGGACTTGTTTAGGCCTCCCTTGAAACATTACAGTATGGGAATACATGTTTGGAGGCGATACAATGAGAAGGCCCTATTGTTGGGGCCCATTTTCATCCCAAAAGTAAGTTCCAACACTTATGGTGAGGAGTGATGGGGGAGATCATTTGATGTTTTGCCACTGCTCCAGGCAACAAAAAAAACTCCTGAAATATTTGAAACATTGGATGGACATGAACTCAGACCCCTCAAGCCATAACGAGTTGTTACATATCATGAGCTATCATTTTTTTGTGCAAGTGATCAGCCATCAAGCATCACTCACATTTTTTGGTACGTTTTTGGTGGCTCCTTTGAACCAAGGCATGACATTGTCATGACCTAAATCCAGGGAGTCGAGCAACGCAGGTGCGATGTTTGCCTGCAGATGAAAGCGCCTCGGCGCTGGATGACGATTCGGCTTTTTCTTGTAGGGGTAAACATATGTCCAAGAAACCAAGTGATCAAACACGGAAATATACATACATACATACATACATTTACCAGGAATTTGACTTATGTAAAATTAATTAAAATTATGTATTGTAGATAGTACAGGAGTTACACATGGCACACTGTCATTCTCAAGAGTGAGCACGTGGTGCGCATGTGACACGCTTCATTTACACTCTGGCAATCAAGCCTAGCAATGGAAAATCCACCATTTACAGTGGATTTTCCAATTCAAGCCTCCATTTATAATAGGGGATATGGCAGCTAGCCATGTTTGATTGCCAGGGTAACAATGGTAGATGATTTTGCTGCAGATGGAGATTCTTCATCCCTGAATGCCTGACTGACCCTACCTTGGTACATTCCTCCATTGCTGGGAGGAGTATGGGTTCTTTGCCTTCCTTAGTTGTTCGGGTATTTGCGAATCAATCTACATATTCACCTATTTTCTTGCACTTGTAGTGCCACATACTGGTACCAAGGATGACCATGGCAATCTTTTTAGTGTTTTTTACTTGGAAGGTGAACTGGATCTGAAACTGATCCATGGCTACACATGCACATTCATACACACATATATATATATGCATACAATTATGCAGGCATACCCAAGCCAAGTAAATACATGACATGTGTATATATATATATACATACAATATATATATATACACACTGTATGTATATATATATACACCTACAATAGGCAATGTATTGAGACCCGAGGTGCCGAGGGCTACACCAGCCCAGAAACAGCGGCAGAGGCCATCTACCAGGCCGAAGCGAAACAGACGTGTGCATAGCGACGAGACGTGTCGGAAAGTGTGGTTTTAACATGTAAAAAAACCCTTCAAGAGTGGGGATTGAACCAGGTTTTAACTGTTTTAACCGCAAAAAAAAATAGACAATGGGGAAAAGTAATAGTCACAATGACCAAGAATGGGTCTGTATACAAATATGATTAGCATGAACATATATAATATATGGTTTGCCCAAACATGTGGCAGTTTCGATGGGAAAATGATGATCAACCATCAGATTCTCCAACCTATCTTCAACAAAACTGGGGTTTGAACCAGCTGGATGATCCCGAAAATGTGTTGCAAGATGGGTCGAAAATAGAAACTAATGAAATATTATAGAATATGTTCCAACATGCATCCATACGTAAATATCTGCTATATACACGTGTATGTCAGTATTTATATATATATACACGCACCCGTAATATATATATATATACACACCCGTAATATATATGTAAATATATACACGTTTATATACGTATATATATATATATATACACATTGCCTATATATATATATATTCATATGCCTCTATGTATATACAGATATATGCATACATATTTAAATACATATATATATAAACATATATATATACATATATATATACATACATACATACATACATACATGAATACATACATACATACATACATACATACATACATACATACATACATACATACATACATACATGTAAATAAATAGATAAATATGTTTACATATATATATATATACAAATATATATATATATACAAATATACATATATATATGTACATATATATATATGTACATATATATATAGATATACATATATATATACATATATATATATATATACAAATACATATATATATATGAATCCCAACAATCTTCGGGGACCCATCCCCACGATTAGTCTTGTTATTTGATGGATACGGTAGCCGCAAAAACGTTTGCGGCGAAATCTGAGGATGGGCTCAGACGATCTTTCAAGTTGGTTGCATCCCAAAAATTGGGATACTCTATGCCCCAAAGTCCGTTATACTATGGTGGCCATAGTTATCATTCTTAGTGTTTATATGTCATATGATAGTTGTATATATCAGAATGTCCCAAAGTCAGATATCCACCATCACTATTAACCCTCCTCTTTGGGTAAAAAAAATCTGGAGTTTGGCATCGCTCTGGCCACTGCTCTTGGGCCAGGTCTTCAATCGCTCCGTGAATTCGAGCTTCATTGTGCTGGAGGCGCTGAAAGATGCTGATGAAATGGATGAAATGGTGCGATTCTATGATTTCTACATACTGTAGCTTTAAGGAAAATGCGGGGGAAGAAAACAACAAAGACATCAAAACACATGGTAGAGTGGTCGCACTGCTTCAGTCCCCATTTTTTTGACTTGGGTTCGTTTGAAAATAGGGTACCAATGATCCATCGGACAGAAACTGGGAATAAATCTGCCATTTTCAGACAACGAACAATGCCAAAACATGTAATATATACACATGCCAATGTCTTATATAATGTTATATATGTATATGTATATACATATATGACATATATTGTCTATATTTATGTCTATCTGGGCCTTTATTCGTTACACCGATAAATGCTCAGCTGCCTACAGTAGCACTTTTTGGTGATTCGTAGCACTTTTCTAACCGCACTTTGGCACCAAAATTTGTACCAAATTCCTGCCCAAAGCGGGCGCAAAAACCCGTCAAACGAACGCAAAAAATGTCAAACAGGTGCGAACAACAATTTTTGCCAGGAGCCTGGACAATATAGCAGAAACAAATGAAACCACAGATGCAAACTCAGACAGTTTTCCTTCAAACGATCAAAAAAGATTGAAACGATCAAAAATCAACGTCGAGCAGAAGTGTTTCAAGGATCAGGTACAGTATGTATACTGTAGATTACTGTACTATGCAAACCATTGTTGATTGTTATTGTGACATGTTTCCCTGTTCAGGATGGTGAGAGCGATGCTCCAGCGCCTGACTGGGGTGAGCTGTCGGATGCTCCAGGGGACTCAGGGGACTCAGGGGACTCAGTCCCTTTGGGGAACTTGGGGAACTGGGAAAATCTGAACATATTTAGGGCAGATGCATAGAGTACATGCAAGGTGGTGTCCCCAGTTATGGCTGAAATCATCCCATGAAAACTAGTTCGATATATCACCAACAAAAACAATAGTGAAATTGGACTTATAAACCAACTTGGCTAACGAACTGGGGCACCATCCTGTGGGAATACTGAAAATGAATAACAGCTCCAGATTTATAACAACTCAAACATTTATATACTATATATACTATAGTACCGTACACCCATGAATAACCTTCAACAAGACCCAACTGGAACAACATTATTTATGATCACGTTTAGGTTATATAATGTTAATAACCTTGAACTGTACCCATTGCTTCCAACCCCAAGTTTAACGGGTTCATTGGTATAACCCCATGCTTCCAACCCCAAGTTTAATGGGTTCATTGGTATAACTCCATGTCTTTGCTTGGCCCCATCCGGAAACTGGTTCTATAAATTATATAAGATGGCAATGTTATTGTGGTTATAGTTAGATTCAACCATAATTGATAGATAGTATGAAACCTTTGGGGATAATCCACCAACTCCCCCAACGAACAAGACCTAGTTTAACAGCTTCGAGGAAGGCCATGCTTAAAACCTAAACGCATACAAGCTGGAGTTCCCTCGATAGCTAAGTTTTTTTTTTTTAAAGTTAAGCATTGTTTTACGGTAGATATCAGGGTATTTCATGAGCTTCATAAACCACCTCGCAACATCTCGCAACATCTTGGGGGCCCACCTGGTAAAAACTACTTTTGATGACCCCAACTGCACCAGGTTCCAACATCTTCCAACATCTTCCAACCATCCCCAGGTTGCTGCCCTTCGTGGGCCCCGAAGTCTGGCGAATCGAGGTGCAAAGCGTTACGCGCACGGTGCCTGGCAGCCCAGGATGACACATGGAATCTCCGCAACGTGGCAACGATCCATCTGAAACCAACTTGAGTTGCCAAGTACCTGCCAATGTCATCGATCCGAGGCTATTTCTCCAGCAATGGGCGGATGAGTTTTTTGGTCCCGGCAAAAGCGCCTTGCGACAGGGTGTCCGGCGGCCCAGGGATGATGTTTCGTCCATGAGTTGGAAGATGAAGTCCACATGTTCCGTTTTTTCCATTTGGTCATTTAACAGTTTGCTATTGAACATCGCCATTCTTGTGAATAGGTCATATATATATAATAGTTACGATCGGCCATTTTCATCCATTTTCCTTCGATTTTCGTTTCAAAATGTGGACCAAATTAAGGAACATTTCGATGGAAGGCGAAAGGGGGTACATGTTTGGTGGATATGTGTGGTGGGTTTTGTGAATTTGACACTTGACATGTTTGTTCTGGTTGGTGGTTTGGAACATTTTTTATTTTTCCATAGATATTGGAAATAATCATCCCAACTGACTTTCATATTTTTCAGAGGGGTTGAAACCACCAACCAGTTGTTTTAAAAGTGGATGGACATTGCTAATGCTATCAGATAGTACCAGAGATGTTACGTTCCGTGAATTTCGGTGATGTCACAATCACTTGACTGACATATTTTGCAGGGCTGGTTACTGTAGATGTTCATGGGCTATTTTGGATGGTCTTTGAGTCAAAGCCCAACTATAAATGGTTTCTGGTTGGTTATATATCAAGATATATCATAATTTCATCCCCAAAAAATCATGGTAAAAGAATACAGTACATGTTTCGGTGGTCAAATCCAGTGTTTCGTGAGGTGAAAACACCGGCCTGGCGACTCAGGGAGCGCTTGGGAGGATAGGCATGTCATCATTGCCATGGCCATGGAGTTTAGATGATATCCTGGTCAGAAAAAAAAGGTGAACATCAATGATTAAATATTTCTTGTCACAACTATGAGAAATAAGATTCTTCAACCATAGAATGTGAGGATTCAAGATGATTTATACAAGCACCATCAAAGATCGGGATATCGGGTTATAGCCAATGATGATTTGGTTGGTACTTTCAATATTTCATGTCCATCTACCTGGAATTGCTCAACATACCGAGTGATTTGCACTCTGCTGCACTTGTTCCTCAATGTACTCAAATGATATATATATATATGTATATATATATATAAATATCAGAAGCACTGCAGTCTACTTGAAATTCTGGGCAGTTTTTGCATCCTGTCCGCAGAAAAATGGACGGTTTTTCAGCGTTGGACGAAAAATGGACGTGGGAATTCAACAAGGGTTATCCAGCAAACCAGTTGAAGTTCGGGGACTGCAGACGTCAACAAAATTGTTGGAATTTTCATCTACACAATGTTCTTGGATTTTTGGGTATCTATATACGTTAAAATGATGATGATGATGATGATGATGATGATGATGATGATGATGATGTTTACAGATATCTACCTGCACAATCCGATATCGATATGGACTTTATATCGCGCCTTTTTTACACCCCCAAATGTGAAACCTCAGATGTTCGCGCACCCTGAGGACATGGCCTCACGGGCAGTGACTAACAATCCCAAAGATGTCGTGCACAAACTGACTGCTCGATCTACAGACGCATCCAACAATGGAAACACTACAAACCGCGCTAAAAAAAGAAGAATCGATATCTATTTTCATGATATTTTGCACAATGTTTTCCATGTCACACATGTTATTTTTCAAACTCTGCTGATAAGTCACTGGTTGTTCCCCCCCTGGATCGCGGTGGACCTTGGATTAAAAACTGGTGGCTTTCCAGGTGCAGTTTGAGAGAACGCCCAGTGGAGTTCTCTTCAAATTCCGACCCCTCACCGTGAAAGATGTCGGGGATCCTCGGGGGTCCTGGCGTTGGGTCGAGACATGTCGAGACGATGTTTCTGGATTTGCTTTGAGAAGTTTCTGTGGAGGACCCATGACAATTATATATTATATAGGTGTATATATATATATATATATGAGCCCGTCCCCGGACCCCCACCCCCCCCCCCCTCCCCCCCCAATGGTATCCCCCCCCACTCCTAACCCCCCCCACCCCCCAAAACCTAGTATTTGCATGTTATTTGCACATATACATACACATATACACATATATACTCCCCTTTCCACCCCTCCAACCTCGCATCTCTACGTTATTTGCAGCACTTGAGAGCCACGACCTCGTCAACGGACCTTGTCTACCTGTATATTTCTATCATAACCTTTTTTTCGAACCGCCTATAGCGTGCCTCGCACATGGTTTACAACATATTTGCTACCTATGGATTACGCAAAGCTTACCTATGCAAACCTAGACATATGTACAGTAGAAAAACAATAAATACATATATATATATGCACATTCTAGATACTACAGATTGATATCTTGATCTTGTATCTATCACATATTTCGTTTACATTGTACATACTGTACACGTATATATAATATATATATATATGTGTATATATATATGCATATATATATGTATATATATACATAAACTCTAGATATACAGCGTGTATTGCTGTCGATATTCAATATACCACATATACTTTGTAAAATTTATTCAACGAACATATTTACCTATATTGTATATATTACATCTACTGTGGATACAGTACATGTGGCATACACTATCTATATTCTATCAAAAACCACATATACGATGTATATATATATATATGTTCAATATATATATATGTCAAACATATATATATATATTATATAATATATATAGATTGCACATATTCTATTTATATCTTACATATTATATGTATATATATATACACTACACATACACTCTATATTACATATAGTATATCCATTCTAATTATCGATACATATGCATTATATGCACTATAAAGACTACATACACCATGGCTTGGCTGCTGAGAAAACCCCCCCTCCCCTGCCACAGGGGGGGAACCATCTGGCTGGGTGGGGGGGGGGTGTGGGGGTCCCTGCTCATATATATATATATATACAACATGTGCTGTAATCATGGACCATGTGATATCCGGCCGAAGATTGACTTTCTGACAAGTATCCAAGACTTTGCTATGGACAAGACACTGTGCGCCCACTGCTTTGGGTGACTTTCTGTGACTTTCTGATACGTTTGAAGTCCTAATTGTAATAGCCGTTCCGTTAATCACCGTTGATCAAAGATGGCTTGCTGGAAATCTCCCATTTAGTTTTGGGATCTCCCAACCTGCCATAGGGTAAATCTCATCTATCCCTGTGTGAATCCTCATGGCAAAGAAAAAAACATAGGCCTTTTCTAGATCACCTGGCTGTTTCACCCTGTCTGGGGCAATCCTCGAGGATACTTGATCGCATGCTTGACCATTCAAGCGAATTGTTGCAGTTCATGACTTCGGGTCACATTCTGTGGGATTTTTTCTAGTTGACCATGCAAGTTGTGGATGGCCAACAGGTTATTATACGACTCTAGTCACTAGACCCATACTCGGCGCACCCAAAATGTCAACGACCATGGCCACCATGGCCGCCCAGGACCCGTTCGAGTCACTGGAAGAAGGCGGTTTGGAATTCATCGTGGAGGCAGCGGATGGCGGGATGCTCGTGGTTCCAATCAGAATTGTAGAGTGATGAAAGAAAGCAGTGAAAAATCACAAGTTTCACCCAACAATTGATGGTTTTTGGTGCTTTGATCAATTTCAATCCTCATTTTCCTAGCGTTTTGCAACATGGGGTGTTGATGGCATTGGCATTTGAACACAATCGAGGAGCCAGTTGGTGGAACACCTCGTTTGCGAGCACGACGTAGCCTGGCAAATGTTTAAGTTTGAGGGGAACAGAGATTTTGGTGGGTCATCTTTGATCATTTTTTGTGAGTTGTTGGTTTGGAACATTTTTTATGTTCCACAATATATGGAATAATCCTTCCCATTGACTAATATTTTTCAAGATGGTTAAAACCACCAACCAGTTTGTGAGTTGTTGGTTTCATTTTATTGTCCCATATGTTCGGAGTGTTTTCCAGCGGGATTCCACGCTTTGGATCTAGACCGCAGCTGAGGCTGTGCTTATGGTTGGAAGGTTGTTCCCAAGGTGCGGGGAACATCTGTGGTCTACAAACTCCGGCCCTGTCATTGCTGGTCTATAATGAAGACATCTAGGATTCCAATCCTTGGGTATGGTTCAATATCAATCTACATCAGCTCATGTTTCTGCTGTCTCATATGGGGATATGATATCTAGAAGTTCTACCTACCTGGAAAACATCGTTGACTTTGATTTTGGTCGGAAAGCGCACCGCGGGATTTGGATTCCTACGGTTCTTCAGCATCGTTACCTCTGCCGGCCAAGATTTGCAGCAATCTTTGGTTTGTAGGGCGCCAGCAAGAACAAACCAGAATCATTCTGAATCACCTTGAAAGACATTTTTTCGCATATATTCGGACTAGCCTCTGGTAGTTAAACTAATTAAGCATGGCTATGGAAAATCGCTATTCTTAATCGATTAATAATCATCATATAGATGGGCAATTTTCCATAGGAACCAGTTAAATTGCCGGAGGATAGCTCAGAATTCAGCAAATCATTAGCCCGGTATCACCTCTAAGACGTCAGTTGCACATTTGGAAACCCGAACAAACAGCTTTAGGAGAACTCTGAACGAGCTTTGCTCGAAAAGTTCAAAAGGGACTGGCAGGAGGCAGCGGTATTTGCACTGGGGAGGAGAACCTTGGAAAAGCAACCAGTACCGCTACCACCGGTGCCCCCAATACTTAGCTAAGCTGGTTTCTTTCACTAACATTTTACTAGGGTGTAGGGTAGATATATCCAATTAACATTAACTAACTAATAGGGCCATTTTATAGGGTCGATAAACCAACAAACATTTCACTGGGGGGCACCACCTTGAAAACGGGTCCGAACATATGCTTTACCTTGGCATCTCCAACGGTAGTTCATGTTTCGCAGGCTGGGATGTTAACTACCCTTTGGTAATCTAAGATAGCCATCGAAAATTACCATGTGTAGATGACTGGCCTAACGAACATGGCATGGCTATGTGAAATTACCAGAGGGTAACAATCTTTTGAAGTAGTTGATCAGCAAAATCCATGGATAACCCCACGGTCAGTAGTCAGGAATGGCAATCTTCCAGTTGAGACCTTTTTATGGTGGGTGCATACAAGTGTAATCCCTTCACCGATTGCAAAAAAAATTGCCGCCAAGAGAAAGCCTGGCGAAGTTGCTCATTTTTTGCCCAGTGGGGGATACGGCCAGGGGTGGCCACGGGTTTTCAAATGATGGCTACAACCATGGTAAATTAACCCCACAAGTTGGGATTTATTTGCTTCACGGCTATAGAACCACTTAAAACTGGAACTGCACCCAACTGGTATTCTTTTTTTAGGGGGGATTACTAAGTTGGAGAAAATGACTGACACAACTCCAACTGCTGAGTTCTCCAAGGGTCAAGGCTGACATGGCTGAGGGAAGACTCTCTTGGACGTAGTTATGGACAATGCATGTTGAGCATGATTATTTCCATAGCTATGTTAGATTACCAGGTACTGTAAGTGTTTGCTTCAGCATTAATGTTACACCTCCTCTTGTGATTTTCCACCCGTTGATTGTTTTATGTCCGAATCTGCAGTCAATGAATGAACCTGACTTGTGGATATTTGAGGATAGTTCGGCAATCTTTGGCGCATTTGAGTGCACATCCTTCGGATGCTGCTTTCTTTTGTCTTTCATTTTTGCCTTTGAGAATTCAAATTGTCAGGGCTAGACTATAGAGTTGAACACGTTTTTTTTGTTGGAACAACTCAACAGTAGGTCTGACTGCCTTAATTATCCCATGTTGGAACTGGCACAGGTAGAAGAAAAGAGGTGAGGGTTCAATGGCTGGACACAGGGCCAGGAAGTGCATGAGCAACTGACAAGATTGGTGCAACATCCAATTTTTCGAGTGGTAAAGACGGGAAAAGATCATGAAGATCTTTGTTTCAGGTTTGTGATGTATTTTGTTCTTTACTCAGATTGACATTCTTGAATAGTACTATGGGAAGCACATCCATTGGTTCACAAAACACATGAAAACATGAATAATTCCTATGAACTTGACATGTGATTATAATTATGTATTATAATTATGTATTATGTATCTATCTATTATATCTATTATATCTATTATATCTATTATATCTATTATATCTATTATATCTATTATATCTATTATATCTATTATATCTATTATATCTATTATATCTATTATATCTATTATATATATATAATTCACCACACGACTGGTTTACCATCCTTAAATTCTTGTTTCATGGATGGTGGAGCCACCCAAAGCACATAGCCGCTAGCCGTCTCCGCTAGCCGCTGCTTGAAACCCAATGGAAAAGCCATGGGTTCGGTGAAGCCAACACATATCATGTGGGCATTTCCTAGGATTGGGGGTACCCGCAAAAATCATCCAAGTCACGGATGACCATGACATAGTTTTTTGAAATCTATGGGTTTTTGGATGTTTTTGGGGATCCACCATGGCTTAAGAAACCCGCAAGTACTGAAATCAGAATATTGTCAGTAGCTCAGTAGCTCAGTAGCTCACATACCTTTTTTGAATCTTCCACAAGGCCGCAACACTCTTTGCATCCATGGATGGTTTTTGTATGTTTTTGTGGAATTTCTCAATCTACTTAAAGAGTTGATATGCACCCATGGATGCTTGGAGTTCTATAGTCTTAATATATAGTTGAAGTGTATAGAGATAGTCGCTGACACACTTCGAGGAAAATTTCGCTGGAGAAAAGTCACGTGGCGGTGTGGGGTAGAGTGACCGCACAAAGGCCAAGACCGTGGTTATTCAGTCCCCCAACTGGGGTTATCCCATATCTATATCTATATCTATATATATATATATACACAAGGTGGTTTTCCAAAATCCTTAAGCAATGCTAAAAATAAGTGGGTGAATTTGCCAGGCTTTTCCTGATATATCATGAATTATCATGATATATCCATAGTCTATGGTTTACAAACTTCCGCCGTGCACCGGGCGTGGCAACAGAACTTGCTGGCAGTGGGATCATTGGGCCATCGAGCCATTGACAGCAGATCAGGTTGGAGTCAATGTGTAGAGCCCAGTCAAGCATGGACCATTCAGTCACCAAAAATGTGAGTTACAACAACTCGGTAAATGTATACAATGTAATGTAAAACTCGGTAAATGATATACACATCGGCCATGTTCAACAGCAAACTGTGAAGTTGTAAACATGCTGAGTTATGACATCTTATGACCATGTGTTTACTGACTCCAGCAGAAACTGACTCCAGCAGCAATGCCACAGATGCCGCAGACTCCTGAAGTGTCGAAATTGACAGCATACGTGTAACGGGATATTTACCCTTGCTATCTAGTTGATGGTGCCCCCCCTACTTTGCTAGGTTGGTTATACGTGGGATAACTATAACTAGGGTTGATTATGGTTGATTGATGTTTATTGTAGATATACTGTAATTGCTCAGATGGCTTATAATTTATAAGCCACCAACAAACATAGGGGGCACCACCTTGGAGGTTTAAAAGTTTCACCAAACATCCCATCATATTCATGATTATTCATGTATATGTCCAGGTGTATTATTGGTAAATCCCACCCAAAAATGACGATTCCCACATCTTTAGACCCCTGGATCTCAGCAGTTGCGCCATGGGTGCATCACTGCCTCGTTGTCTTGCGGTAGCTTGGCGCCCAGTCGCTGATGAATGGGGAGCTCTTGGGGAGCTAAAAGCATGCGTTTGCTGATGTGTTGTTCGTATTTTGCAGTTCGGAAAGCCTCAGAAGTCAAGTTTGCTTGCAGAGGAAGTATATTTGGAACCTTGTGAAGCGAAAACAGAGCATCATTTCCAACAAACAAATTATCCCAAAAACACTCATTTTGGGATTACTCAGTGATTGCTCCATCGAATGGGTACCCCATCATTTCCCGCAGTGGCCACTGGATGCCCGAATTGGTGCAGTGCCTGGATTCAGGTGGCACTGGTCGCCGCGCAACGCTGGGGTGCTTAGTCATGCTTAGTCAGGGGATCAACACAACAATGTCCTCGAAGTTTTGCAAATCGCATCATTTTTTCCAGATCAAAGATGGTTTTTCATGACATGAAAAACCTTGAAAAACCATCTTTGATATCACACATGATTCATCAAACGTCGACATGTTTGATCATGTTTGTTGCAGAGCTATGACATCCATGACCTCACCATGGTTGGGGAGATCATCCCCAAACAGGCCGGACAGATCTGGAGCTTGCCGAAGTTATCGGGGCTAACCCCCATAGCTGGATGGTTTATTTCGTGGAACATCCTTTTTTAACATGGATGATGTTTTTTTGGGTAGCCATATTTTGAACACATTGGGAAACCACCATGTTTTCATCCTGGAAACATCGTTCGGCATCTTTTTTCGGCATCTTCAATGGGATCCCCCCCCAAAAAAAATTATAAACCATCCAGCTATTGGAGCATCCCTGATCTGGAAACCTCTATCCAGATTGATTTGATGCGGCATGGTGGTCCCCTTTCTTACGCATCCATGTTGCCCACACCTCCAACTGTTGGAAAATTGTTGCTTCCATGGCCATTATCCCTGACTAAACCCTGGTTCGATGTGGGTCGATTTGTAGTGAACAGCTAGGTTTTCCATTGCAGCCACACAAAAAATAATATGTTAGCAACATCTATAATCCTGAAATTGAAAAACTAGTGGTACCCTCTGGTAAACTAACATAGCTATGGAAAAACACCATTTTCAATGGGTAAATCTACTATTTCTATGGCCATTTTCAATAGCAAACTGTTGGTTTACCAGAGGGTAACTTGAACCTTTCTGATTTTCTTTGTGCATTGCTTGGAGGATCATAGCACTGAGTAATAACTTATTAACGGTTAGACGGTTCGACAGCCTGTTTCAGAAGTCCTCGATTTTTTTTGGTTATCCCATTGATAGCTGGGGCAACAAAGCCACAAACAACAACCACTAGTTTATGTCATTATTATCCAATGATCACCATTACCCCAAAAAATGTCGAGTTGGTCGAGAACAAAAACAATTTCACACCATGTTTGATGGGCAAACCCCCCACCAGTCAGTTAGGATTCGTGGTGTGGACCAGCAAGTAAAAACCATGACAGTAATAGGTAAAATAGATTGTAAAATAGAACTCATCTCATATTTCTTCAACGTTTTTTCAAAAAATTCTCGAAAAACATCTTCATATTTTCTTCATATTTCATGAAACAAAGGCTGATTTTCCCTGGATTTTCCCGTGCTCGGCGAGCCAACATAGCGCCCATACGGAACGGCTTGCCAAGTCCCTCCGCCGGGCTACGACTTGGAAGATCCCACCGCGCAGCACGACTGGGTGGCCAAGGAGGGAAATCCATCAAAATCCATCAAAATCCATCAAAATCCATCATTTTTTTGAAACATCTACTGGTTGGTTCCCCACCAATAAATGATGGTTGATTGTTAATTGATGGTTGATCCATTATATATTTCTGGTTGGTGGTTTGGAACATGAATTTTATTTTTCCATATATTGGGAATGTCATCATCCCAACTGGTTTGCTGATACCCTCTGGTAAACTAACAGTTTGCTATTGAACATGGCCATAGAAATAGTGGATTTACCCATTAATAGCATGGTGATTTCCCATAGTTATGTTAGTTTGCCAGAGGGTATATGGGGGTTTCCATAAATGGAAAATCCCCATCATTCCCTTGATAGTCATATATTAGTTCTATAAAAATCATACATTTTTTTGTTAAAATTTCATAGATTTTATCTGGGGGAATGAGTATTCTCACTATAAGTACTATATGGCTATGAAACCTAGGCAAATTGATGAGAAACTATTGTTTTATTTGATAATCTATTTTCAGACAAACATATATATATATATATGCAGGTTTCCTAAAATGCGGGTACACTAAGCATATTTCAGACACCCCGAGTAAATATTGTATGATATTGTTAGTTATTGTTATTTGTTTTTATTTTATCGGGGGAACTATTAGGTACCTATGACACACTGTAAAATAATGGGATTAGAATGGGATGTTTACCACCTATCAACTGGAAAAAGTAAGTATTTGGAGGTTTCCTGAAATGGGGGTACCCCTACATGATCAATTTTTAGCTGGGAATTTTCCATTGAATAAACCAACCATTTTGGGGATTCCCCATTTGTAGAAACCCCCATATAGATTTTATCTGGGGGAATGAGTATTCTCACTATAAATACTATTTTTATATGACTAATATATATATATATAATATTCTAATATGACTATCAAGGGAATGATATGAATATTTTCAGATATGTTTTGGAGAATGACTATTTTCACAGTTTTAGATTTGATTAGAAATTAGATTCTGTGATTAGGAATTCCTAGGACAGTTATATGAATTATTGATATAGTAATCCCGAACGATAGAAACGTGAATCTTCACTATTTTAATGGGGATGACTGTTTTAGAGCTAGAAAAGTAGGCATGACTATAACTGTCGACAAATTTTTGACCCAGAGGCTATTTTCTTGGCTGCTTTTCCAGTAGGAATTGATAGATTGCTAATTGTATGACTAATGTACAATACCTACTTTTGATTATAATTCCGGTATTGATTATATATATATATATGTATATATATATATGGTTATTTGAGTACTATAATTCATGTATACTAAATGTATTTACCATTAGTTTATTAGTTGGTTATATTAATTTTTGTGATAATTATCATCCATCAATTCTTGGTGATATGGGCGTGTCTGAAAAACGAGGGGACAACCGGTAAAAATCCCATGGTTCGCATCATTTTTCTTTCAACTCTTGGACGGTTAAAATCGGGGTATATCCCATTTTCAGACTGCTACCCAGATCCAATCATTTCTGAAACATCCATGACGTTTATTGGCATAAAATATATATATATACATATATATTATATATGATGATTTCCATTCAAATATATATATATAGATATATTATAATATGATATATGTTAATAACCATATTCTATATATTGGCTATGAACCTCCATTCATGATGATTTCCCCAGCCTATAACGAGGCTTCCCATTTTTCGTGCGACGCCCAGCCAGGAACTTGCCAGTGCCGGTCGCCTGCCTGAGGACTGTGGGGAATCATCCCAAAATCGCCTTATTTCAGATTAGTGAATTATGATTTAATATGATTTAATATGATTTAATATGATTTGATATACCTCGATTTTGATCACTCGTAAATCATGATCTTGCAGCCGTTTCAATGGAAAATCTGTAAACTGTAAACTTGGAATATGAGGGTATCACAGTATCACATGTTCAGACACATCTATATATGTTCTATCCTGGCTTGAGATCAAATATCTGTTGGGGATGAAATGTCGATTCTGTTTGGCATCGACTGGCAGCATGGCGCTGATCCACTGGTAACATCCAGCGCTGGATTTCCATGGTTTGTTGGCGGTGGAAATGCCTCAATTGCTGTTGATTGGAGCCAGGCCATTGAGAGCTTTAAGGCAGCTGCCAGGTCACCAGCATGGGCCGTATGCCGGATGCGTGTGGTAAGTGTGGTGGCATACTTCATGGTTAGTAATGGCTAGTAGGATGCTCGTAGACCTGAGGATGTGTTGACATGTGTTGAGATGCGTGGCATACTTATATACTTAAAGAATCTTAAAGAGAGGTTTTTTTTGTCTTTGATGCGCAGCAAACATAACATCCAATTGAGTGGGGAAAATGGCACCAAAATCCAGGTACAGTAGTGCGATCCGAATTTCTCCGTATTTCAATGTTGGTTGCCCCCATGAAATCCACCGACCAAGTGACCACAAAACCCTCCTGGTTTTGTGGTTTTTGTATGGCTTCCATATTGGATTTTCAGGCAATCCATCCGCAGTTGGGTTATAACTCTCATGGAACTAGTATGATTACAATGAAAATGAAACCAGTTGGCACAATGGGATCATCTCAATATCTGTCAGATCTGTTAATCCATGGGCAATATTTGACCAAAGATACCATCATCTTAACCAATCATGTATTTGTAATCATCATATTGCTAATCCATCATTTCATTAGCACAATAGATTCGTTACTTGGTGGTTGGTTCACCACAGGAATCGTGAAAAAGTTGTCTAACTGCAACCCCAAGTATAATTGGACTAACCCTACTTACCCTACTTATAACTGGGGCTAGTTATAATGCTCTCACTTTTCCAATCACCCAGTATTCAGACCATCATTTGCGGTGGCATGAAGAGCCCCGAAAGACCTCTGCGGAGCCAGGTTTGTTGCGGAGCATGTCTCCTTCGTAGCTTCCTCGAAAGTTGTTGTCCTTCAGACCAGACTTCTGGATCTGTGGCGAAAATCTGATCTCTAAAGGAAGAAGCCAAACATATACAACAAACAGAGAATCATGGTATTTCATGGATTTCCAATGGTTAGTCATGGTATTTCCCATTGGATCTACCATCTGGTTATTGGATTTAGATATTATCCATTGGATCTACCATCTGGTTATGACTAACATAGCCATGGAAAATCCCAACCATAAATGGAGGTTTCGATCGCTGGGAAAATCATCTATTTCTATGGGCCATTTCCCATGGCTTTGTTAGTCATAACCAGAGGCTAATAAGACCTACGTAAATATTTAGATCTGATGGGGTTGAGCATGGACCAAGTATTGGTGTACAGAATTTGACCCCCTTTTCCATATCTTCAACACGAATGTTCGCTTTGTTGATTATCCAGTCCCCGAACCCAGCAAACATGTGTAACCCAATCTCCTAAAATCCGAAGCTACGTTTGGATGTGTCTGAAAATACTGAACATACCGAAAATACAGCACCCATCAAATAGCCACTTCAATGGGAAATACCATGACTAACCATTGGAAATCCATGAAATACCATGATTAACCATCAAATTTGGTGGTTTTTCCGATTTTCAAACTCATCGCCGGGATCGGATCCACAGAAAAAAGTTAGGCCAACTTGGGAGTTGCCTACATGCGCAACAAGGTGCGGAGCCGCCGGCGAATGGGGGCCCCATGGCTATCCAAAACATGGGAAATCGGGACAATACATGACCAATGGATCAGTGCGATAATAGTTTGGGGAAAAACATTGGATAACAAAAACAGCTGGAGAAATTTAAATTTCCTGACACGTCGCGACGTCGCGGACGTCGCGACTGGAATGATGCTGGATGATTCTATTTCAGCCAGAATCAATGGGATCGTGGGAAAACCATTGGATACTATAGCAATCCAAAAAAGGATGCATACTATACATATTCACCATTAGTAACTGGAACATGACCATTACTGTAGCTGCCTGGTAATCCAGCTTGGCTGGGAAATTCCTGTGGGTTTTAACATCAACGAAAAACATGGGGGATTTCCGATTTTTTCTTTCTTACTCAAATCGTGAATTCCCGGAAAGGCATGAAAAACATATAAAAAATGATCCCATTTGTGGTTTTCGAGCTAGCATTTTTGCCATTCCTATGAGTGAATGATAGATGGCAGCCCTTGTTGGTCCTGTGGGTGTGTTCCAGACTTTCCAGGCTCCCAATGAATCACTTCCTAATTCCACTACGTTCCACCATGGTAAGGCTTTTAAGGGGGGTGTCTCTTTTTTTTGGTGAAGGCCGCGAGAATTCTGAAGATGTGAGCTCCTCCAAAATTCATCCAAAGACCTCACGAAAGCACTTGGATCCTCTTGGATTATTCACTTGATGACTTGTTTACCAGCGAAAAGGAGCCTTTTTCTATGCACACGAATGCAAACGATAAGACTTTCACACTTTCAGCTACTGATCCAGAGGGTTCTCGCCTTCTTCGCGACAGGAGTTCGGCTTGGCTTTAAAGGCTTTGTCGCTCGGCTGAAGCCTGGGGTTGACAGTATATTCATCGGCTTCCCAGTTGGGCGGGTGTCCCAGTTGAGCTTCACTTTGCAGCCTGAAATCACTGCATTGCAACCGCAGCAAGCTGATTGGAAGCCATGCTACCACCAGTCATGTGAGTCATGTTCAGATTCCCAATGATACCTCTGCAGTTCGCACAGGTGTTTTGTTGGGCCTGGCCTTTTTGGAGGGTCTGAGTGCTGAGGAGAAAAGCAGTTGCATTGAATCCAGATGATGGAGCCCTTGCTGCAAGTCACGGTCCATTGGTCCATGACTTGGATTTGGGTACTCCCATGACTTGGGAAACCTATCAACCTATGAGTTCAGTAGGGAAATTAGCGTGTCATTAAAGTCAGGTACAACATCTTACAATGCCTAGTGATACCCTGGTGATGCGGCCAGAACCACAAAAAACCGACTTGGGGAAGAACCAGCGCCGAGTGAACCAAGTGAACCTATACAGCTGCACCTGGAACTCGATTTAAATCCGCGAACTGGGTATGTTAAACATGGACCCAGCAGAATAGTCGACGTTTTTGTGACTTTGTTTTTCAGTTAAAACCACCATGCAGATTGGTACTGAATCACTGATATGTACTGATTAGTTTCTCAGTCCTCTTCGAGTTACGGAGGTACAGGACAGTTACACATTATGCTTCGTGATGGTGTGGCAGCGAGAAAACCTTAGTTAGACTTTATGCTGCGTGCTGGTAACTTTCTGCATTTGTGGATTTGAAACCTCTAATTAGATTGACTATCTAGATTCACACGATTTCTGCTGAGAGTAGCTTGGATTTGAATTCCTGAAATCTGAAAGGATTAAGGCCTTTAGATGGCAAGTCATTGACTGGGAAATCATTTCAGGGCCGAACCTGAGGACATGCCAACGAGAATTTGGAAGCCTCCTGGCTGAGGGGTGTGTTGGGCCGGTTCTGGGTACGGGTTCCAACATCCAGAACAGCCAGCTTTGTTCCACAAGGATGACACTTCAGGCCACCTAATATGCTTAAAACCACCCATTCACCATGTTTCTCACAATATGTAGACATACCATTCAGATCCATACAGTATGACACGGATTGAGAATGCATGGGATATGTTATTCACATTGACATACCCTTAGCGATCCATGTCCATTTGGCGGCTCTAGTCTTGGCTGGGCACTTTATGTTTTTACTTTTATATAATTTCCACGGAGTTTCAAGAAGAGTTTCTTGGATATTCTTGGTAGAAATGGCTTCAACTTTCAAGGTTTCACCCCCAATTTCTCTCAAAATTGGAAAACACAGCAAACACATAGCAAAAACATAGCAAACACATAGCAAACACAGCAAAAACATAGCAAACACATTCCAACTTCAAGTAATCGTTGTGATCCAAAACTCGATGCTCGGTGCTCGCAGTTTCCTACACACCGAGGTCTTGGTGAACTTCGCCTCAAGTCACGGCTACGACCGGAAGAAGCTGGAAGCCTTAGGACACCGGGACACCGGGACACCGGGATGGTTTGTCTGGAAAGCCATGTTTGACCATAGGGTGTACTTTTGTATATAGTTGTATAATTATATATATAATAATATAATAATATATATATACATAATCCACCAAATGACTCTGGCTGAAAAAGGATCCATAAAAAGGGGGAAGGTCCCAAACTTTGAGAACCATACATTTTTAATCATGTTTACATGTTCAGTATCCAATGGGCATGCTGGTGACGATGGGCAAATCCCCATCGACTGGCCCACAGCTGACAGGGAAAAAGGTCGAGTTGGACCTCACTCCGAAAGGTCAAAAACCAGGCGGGGATGCAAAAAAGGCCCATGGCACCAATTGCAGTAAAATTTGGTCACTTTCATCACTGTTTTAAATGAAACGTATGCAAATATAGTAAACTATGCATAATATGTATATATATAATATATAATATATATATATAATATATATATATAATATATAATATATATATATATAATATATATATATAATATAATATATATAATATATATATATATATATAAAAAATATATATAATATATATATATATATGTGGCAGGGACCTTTTGGTATAATGCGACCGTCCTCCTTTCTGATCCCATTTGTTTCCATACTTGTCTCCTTGTCCGTTCCCAACTTGTCTCCTTATTTCTCTATCTCCATTGCGATTCTTCTCTCTGGGTGCTTTCGGTCAAAGGAATCTCCCCTTGTCTCCCGTTCCTCACTTCTCTCTCCATTGCTCAGTGTTCTTCGTTCTGGTGGCTTTGGGACAGGACTCAAGTCCCATTTGTTTTCGTACTCGTCTCTCTACTTCACTCTCACATGTGGCTGTTCTCTCTGGGTGCTTCCGGGGCACAGTATGCTCCTTGTCCTCTGTTTGTCTATGTGCTTGTCCCCCTTGTTCTCTCCCACTCATGCCCTTACTTCTCTCTCTCTCTCTTGCTGTTCTTCTCTCTAGGTGCTTATTTGGACACATGATTCTCTCCGGTTCCTCACTTGCCCTTTCTTGTTCCCTCCAACGTGTATCCTTAATCCCCTCCCCATTGCTGCTGCTGGGGGAAGAATGGATTTCCTGGCCTCTTGTGTTTCTCCCTGCCTTTTTTCCTTTGTTCAGGTCACATTCCCTTACCCTCAGTCTCTACCACGTGTTACCCTACTTACCTTCCTACTTGTCTCCAACTTGTCTCCTTATCCTCTCTCCACTACCGTGCTTCTTTCCAGGTCTCCGGCATTTGGGACGGAGAGGATAGTTTTTCTCCTCTTTCCTTTCTTTCCTTCCTTGTCCCTGTAGTCTTTCCCAGCGCTTTCTTCACTTCTCTCCTCATTCCTGTTGTTCTCGCTTTTGGGACCCAAGATTCCCCTTGTCTCCCATGTGTTCCCATCTGTGTCCTTATTTAGCCAATTTTTTCCTACTTGCTGTTTTGTCTAGGCTTTAGGACCTCTTCATTTCTTTTTGTCCCTCCCTGTTACTGTTCTTCTTCCTGGGTGCTTCTGGGCACAGGATACTCTTCGTGGTGCTCGATGGCAAAGGATTCTTCTTGCCTCCCATTTGTTTCCATACTTGTCTCCTTGTCTGTTCCCAACTTGTCTCCTTACTTCTCTATCTCCATTGCGATTCTTCTCTCTGGGTGCTTTCGGTCAAAGGAATCTCCTTGTCTCCCGTTCCTCACTTCTCTCTCCATTGCTCAGTGTTCTTCGTTCTGGTGGCTTTGGGGACAGAACTCAAGTCCCATCTGTTTTCGTACTCGTCTCTCTACTTCACTCTCACATGTGGCTGTTCTCTCTGGGTGCTTCCGGGGCACAGTATGCTCCTTGTCCTCTGTCTGTCTCCGTGCTTGTCCCCCTTGTTCTCTCCAACTCGTGCCCTTACTTCTCTCTCTCTCTCTTTCTCTCTCTCTCTCTTGCTGTTCTTCTCTCTAGGTGCTTATTTGGACACATGATTCTCTCTGGTTCCTCACTTGTCCTCCCTTGTCCTCCTTGTTCCCTCCAACGTGTATCCTTAATTCCCTCCTCATTGCTGCTGCTGCTTGGAGAAGAATGGATTTCCTGGCCTCTTGTGTTTCTCCTTAACTTTTCTTCCTTTGTTCAGGTCACATTCCCTTACCCTCGGTCTCTACCACATGTTACCCTACTTACCTTCCTACTTGTCTCCAACTTGTCTCCTTATTCTCTCTCCACTACCGCGCTTCTTTCCAGGTCTCCGGCATTTGGGAGGGAGAGGATAGTTTTTCTCCTCTTTCCTTTCTTTCCTTCCTTGTCCCTGTAGTCTTTCCCAGCGCTTTCTTCACTTCTCTCCTCATTCCTGTTGTTCTCGCTTTTGGGACCCAAGATTCTCCTTGTCTCCCATGTGTTCCCATCTGTGTCCTTATTCAGCTAATTTTTTCCTACTTGCTGTGTTGTCTAGGCTTTAGGACCTTCGGGTGCTTTGGGGCCATAAACATTTCCGAGTCCCTCATTTGTGTCCCTTCCGTCACCGCCTTGTTGTAGTCTCCTCTCTTCATTTCTTTTTGTCCCTCACTGTTACTGTTCTTCTTCCTGGGTGCTTCTGGGCACAGGATACTCTTCGTGACTCTTCGTGGTGCTCGATGGCAAAGGATTCTTCTTGCCTCCCATTTGTTTCCATACTTGTCTCCTTGTCTGTTCCCAACTTGTCTCCTTATTTCTCTATCTTCATTGCGATTCTTCTCTCTGGGTGCTTTCGGTCAAAGGAATCTCCTTGTCTCCTGTTCCTCACTTCTCTCTCCATTGCTCAGTGTTCTTCGTTCTGGTGGCTTTGGGGACAGGACTCAAGTCCCATCTGTTTTCGTACTCGTCTCTCTACTTCACTCTCACATGTGGCTGTTCTCTCTGGGTGCTTCCGGGGCACAGTATGCTCCTTGTCCTCTGTCTGTCTCCGTGCTTGTCCCCCTTGTTCTCTCCAACTCGTGCCCTTACTTCTCTCTCTCTCTTCTCTCTCTCTCTCTCTCTCTTGCTGTTCTTCTCTCTAGGTGCTTATTTGGACACATGATTCTCTCTGGTTCCTCACTTGTCCTCCCTTGTCCTCCCTTGTTCCCTCCAACGTGTATCCTTAATTCCCTCCTCATTGCTGCTGCTGCTTGGGAAAGAACGGATTTCCTGGCCTCTTGTGTTTCTCCTTAACTTTTCTTCCTTTGTTCAGGTCACATTCCCTTACCCTCGGTCTCTACCACATGTTACCCTACTTACCTTCCTACGTGTCTCCAACTTGTCTCCGTATTCTCTCTCCACTACCGTGCTTCTTTCCAGGTCTCCAGCATTTGGGAGGGAGAGGATAGTTTTTCTCCTCTTTCCTTTCTTTCTTTCCTTGTCCCTGTGGTCTTTCCCAGCGCTTTCTTCACTTCTTTCCTCATTCCTGTTGTTCTCGCTTTTGGGACCCAAGATTCCCCTTGTCTCCCATGTGTTCCCATCTGTGTCCTTCTTCAGCCAATTTTTTCCTACTTGCTGTTTTGTCTAGGCTTTAGGACCTCTTCATTTCTTTTTGTCCCTCCCTGTTACTGTTCTTCTTCCTGGGTGCTTCTGGGCACAGGATACTCTTCGTGGTGCTCGATGGCAAAGGATTCTTCTTGCCTCCCATTTGTTTCCATACTTGTCTCCTTGTCTGTTCCCAACTTGTCTCCTTACTTCTCTATCTCCATTGCGATTCTTCTCTCTGGGTGCTTTCGGTCAAAGGAATCTGCTTGTCTCCCGTTCCTCACTTCTCTCTCCATTGCTCAGTGTTCTTCGTTCTGGTGGCTTTGGGGACAGGACTCAAGTCCCATCTGTTTTCGTACTCGTCTCTCTACTTCACTCTCATATGTGGCTGTTCTCTCTGGGTGCTTCCGGGGCACAGTATGCTCCTAGTCCTCTGTCTGTCTCCGTGCTTGTCCCCCTTGTTCTCTCCAACTCATGCCCTTACTTCTCTCTTTCTCTCTCTTGCTGTTCTTCTCTCTAGGTGCTTATTTGGACACATGATTCTCTCCGGTTCCTCACTTGCCCTTTCTTGTTCCCTCCAACGTGTATCCTTAATTCCCTCCTCACTGCTGCTGCTGCTGCTTGGACAAGAATGGATTTCCTGGCCTCTTGTGTTTCTCCTTAACTTTTTTCCTTTGTTCAGGTCACATTCCCTTACCCTCGGTCTCTACCACATGTTACCCTACTTACCTTCCTACTTGTCTCCAACTTGTCTCCTTATTCTCTCTCCACTACCGCGCTTCTTTCCAGGTCTCCGGCATTTGGGAGGGAGAGGATAGTTTTTCTCCTCTTTCCTTTCTTTCCTTCCTTGTCCCTGTAGTCTTTCCCAGCGCTTTCTTCACTTCTCTCCTCATTCCTGTTGTTCTCGCTTTTGGGACCCAAGATTCCCCTTGTCCCCCATGTGTTCCCATCTGTGTCCTTATTCAGCCAGTTTTTTCCTACTTGCTGTGTGGTCTAGGCTTTAGGACCTTCAGGTGCTTTGGGGCCATAATTGCAGTCTCCTCTCTTCATTTCTTTTTGTCCCTCCCTGTTACTGTTCTTCTTCCTGGGTGCTTCTGGGCACAGGATACTCTTCGTGACTCTTCGTGGTTGCTCGATGGCGAAGGATTCTTCTTGCCTCCCATTTGTTTCCATACTTGTCTCCTTGTCTGTTCCCAACTTGTCTCCTTATTTCTCTATCTCCATTGCGATTCTTCTCTCTGGGTGCTTTCGGTCAAAGGAATCTCCTTGTCTCCCGTTCCTCACTTCTCTCTCCATTGCTCAGTGTTCTTCGTTCTGGTGGCTTTGGGGACAGGACTCAAGTCCCATCTGTTTTCGTACTCGTACTACTTCACTCTCACAAATGGCTGTTCTCTCTGGGTGCTTCCGGGGCACAGTATGCTCCTTGTCCTCTGTCTGTCTCCGTGCTTGTCCCCCTTGTTCTCTCCAACTCATGCCCTTACTTCTCTCTCTCTCTCTCTCTTTGCTGTTCTTCTCTCTAGGTGCTTATTTGGACACATGATTCTCTCCGGTTCCTCACTTGCCCTTTCTTGTTCCCTCCAACGTGTATCCTTAATTCCCTCATTGCTGCTGCTGCTGCTTGGAGAAGAATGGATTTCCTGGCCTCTTGTGTTTCTCCTTAACTTTTCTTCCTTTGTTCAGGTCACATTCCCTTACCCTCGGTCTCTACCACATGTTACCCTACTTACCTTCCTACTTGTCTCCAACTTGTCTCCTTATTCTCTCTCCACTACCGCGCTTCTTTCCAGGTCTCCGGCATTTGGGAGGGAGAGGATAGTTTTTCTCCTCTTTCCTTTCTTTCCTTCCTTGTCCCTGTAGTCTTTCCCAGCGCTTTCTTCACTTCTCTCCTCATTCCTGTTGTTCTCGCTTTTGGGACCCAAGATTCCCCTTGTCTCCCATGTGTTCTCATCTGTGTCCTTATTCAGCCAGTTTTTTCCTACTTACTGTGTGGTCTAGGCCTAGGACCTTCAGGTGCTTTGGAGCCATAATTGCAGTCTCCTCTCTTCATTTCTTTTTGTCCCTCCCTGTTACTGTTCTTCTTCCTGGGTGCTTCTGGGCACAGAATACTTTTCGTGGTGCTCGATGGCAAAGGATTCTTCTTGCCTCCCATTTGTTTCCATACTTGTCTCCTTGTCTGTTCCCAACTTGTCTCCTTATTTCTCTTTCTTCATTGCGATTCTTCTCTCTGGGTGCTTTCGGTCAAAGGAATCTCCTTGTCTCCCGTTCCTCACTTCTCTCTCCATTGCTCAGTGTTCTTCGTTCTGGTGGCTTTGGGACAGGACTCAAGTCCCATCTGTTTTCGTACTCGTCTCTCTACTTCACTCTCACATGTGGCTGTTCTCTCTGGGTGCTTCCGGGGCACAGTATGCTCCTTGTCCTCTGTCTGTCTCCGTGCTTGTCCCCCTTGTTCTCTCCAACTCATGCCCTTACTTCTCTCTCCCTCTCTCTCTCTCTCTCGCTCTCTCTTGCTGTTCTTCTCTCTACGAGTAGGTGCTTATTTGGACACATGATTCTCTTCGTCTCCCATCTGTTTCCGTACTTGTCTCCCTTGTTCTCTCCAAGTTGTATCCTTAATTCCCTTCCCATTGCCATTCTTCTCTCAGGCTCCTTTCTGGCCTCCTGTGTTTCTCTCTACTTTTCTTCCTTTGCTCAGGCCTTTTTACTTGTCTATTAATTGCTGCTTGTCTCTGCGTGCTTTGGGACGAAACCTATTATCCGCTACATTCCCTTACCCTCGGTCTCTACTACATGTTTCCCTACTTGCCTTCCTACTTGTCTCCAAGTGGTCTCCTTATATATCCTCTCTCCACTACCGTGCTTCTTTCCAGGTCTCCGGCATTTGGGAGGGAGAGGAT
>CAMXCT020000166.1:234256-261756 GCA_947184155.2 Cladocopium goreaui
CCACATAGTCTAATATGGGTGGTTTTTTTGGGTGGATATATAGTTTAGTATTGATGATTTTTGGGGCCTTCAAACCAGGAATAAAATTCTCAGAAAGGGAACCACAAACACATAGTTTAGCATTTTTTAAGACAATAGTTCTGTATTTTTTGAATACATAGTTTAGTATTGAGATTTTTTGAATACATAGTTTGGGATTGAGTCTTTTTGGATACATAGATTACTATTGGGAGATCAGCTTCTCACTTTTGGGGTTTTCATCTGTTTGTTTTTTAAACTTTTTGAATTCAGAAAAATCAAAAAATATGTATTCACTTTTGTTTGATCTTTTTGATTCTTTTGAATTCTGAAAATTCAAATATATATACTGGGGCCAAGTGGCACTGGGGCCAGGTGAATTTCAAAAAAAAACAAAATATACAAACAATTTAATATTCAAAAAATTCAGCCAATTCAAAAATATTTTGAATATTTTGATTTTTTTGAATTTCAAACATTTCAAAATATTCAAAAAAATTAGCCAATACAATTTTGTTTGGAATATTTTGATTTTTTTTATTTTTTTTGAATTTCAAAATATTCAAAATATAATGAACTTCTCCCAAAAGTCTCTCTGAACCTCTTTCTTGGTAATTTCATTATTTTTTGAATATTTTGATTTTTTTGAATTTCAAAATATTCAAAAAAATTAGCCAATACAAAAATATTTTGAATATTTTGAATTTCAAAAATTTCAAAATATTCAAAAAATTTAGCCAATACAAAAATATTTTGAATATTTTGAATTTTTTGAAATAATGAACTTATCCCAAAAGTCTCTCTGAACCTCGTTTTTGGTGATTTCATTATTTTTTGAATATTTTGAATATTTTGAATTTTTTGAATTTCAAAAAATTCAAAATATTCAAAAAGAATAGCCAATACAAAAATATTTTGAATATTTTGATTTTTTTGAATTTCAATATATTGAAAATATTCAAAAAATTTAGCCAATCAAAAAAAAAATGAATATTTTGATTTTTTTGAATTTCAAAATATTCAAAATATGCAAAATATTCAAAATATAATGAACTTCTCCCAAAAGTCTCTCTGAAACTCTTTTTCGGTGATTTCATTATTTTTCGAATATTTTGAATATTTTGATTTTTTTTAATTTCAACATATTCAAAATATTCAAAAAAATTAGCCAATACAAAAATGTTTTGAATATTTTGAATTTTTTGAATTTCAAAATATTCAAAATATTCAAGATATTCAAAAAATTTAGCCAATACAAAAATATTTTGAATTTTTTGAATTTCAAAATATTCAAAATATTTAAAAAATTTAAAATATTCAAAATATAATGAACTTCTCACACAAGTCTCTCTGAACCTCTGTTTTGGTGATTTCACTATTTTTTGAATATTTTGAATATTTTGATTTTTTTGAATTTCAAAATATTCAAAATATTCAAAAAATTTAGCCAATACAAAAATATTTTGAATATTTTGAATTTTTTGAATTTCAAAATATTCAAAAAATTTAGCCAATACAAACATATTTTGAATATCTTGAATTTTTTGAATTTCAAAATATTCAAAATATTCAAAATATTCAAAAAATAATGAACTTCTCCCAAAAGTCTCTCTGAACCTCTTTTATTGGTATTTCATTATTTGTTAAATATTTTGAATATTTTGAATTTTTTGAGTTTCAAAATATTCAAAATATTCAAAAAATTTAGCCAATACAAAAATATTTTGAATATTTTGAATTTTTTGAATTTCAAAATATTCAAAATATTCAAAAAAATTAGCCAATACAAAAATATTTTGAATATTTTGAATTTTTTGAATTTCAAAATATTCAAAATATTCAAAAAATTAGCCAATACAAAAATATTTTGAATATTTTGAATTTTTTGAATTTCAAAATATTCAAAATATTCAAAAAATTGAATTTTTTGAATTTCACAATATTCAAAATATTCAAAAAATTTAGCCAATACAAAAATATTTTGAATATTTTGATTTTTTTGAATTTCAAAATATTCAAAATATTCAAAAAATTTAGCCAATACAAAAATATTTTGAATATTTTGAATTTTTGAATTTCAAAATATTCAAAATATTCAAAAAATTTAGCCAATACAAAAATATTTTGAATATTTTGAATTTTTTGAATTTCAAAATATTCAAAATATTCATACAATTTAGCCAATGCAAAAATATTTTGAATATTTTGAATTTTTTGAATTTCAAAATATTCAAAATATTCAAAAAATTTAGCCAATACAAAAATATTTTGAATATTTTGAATTTTTTGAATTTCAAAATATTCAAAATATTCAAAAAAATTAGCCAATACAAAAATATTTTGAATATTTTGAATTTTTTGAATTTCAAAATATTCAAAATATTCAAAAAATTTAGCCAATACAATTTTTTTTTGAATATTTTGAATTTTTTGAATTTCAAAATATTCAAAATATTCAAAATATTCAAAATATTCAAAATATTCAAAATATAATGAACTTCTCCCAAAAGTCTCTCTGAACCTCTTTTTTGGTGATTTCATTATTGTTTAAATATTTTGAATATTTTGAATATTTTGAATTTTTTGAATTTCAACATATTCAAAAAATTTAGCCAATACAAAAATATTTTGAATTTTTTGAATTTTTTGAATTTCAAAATATTCAAAATATTCAAAATATAATGAACTTCTCCCAAAAGTCTCTCTGAACCTCTTTTTTGGTGATTTCATTATTTTTAAAATATTTTGAATATTTTGAATATTTTGAATTTTTTGAATTTCAAAATATTCAAAATATTCAAAAAATTTAGCCAATACAAAAATATTTTGAATATTTTGTTTTTTTTGAATTTCAAAATATTCAAAATATAATGAACTTCTCCCAAAAGTCTCTCTGAACCTCTTTTTTGGTGATTTCATTATTTTTAAATATTTTGAATATTTTGAATATTTTGAATTTTTTGAATTTCAAAATATTCAAAATATTCAAAAAAATTAGCCAATACAAAAATATTTTGAATATTTAGAATTTTTTGAACTTCAAAATATTCAAAATATTCAAAATATAATGAACTTCTCCCAAAAGTCTCTCTGAACCTCTTTTTGGTTTTGGGAGATTGCTTTCAATTTGAAATGGAATCAAATAGTCAACGGTCAAATAGTACATGAAGGTCCATCGTACATATATATATATATACGTACATATGTATCCAGCTGCATCCGCTATTTCCCATCGATTTCGGAACATGCTCAGGACTCTTCTTTTTGTTAATCTCCCGTAAGTGTGTGATGCAGGTCTTGGACCTGGCCATCGCAGGAATGGCAGGGGCAGGCCTGGGGGTCAAGGAAGAACATGTGTGCCCAAGGTGCTGACCAAATGTCTGAACTTTAGACCACACTGGCTGCAAGTTCCTACTTTTTTGGCTGAAATCCATTCTTGCAGATTGGTTTAGATCTGTCTTCCACATCCTTTCAATTTGTGACAGGCTGTTGGTGCTAGATCTGTTTGGCAAGAAAAAGTGCCGTATGTGAAGAGCCAGACCAACGCCATGAGTTCTTTTGGCATGTGCGTGGGTTGACAGGTCAGGACCGAAATTGGAGCTGAAGCACGAGGGGTGCAACAACTGGGACGTTTGGTGCTGGGAAGGGCAATGATATAACGGAGAGTTCTGGGAATAGTGGAGATATGTGGAGATCAGGAAACATATGACTATGAGTCAATATTGCAATAATAGGTTTCCATCCCCATATTCTACATGATGAAACTGAAGGTACCCAATGGTACCCAACTCTACGTCCTTAATCGTCCTTACCAGGTCAAAGCCGCTGCACTTGCACCAGGTATCAACTCTCGTGGCTGAAAGGCTTAACCAATGCAGGGACTCTCAGACACCTAGTGAGGACCTAGTGCATTGTCGCAGGACCAAACCTTCCGTGCTACATGGTGGATATGGTGGTGGAGCCAGTGAAGTTTTAGGCTACACGAACCATCAAAAAGCATCATGTGTTTGAGCTGGTGGACTTTAGGTCACCACTTGTGCTGCGCAAAAATTTAATCCACTCTTTTTATGTTTCTCGATCCGATGCTGCCATTGCATAGGATGTTTTGAAAGAAACATTAACACTAGGTATTAGAAAAGGGTACCACTCCGTTATGTCCTATATTTGGGGAATCAGCTTTGGACAGGTATTTCCAAGCTGCATCGGGTGACCGAGACCGGTCCCTAAGATCCCTGAGGTTCCCGACCCTGGGGCACAAGCTGAATCCGCAGTGAAGCCTCACACTGGGAGGATAAGAACAAAGAGAGGGCGGCGCCACCAAAAGATTGAAAAGGCGCAAGCACAGGATCCGTTGACGACAGTCGATCTGTAAATCTTCCAGAAATGATTTTTGATGATTTCAATTGCCTGTATGAAAAACATGACAACATGGAACACTCAAAAAAACCTATCATACATTCTATCACGATGTTGCTTTGAATGTGTGAATCACTACGAGTCAACCTGTGACTAAAGCTCAGCTTGACGTGAACAAAGAAATACAGTATTTACAGAGTATACCATTATATACCGTATGCACCGTATATACCTTCTCCGTATATACTATATATATACATATGTATGTATATACTTCCGTACTTCCATACATCCATCCACAGTACGTACATACACGTGTGCACATATACATGTAGGCAAACATGCACATAAGATTATACAGACCATATTCTTCCATCGATTGTATATAATGCACTAAGTGCACCAGATCCACACAACGAAGTCAGACCTGTTTTTGACTCCCATACAGCCCATACATGTGTTGATCTCTAAGTAAAGGCAGCATTCCAGAGAAAGAGGTCTTGGTTTACGAAGATGTGGCATCGAGTCATTGAAGGAGCCCGGTGCTTGCTGAGGCTCATACTAGAGTCCACGGAATCATGCTCAAGTGATAGTGCTGGTGGACGCTATGCGCCAACGGCCAGCACTGTCATTTGAATTCGGCGACCCGCACTCTGTGTGGCAATAGGAATTCTGAAAGAACCGTGGAATTCACAATGTTCGCACAAGTGTGAACGAAGCATATTCTCTTCTCCCCGTGTTGGATGATGATTATGATGTTGGTAGGAATTCTCATACGTTTGTGTTGATTTGATTGCAAGTTCTGTGGTTGCTAGGTAAGGCTGACCGATGCATGAATGACAAAACGACCTTGATTTCTTAGGGTGAGGACAGGGAACAACTGCCAAAGCTCCGACTTTGGAAGAGGCCGCTGCCATGCGTCTTCCTCGGACCCGTTACATGCGAAGGGCCTGCAGCAACCCAGACATTGCCCGCAGCATGTGAGTGACTGGCAAAATCTGGCAAAGATTGATAGATTCTGACAGATTCTGTTGCTGTCCGTGGTATGTTGGGTTGTTTGACAACTCTCGCCTTTTTCGTGTTTGGGGCCAAATATTTGTGATCTCTCCCGCCCGAAGAAGCCTGGGAAGAACGGTCCTTCAAAATTTGTAAATGCCCTTTTGGCTTTGGGCTTGCTATGGGTGACATGTTGGCCATGTATGCTGGCTATGTTGGCCAAGATTTTGAGAGGTATTTCATGCAGTGGTATTGGTTTCCGTGAAATCAGTAGGTGCAAGCACATGGATGGCATGTGAAGGGTGCTTTTGTCCTATACTATACAGTGTAACGCTTCCAGGTTTTAGACAAAGTTGAAAAGTAATCCCAACTATGCTGAGCAGTTGGAACATTACTGGCTTTCCAGCACTGGAATCAGAATCAGAACAGAGCCAAGTGAATCAAGTGAATTTCAAGTGAATGTATATCACATAATGATATATCATGTAACTGAAATCCCGAACCCAGCCGAACCCATAGCCAGTCCAGCAGCGTGTGCCCTATCCATTGGTGGACAAGCCCAGACGGCTTTCCTCTGTCGCCACTGTGCATGAGCCCAGGACAGGACGGTGGACATGTTGGTGCATGCTGGAGTGATGGATGATATGGAAGCTTTATGAAGCTTGAAGCCATCGTTGTTTCAAGTGAATATCGGAAGAATGCACAAGACCTTGCTTTGTTCAACCCAAGAAGTATGTAAACAGTACTACCACATCTAGACATTTCTCCAGATCCCTGTGATTGTCCTGGCTGGCAGCAATGGAATCTGTCCTTTTAACCAGAAGCTCTCACGCGATCTGTTGGATTTGTTCAATGAGTTGCAGTCCATCCTGAGAATTTTAGTTTCTGAGCAGCTTCCTTGTTCTTTCCCAAAGATAATGTATAGATATGGCATGATATGGCATAGTTCTTTCTAGCTGAAGATTTGCCGAATCACAACAGCACGTGCTGCTCTGGAAGCCAGTGATCAATCCGGCAGATGAAAAAGACATGCAGCGCTCGATCTTCCCTAGCTATCCCTGGGATCCCTGTTGTTGTGATGGCTTTCCACTGGGCGCCACGGCTTTGACGTCGTGATATGTTGTGTATGTAGGTGAGTCATGGTGAGTCCATTACTTGGCACACATTCGTTCATGGCACTCACTTGGCCATGATTTTGATGTCTAGATCATCGGCCCAACCCTCGTGGCCACATTGTTTGACAGCTCCAGGAACTTACTGTATATAGATTTACTTTGAATTTAGATATCTTTAGTTTTTTTTAGACATGTCTGATTCCAGATATGCCACCAACAGTGTAGACTGGTTCCAAAACTGTGACTCTACTCTGCCACAACCTGCCAGCTCCAAAACAGAGCCATACGAAGTGGACCAAGAAGCCAGGACAGTGGTTGGTCAATCTGCTCTGGCTGCTCTGGGTCTTACAGATTTGAGACAATACTGCCAGGTCATGCGACCCATGATCTGGAACTTTTAAACACCATTCATGAGCATGGTGTCTAGTCTAACATGGCTTATATAATACCAATTCATCATGATAGCTTTCTATTATAAGATTACATTTGTTCTTACATATTATACATCCAGAATAGAATCAGATGCAACCAGATGCTGACGCGTCGCCATTGTATTTTGATGTATTTTGTGACCAGGACCCAACGTTCACACCATCCGGCGTCGTTTTGAATTCAAGTCGACACGGGACGTGCCTCGATGTACCTGAAACTTCAGTGCTAGCCCTGTAATGGGCAGGGGATACCGGGATACCATGATGTTCCCTAGTCGTATGATTTGAAACAGGTAACAAGATGTCAAAGGTGAGATGTTGTGAAGATATGTGAACATCGCACCTCGCATCATCTCGGAAAAAAATGATATTACTCAGGTTCGGACACCAGAAAAATCCGAACAAGAGTTGTGCGCGGCCAAGGAACCAGGGCCGGGAGAGTACCCTCTGAACCGCGACCTGAAGGCTGGGTGACACAATGAACTTAATGTTGCACGGCATGGAGTTCAAGATCTTTTACATTATTTTAACATGAGTTGTGCGGAGTTGAGCTTCTGGCCAAAATAGAAGATGAGGACAGTTTTGGGTACGTTTTCGGGCACAAAAACAGTCCGGATGATGATTGGATGACGTTCAAGTCCAGCACCACTTGGAGGATCCCTAAGGATATCACTCCACTGTCCGCCCTCAGTCTCCGCCCTCAGTCTGTGGGCAATGGCAACGGCTTCGCGAAATCCCTGGAGAAGCGATTTCATCCAGGGAGCGTTCTGGGGAGCAGGGGGGAACTGTTGCGTAAAGCTTGTTGCAGAATAAAAAGAGAAACTCTGAAATATGGATTATGGCGCTCGAAGGCAACGTGTTTGATGGGCAGGTGTCCCCAGTATTTTAGTATTTGGATATATTTGGTTGGATCCCTTCTCTTCTTGTCATCTTAAACCTGTTCTTTCATTGATGACATGTGATTACCATTCACCAGGATAGAACCACCGGACTTCCAAACTTTGCGCTTCCACCAGGAGAGCAGGGACAGCACCGGGACCTGGATCCTACGTACGGATGCTCAGACGGACCTTTCCGCTGCATCTCCATACATCTTGGCACAATCTTGGTGCTCTATATTGAAAATGGTTGCATTGCTTCAAGTCGGAATGAAGTTTGGTTGAGGGGTGTCTTGACACTTCTGTTCTCTTAGTTCATCTTAGTTCGAATTCTGTGTGTTTTGCAACATGCCTGCAAAACCCTTCAAACCTATGTGTGGAATCGTGTGGATGCTGCTTCTCACTCTCCTCCATAGTGACAGCGACAGCACACCCATCCCTGACATGTAGAATCAAGGTATCTCAAGGTATTCCCTGCTGTTGAGACAGCCGAAAGCATTTTTGTCAGCAACTGCTTTTTCGCAAAGAAATCCCCGGTCACGACCCTGGCATACTGTTTACCTGAGGCAACTGAGGATAAGCTGCCTCATGGGTTCGGATGCTCAGGGGGGCCGCACGGGGCCGCCATGATATTTGTACATATTTGTTCTACATGTGTTCAGCTTTGCTTCGATTTGTTGGTGAGAATTGGGTCTGATTGGGTGAGAATGAGTTTACCACATGTTGCAACTCTAAGATTGGCAATTTGAAGACAGATTGAAAAGCAATAACACCTGAACCAAAACAGTGATGGGTTTCCAAAGCCATTGGTAGGTGGTAAGGCTGGTAAGGATTTGCCGATCCCCACACTGCAGGGAACGGGTATGAACGGGTGACCTGCTCAGGAATATCATTCAGCATGGTGGGCCTGGTCCCCAGAAATACATTTGCTGTTCGTCTTCTGTCGGAAAAGCTGAAAGCCCCGATATTTGGATGCGTTTGGATGTAAGATCTTCATAGATCTTCTCAATTCTTCTCAATCGGACTCGTTCCACTCCGGCACATGCTGCCACGTGTTAAGACTTTTCTTGGGTTATCGTGGACCGGTTTGGCCGTGTTTGGCCACACTGTCGTAGCAGCTTTGTTTTTCGATGCAGTTATGCAATGCGAATGTTGATAGCCATTGAACTTATGGATGTGCCACTCTGTACCGCCACCAAGGAATTGCGAAGTCACTGTCATTGTGGTGATGAAAATGAGTCCAAATGAATCCAACTGAGTGGTAGGGACTCACTATGACATCTATGACTCATCATGATTAACCAATATTAACCACAAGTTATTCATAGTTACTGTATGTTACTGTACTGTATTCAATTTTTTCATCCACATCTATCCATAATCCGTATCCCAAGATATCCCAAGTATCCATCCACATTTATCCAGATCTCCAACCCGCTCAGGTGGAGCATCTCTGGTCGCGCCCGTCGTGAGTTTGGGGCTCCCAGGGGGCCTGCAGAGATTTTGAGTTAAACATAGCACGATTTTGATGGGAAAATGATGGGAACCCATGGCATTTTAATATAATATATATATATATTATATGGTTAATATATGTTTAATTATATTTAAATTATCATTGGAATTTGCGATAGCCAATTTTCAGGCACGTGATGTTGCATCGTTGAAGGATCAAATTGCATTGGTTCATCAAGGTCACTTCCGTACTGTTCTGGCTGTACAGCACAAATTAGGCAGCAGACTGTCTCGGTAGATCCTTTGGGGGCAGAGTAGGTCATGATTTCTCTCACGAGATGCTTCCAGGCTGACGTTTTCCACCATACTTTAGGTCCTAGGACTGCTGCTGGCCGGGGTTTGAACTTGCAAGAATGAAGCAATCGGAAGGTTTTTGTGTTTGAATAGCTCATACAGTAGGATTCTATGGGTTACCGTTAGTTAGGCAAGTTCCATTTTGGCAAGATACATAATCACACAAGGAGAGTTCCTGTGTGTGTGTGTGTGCCACAATAGCTCAGACAACATGCAACAGAGCGAGCTTGGGAATTTTGGTTTGAAGCAGCCGGCAAGACTTGGATGTACTGGTGATGTTTGTTGCTACTCATGGACATTCCTGACATTCCTCAATCATTGCGCCCACACCAAATGCTGCGCAGCTTCCTGACATTTCCTGACCTGGACTTAGAGATTGCACCAGTGGACTCAAGACAGCTGTGACATGAAGACCCAGCATTTGAATCGTGTTTGAATGCATTTGTCCACCTTCTCTGCATCCTCACAAATATCTTCCAACTTGGAGCTTTCAGATGAGATGGAGCTCTATCCTAGCTTCATCATCTTCATCCTGCGTTCCATCATCAGAAGTTCAAGAAATGATGTTAAGATATGTTAAGTGTGATGCTCCCGCAGGATTGCATACTGGCCCACACCGCTTCTGATAGCATGGGCGCTGCCACAAGCCATCGGATGCCAACTTTTTGGTTCATGGGCGCCATAGGGCGCCGGCACTCGTAGTGCCTGGACGCAACATCTTCCCTCCACGTTTTCGATGGCTCCCCAATGGGAAGATGACCTGGACGAAAGCGTGAACAGTGTGAACAGGATACTGGCAGCTCATCTTTGCAGTGGCACTACCGTACTACCCACTTGATTCACCTGATTTTACCTAGATTTGATGTTTTAAAGCGGACCGAATTCCTTGGAACCTACATGCATGATGCTTTCACTGGAGCTTCCAAAACTGCTCCGAGAGATTAGAAGCCACAAGGACAAACTGTAGATACTGTGATTGCCTCGCCACTGTGAGTTGGGTGCCAGTGTGCCTTTTTAATATGTCTTGTGCCGTTTGGGCTTGCCAGGGAACCAACTACACAATTGGAACGTTGCTTTCTGGTGGGAGATTCTTGAGGAAGACACCAACTTGGAAAATCCTTTCTATGAATTTGCTGCAGAATAACGGAGTCTTCATATCTGGTAGGGTTTGCTGTCAAACAGGACATACCCGAGATTTATCAAACGAAGAAAGGCCAAGAGCACACCCTGTCTTGACCACAGCAGTAGTATCATGCCCATTCCGCAGGTTATTCAAATCGTGGTCCCCGCACAGCTTGACACAGCTTGACCAACCTGGCATTCATCGCACAGTCACCTAAGGTGTGTGCCGGCGCGCGAGTAGTTTATAGGGTGTGCTTTACTTTGCTTTACCGTACCTGAATGTTATGTTTAGATATGTTTAGAGTTTAGACTGTCTCATGTCAAGCGCCATGACAACTATATCAAAAATGAGGTTGATTTGAAGTTCCATCCAAGGGTTAGCAGCAGTACAATCATTTGCAAAGCTGAAGCTTGTATGGAGGATGTATGTTTGAGCTTGAAATGCTGGCAAAAGATCGTCAAAAGATCGTCAAAAGATCGTCAAAAACACATCCTATGATTGGATATCGCACGAAGAGTTTTGCTTCAATACCTCGCTTCAAAACAGAATTTTGTGCTGAACTCTCGGGATTCCAGCTCTGAGTGACGCTGTTGTGGCATCGCTGACGTGAGTGTTAAGCGGGAACGGCCACACCATCTCCATGATAGATGACATGTCTGACATTTACAGAACAAAGTTGGCATTAGTTTCTCCAACCGGTGATCCCTCCCTTCCGGACAAATCTGGACAACTCGGAGCGCGAGATTGCATACTGTTTGGAATACATATTGAACTTCACTGGCTCTTTGGATTACGCGGCAGTGTTTGTGTCACCTCTGCAGCACTTAGTCCACCGCCACAGCGGTCACGTCGCGAGTCCGGGGCCATCAAGTGCCCTGTGTTGGTGCTTAGGTTCGGACCCCAGTGTTTCGCAGGAAGACCTGGGGATGATGACAAGCACTGGTAGGAGGATCTATGACGTAGATAATTATGTCAACGATCTGTCTATGTACATTGTGATTAATTATGGTGTTTGGACATGGTTTCATTATGTTTTAGTTTACCTCTTCGTTGTTTTCTACCCGTGGGCCAATGGACTAAAAACGCAGAGCAAAGTAAAGGTTGAATGATGTAATTACTTATATATTGAGTTGTAGAGGCGTCCAATGATTCCAATGCTAGAGTTCTTGTGCTTTCTTGACATCCCAATTCAGCAAATACACGTATCAACATTTATTTGCAGGCACATTGATCTAATAGAGCAGCACAATCTCGTCCCAATGTTTGACTTCTGTAGGCACTCGTGACGGTTCATAACATAGCGTCCGGGACCCTGTCCAATCTGTCCATGGCAGACATGTGACTGCTCCTACGCAGAAAAGGCCTGTTTGTTTGAAAAGTTCTGACCAGAACAAGGAGCTGCTTGGAACAAATGGCAAGGAATCGTTCTGGATTCCAGTAGCTTTGTCAACTTGAACATCAGTCATGTAGAACCTGACATTGACGAGACAATTTCCGGGCGATGAGGTTGCTCCCGCTTCGCACAGCGTGAAAACCATGCAGGTGTGGTTGTTGTGAACCTCATAGGAATCTAGAAAATACCAAGTGCTCAAGTGGCTAGGACTGCTCAGGTTCTGGGATTATGATGGATTATGATGGATTATGGATCAAATAGATTCGATGTGTCTTGAAACCAGATAAAGGACAACAGGGGAAAAAAGGGATGGCCACATCCGACGTTAATCTATATATATATATACACATATTATAAATATATATGTATGAAATGACTTGAATCCATTTCCGAACCACTTCATATTCCAACGGATTCCAACATCAAGTGGCCCCACAGGCGAGGCGGTCCATCTTTCTGGCTCTGTGGTTCATGGCGACAGCCCAATCTGAGGCCATGGGGCTCCAGTTCCGAAAGTGGGGTACCCATGGGTGCCCCTAATATCCGCAACATCTAGTGAAAAATCCATAAAAATCCACTAGAGTCTCCGATTTCATGCAAATTCCAATGCATTTTCACCCTTTATCCTGGATTTATCCGAATTTATCACCATTGAACTTGCCATTTTGGGTATTCCCCATTTTGAGACACACCTGTTTCGAGACCCTAAAACATGTTCATTTCATTGTTCGGAGACTCTCTCAACAAAAAGGATGATGAGAATAAGGTTTCTGGTCTCAACTGACAACATCGGCGACCTCGCTGCCCAGTAGCAGGTTCTGGAAATGTACTCAAGCTTGGGAAGACCCAATAGAATCCAATAGCACTCAATAGCATTATATCATTTATACAATACCAAGCCATGGGTCATCATGGGTTTCTGATTCTTTCTGTGTCTGTTACTGATTGCTAAAATTAGATCTTTGGCCTGGGGCCTGAGGTGAACTTCACAGCTTCGGAGTGCACGTTTGCCAACTCCAATGCTAACCTCACAAACATGAGTACCGCCCCTAGTGGCCTGCGCATCGAAATGGTATCCATTTGAAGGGTACTCGGAGAAGTTGTTGGCAGATGCTGGCAGTGATTGTTGGCCCACAGGTTGAAGATATTCTGCAAGATGGTTGAACCATGGGATTTGATGCGACTTTATTTTGGAGACTCTGTGGTCAGCGCCCAACTGTCCAATTTTGCCCCGTTCCGCAAGGGCTGTCAAGTAGGTGAACACACCTTTGGGTTTTTAGTGCTGCTGTTGTCGAGCTGTGGTGTTGTGAGTGCTGGCCGCGGTGTTTGTTTCCACGACAATGTTTGTTGTATTCTATGATCACGATGTGCATACCAGTACCCTAGCGGCCCTAGCACGATTCATCGGCAAGCTTCTTAATGAGGCACGCAACATTACATTTATATACATTTATGACACATAGCCGACATAGCCATAACTCTCAGAATTCAAGACGTGGACTATCGTGGACTGCATGGAAATCAACGCGATTCTGGGATATTGCGGTATGTCATATCCCATCATATCCCATCATATCCCATCATATCCCATCATATCCCCGTATCCCATCCGAAATTGGTTTCTTCCCATCAATTCATCCAGCCCTTTCCAGTTTGCTTTCCTGTTCTGCTCAGTTCATATGGTGCAAGATGTGCGGGCCATTAAGTCGGCTGCTCAGCTTTCGCCCAGGCTACTTTTGAAGGCGGAAAACATGTAGTCTCCCTGGCGTCCGCAGATGAAGTCTATAGGATGCATATTTCTTGAATGTTTTTCTTTGAGATGGCAACACAAGGTTGTTTGTCCTCTTATATACAGCCATACTCTGAAAATGTCACGGAACTGATTCATTGAAAAGGCAAAGCCTATCACTTTTGATAGCTACATGCCCACTGTAAACGACATCACAGGTGGTAGATGCAGCGCATTAGTGCTTTGCTGGGTCACCCCATAACGTAACATGACAAAATCACCTAAGGTATGCTCCGCATTTGATGGGTGCCACATTCAGCGACAAGTACAACTCGTTCCTTGGCTGTGGCACAACCCATCTCCCATATTTCCCCCTTGTCTGCGCTACGTAGGTTGCAGATTTAATCAGGATGCAACTCCATGCGCAACAATCATCAACAATATATTTAATTATACATGCTTTCCCAAAGTGTACTTTCCCATATTTTCAGAGATCATTACATCATATAGAACATCTCCGAGGCTGCTACAAATACTGAACCGGAGTTTATTGTTTCCCATTTCAAAAAATCCATAAAAATCCACTTCAAAAAAGATGATTCATTTTTCGAGTCCATGCCTCCATCCAATTGACTTGCTTAGGTTCTTGTCCAGCTTGTATCGTCAGAAGCTGAGTCCCCTCAACCCTGGACTATGTGCACCCTGCAATAGAGAATAAAGAAAGACGCCCTGAGGTCGCGTTTAAAAATCATCATAAAAGCACATGAGCCATGGATATGTTGGCTTGCTAGATTTTCTGCCCAGCTCCTGTCCCATGCCATGTGTTGAGCAATATAGTGTCTTTTACAATTGGCGAACCTAAATAATATCAATATCTAAGAATAGAATATTCATACTGTTATTGAAGCATTAAAGAGACTGCACAACAAATATAACATATTAGACTTCTGTCCGCATACAACAAGGAGGATAAGACCTACTAAAACGATAGAACTATTTGAATATTGTTTTATGAGAGAGGGTGTGCCAATTAGTTTGAAGAGTATTGAAGACATAATAACAGCAGAAAATGATGAGTTAGACTGTTTAGTATATACAATATATATATATACAATATATACATAATTATATATATATATATACTGTAGAAATGTAGATGATGACGATATTTTTTTTAATAGCAAATCTGGATATTAGAGTAGAAGTAGTAGCAAAATTGCCAGATAGAGAAATGACCAGCATGACTTTAGATTTGGAGATATTGATTCTTATTGTGAGTTTGATGAATATGGAGATGAAGATAATGTAGATGAAGTATTAGATAAAACGCTGGAAGAAATACAGCAAGATATCGAAGAAGACTATGACAACATGCATGAATGTATATGTACATATATCATGTGTATATATATATATAATAGGCATGCACGCATTTCATTAAAAACTCGTAACCATTGAATACATTTGCTAACACGTATCCTATGATGATATCATGAGATGTATGCGGTAATCAATGGTATTGTTCACAGACTATATATATAAATGATTTTATGTTTGTTTGTTATATATATATATTGCTCATTGCTTGGTTGATTCTGTTTGTTGTTGATTGTTTTGTTTTGGGTATGGAATGAACGAGGCAATGATATATTGACGGCTATACTATATATATATACACATATATACATATATATACACATACATAAAATGGATGGGGGTTAGTAATGATTTTGTGGACATGCATGAGGTGGATATGTATTGACTGTTATGTTTTTGAAATATGAATATGATGAATGAGGTAATTTATGGTTAGTTAGGTTTTGGATGAGGACGAGGAGGTGACATGGTAGGTGGTTATGTTTTTTTTTTTTAAAAAATGTCAAACAAGGGGTCGTTATGCTGTTCTGATATGGGATGATATGGGCTACAACTTCTTAGAACTAACATTTTAGATGTTTTCCCCCTACTCCCTGTGTCCATCGACACTCGACTAAGGACGAGATCTTGAGCTGATCGTCGTATACTCAGCAGAGTCGAGTCTTGGGACCAAAAGCACCCTGCACTGCCTGCACACCCCAACCGCTCCACCTGTCAGGCAGTGCAGCTGGGAGCCAATACCGTCAGAATGACGTCGCCGGACCTGGGGTTTGCGGGTTTTGCTATGTCACTATTTGGGCGGAAATGTGAGAAATTCGATTCTTCGCTGTACTTCCTCAGTTCACCAGTTTGGAAATGGTCCAACCACAGCGATTCCTCCTTCCTTCTTCCCCTTCAGGCAGCACTAATCTTGACTTCAGATGACATTCATTCAGTTTTGATAGCAAGTTCTCCTCACCAACCGGAGCTTGCTGTGACAATAGATATTTCGAAGGCACGGAAGGCGGAGAATATGTCCCGGCACCTGGGAGATCTGGGAGACTCCGTGGCACTCCATGGAGACTGCAGGATTTCTTCCTGCCAGACACCGGTACATGGAAGCCATTCTTAGACGAGTGCAAGAGGAAGAACCTGGACGTGATTCCCACGCAGAAGAACCCAGTGGCAAGTGTTATTCAAGTGATTAGTCCAGAAACACAGGGCAAGTTGAAGAAGACATTTGAAAACCGTACTTCAAGTGATGAAGTCTCAGCATGCCTGATGAATTTGCTTTCATTGAGTCGCATTGTGGCATGTTTACGGCTAGCAAGTTCAAGAACTAAAGTGTAGCCAATGACTTCCAAACAACAACATGCAGGAAACGTTAGTGCAAAATAGTGCAAATAGCAACTTGCCGCAGTGTCAAGTATTCCGGTATTCCCTTCAGAGAAATCAGGACACCAATAGTGTTTCTTGACATTTCTTAAAAACTACCATTGAAGGTATGCCTCGTGTGTATCCCAAGCGAGAAGTCAAGGTGACCTGCCCTGAGGTTCTCTGTATACCATTACCTCGCTGAAGGATTGGCCAGGACCTTGGTCAAGGAGTATCCTGCGCCTTGAAGATTTCTTAGCAACTCCTACAATCCTTTGGTGCAAGAACTGCACAGACTGGGGATATTTTCTATTTCAACAATATATCACCATAAATTCAGAGTATACACTGCATTGTAGAATCTATATCATGTTTGTGCAGTGGGCTCTTCGGCTCAACCCAAGCAGTTCAAGCTCCTCGCCGTATTGTGCAAGTTGGTCCATTTGTATGGCATGCACCAGTGGCGCAGAGAATCTGAAAAGACGGCGGCTCCATCTGCATAACCCTGAGAACATTGCAGAAGCTTCGTTTGAATTCTTCATTGGCCCCCAAAAGCACAAGCTTCGCTCCAAGTATGTTGCTTCCGGCTTGGAGCACAATGGATATCCTGTGTTCCGTGCTGAAGGTAGGCCAGGTAGGGAAGCAGAGTGGATTTTCCAGGCAGGCGATGGTTTGCAGCGCAACTATGGCAACGCTTTTGAGGCATCAATGCCACGTTTTCGTGTCCCATGGGTCCCTGGCAATCACACATGGGAAGAATTCACCTCAAAGACTTCGGACAGTTTAAAACTACGGTGATGCAGAGGCAGGACAAAAGTGTCAGTGAAAGTGCTGCGGAGCATGGCGGCACAAACGTGGTTCCTGTTGACGAGCTGCTGTACTCTCAAAAGTCCATAAGCCGACACTTCTCTGACAAGCGGCCGCTGAAAGAGCTCATAGACCAACTGAATGCATGGGAGCTCGACCCCACGGAGGCAGGGTTTCTTGCCTAGACGTCATGGAGATCAATGGCAAAATTCATTCGGCTGACAATCGACGATCTTTTTTCCTCAAACAGCACCAGGAAAGCGCCCAGCTTTGGCAAGTCTTTGCGAAGGTCAAAGTCACTCCCGTCAGGGGTCGCCTCCTGATCCGCATGCTGGTGCGCAGGCTGAGAAGTGGTGGAAGGGACATCCGTGTGCGTGAGCCCGGGGTAGCCAGTGGCACTCGCAGGTTTTGAACGTGCCATATTTGGCAGAGACGGTGTGAGCTTCAGTTCTTGGGCGAAAAGGACGGCATCAAGTCCTGATTTGTGAGATCCACATTGTTGCTGATGATCTTTTTCCCTTTCCATTCCTGGTAAATGTTTGGTGAAACAAACATATTTGCCCAAAAACTATTTGACAAGATCCGTAGGAACCTTGTGACAGATTCTGAGAGCGTGATTCCGATGATTTTACGTATGACTTTCGTGCTTGATGATGATGACGACGATGATGGCGAAACTTTGAGGACTGAAATGTTCCAAATCAACCACGGTTAAAACGACAGGAGTTAACGGATGCACTGGAAAAGGGGTCGATCTACGGGGTTCCTATCGTATCCCTTGGTGATACATTATAGATCATTATAGAATAGAACGTGTATCATAATATGCCCAGTTTTTCCTTGTACCTATATAGAAGTAGTTTATTGTGTTCAATTTGCCCTTTCAGGATGTTATGTCAGGTGCAGTTGCACGGCACTGTCTGCAGCTGGGGACGGGTGGCAAAGTCATTACAATACGTATGTGTATATTATATAATGTTGTACAAAAAAACACAATATACTTCGAACATCTTCGAACCTCATACTCATCTGGTGGGCAATGTTTCTATGTTAAAAGAAAAATATCAAACATTGACAATTTAGATTCTGTATTGCTTAGTGAATCTGGACAATCTTTCTGTTTGCTGATCATTGATGGTTGGTCCATGTTGGTCCCATGTTCCCATTGCCTCTGAGGCGGCCAGCGAAATGGAGGCGTTGATTCAAGAGATTCTTGGCTACCTGGAAAGCGGGTGCCCGGTTGGGTGGAACCTGATTGAATCCTTCCTGTTAGTGATAGACGGGTGGATGAAGAGCAACAGCTCATTTGAAGCGGAGAGAATCCCCGCATTGCCTTGCCAGTTTTGGATAGTATGGGGGTGTATTGATAGCCAGTGCAGCTCCCTGTGCATCAGGAAGTTTGGCAATTTCATGAGGCAGGTGGGGCTGGCCACGGTCGATACGGGATTGACCAACTGTGGCTGCATGATCTACAGATGGGTTTGAAACATGTTGCTGCAGACGACACGAAACATTGACTGGGAGAAGGCTGTCTCAAGGAGCAAGATCGCGCCCCTCGCCTTCGGTAATCCTAAATACTCGAAAGATGATGAACATATCTGTCATGGTCACCAGTACCATGGAATTCAGATGCAAGGAGTCGACCCCAACCATTTGCCAAATTTCAGATGTGTCAGGAACCTTTGAATTGAACAGATTTGGACCACTTTTGAACATCACATTGAGAAACCATGGAAAACCATGGAAAACCACGGAACGTCATTGGCAAAACTAGGGACAGCCGTGGTCAGTGGCAAAATCCAGAGGTACTTCATCTCGGGTGGCGGTTCGGTGCCCTTTGGCTCGCATCCTTGTCTCGGGACGGGTGGCAAACTTCACGAGAGCGCAGGGGCTCCCAGGGGCTCCCAGAAACTCCTGGTACGCGTCGGTTCAGTATGTTCAGTTGGAGTGATTGAAAGTGATTGGACTATCTTATATGATTATGCTATGCCAGCGGACCGAAAACCATGCTCGTAAAACGCACGTTTTTGCCAGCGTGTGTTCGCAGGTCATGACGGGGCGAGGTGGGGTGGGGGGGGGCATGTTAACGTTCCTTGTACTTCTTCCGCTACATGTTGCCACGCTGCACGGATGTCTGGTAGTGTTGCTTCGCTTTATGCATGAAGGGGTGGGGTGGGGTGGGCGGGGTGGGGGGGCATGTTAAAGTTCCTTGTGCTTCTTCAGCTACATGTTGCTACGCTGACCTTGTTTGAGTGGGTAACCCACAAGCGCGGTGAGTTTGAAAACACATTCTACCGTGGAATGGAGAAAATCAGCTGCCACACTGGAACAATCGATGCCGCATGGAGTGCTGTCAAAGACTTCATCCCCAACTCGTTGTGTTCGAAGGGCAACGATCTTCTCCTCTATGTGAAGTGCTGGCAGTGGAGATGTGTGAATCTGCATACCCATCTCCAGCAAAAACCAATTTCAACGCTGAAGCACCTGCTTTGGAAAGAAAGAAAAAACCTGTCAACACGCCCCAATGACATGAACCCAAAACCCACACGAAACGCGAATTTGGCCAAATTCTCGCGTGAGAATTTGGCACAATTCGGCTTGCAGAAATGTCTGTTTCGCTATGGCAAAACAACGATTTGTTAGAAAAACGTTGTTTTTGCGAGCACGGTTTCCGGTCCGCCGGGACGATTATGTTATAGTTATATTATAATACATTGTATATATATATATATATGTCTCATCTTTCTGATCCAAACAAACTCAAAGTTTCTGGGAGAACTGATGATTGTACTGTTGTTTGTGCATTCTCTTCTGCACAAACACATGCCCTCCCAACAAGAATGCTGATTTCAGAGGCGTTTCAGCACCGAATTAGACCCCACAAGGGCCAATTATTGCATCCAGAAATGAATCAGCAACTTCCGGAGCTGAGGTGAAATTCTGGAGCGCTGGGAAACCTGACATGCGCTCGGGCTCGGGCTTGGAACACACATTTCACCTTGCTTGTGGATCTTGTGGTTGATCAGCACCCTCCAAATAAACTTACCAGTGTTTCACATAAATATGCATGGATGCTGTAGACCTTCCAGAAGGAACTATAGTAACTATAGTGACTCGAGCGAAGAGGATGACCTTTGGGATCAAGTACTATCACCACCCACGGCGCTATCAAATCCTGTCTCCGTCGCCCATGAAAGAAAAGGGAATAACGAAAACTACCAAGATCTATTAACTAATATCAAAACTAATATCAACACCAATATCAAAACATATATCAACTGATATCAACATCAATCAACTAACATCAATTACTACCACTTACCCAGCTACTGACAGCCAAGTGGTAGTTGACTGATGTAGTTAATATCAAGTGATATTAATAGTTGTTAGTTGGTTGAGGCCTCCACATCCATTCATGTCATTTTCACACCTTGGAAACCTCAGTGCCGCCCACACTCTCAGATTAGCGGCCTTCCAACTGTTGAAAGTCTCGTTGGTAGCTCCCGCCTCATCGATCAGGGGTGCGCCAGATGGGGTAGTAATGTACATATATATCATATAAGTATATTTATGTACTGTATTTGTGCTAATTACATATATACATATATATATATATGTATTGTATGTCTATATTAAGAGCTAAACAGAACGGAATCTTTCCCATCCGTCCTGGTTTGATGTTGCAACTAATTGATTGACAAGCACAAGGCGTGTACAGAACAACTTTTGCAAACTTTTGCATTCCTGCCTTTTGCACGTTTCTTTTGTCCAGCTCCACAGCCGCCCTGATCCCGCGCATTCTGCAGGTACAGCGCAGCAGACGACAGTTCCCTAACCGAGCGGCGGTTCACCAGGCTTGGGATTTGGCATGGCATGTCATGGCAGCACTGCTAAGGGGATATAGAGGTATAACCTTTGGGCCAAAGATGCGAAAGATGTCAGCCTACTGTTGCCTACTCATTGATTTTAATGTTTGCCAACCCTTTTCTGTATTACCAGGACACATGTACGATGGGCAAGGCATGGCTATGTGTCACAATTCAAGACCCAGCAACGTGCAGCAAATGTGACCGAATCCCCATTGTTTGACATATCCTCCAGTAATCAAACGTGGCAATGGAAACCCCCCCATCTATAGATTCTATAGATGATTTGCCACTAAAACTTCCATTTTTTGGTGGATTTCCCACCGGATTTCCCTTCAGATTTTCCCACCTGCTGGCTGCAGGATTGCTCTTCGTGCCATGTATAGCTGCATGCGCCAGTTGTTGGATGGAAGTGATGCAGAGGCGCCAAGCTGGTGCCCGCATTTTATTCCGGTGGGGGAATGGTTCCCTCAACGTGGGACCCGAGGGTTCAATTTGGGCAAGACATCTCAGCAACATTATGAAGTCCAAATCCAAGCCAAGTAGTGCAACTATTATCGAGAGCAAAGCTGCAGTGCAGACACTTTCTGTCACAGAATCATACTCAATTTCAGCCTATCAAATAGAAACATCTATCATGGGAACACCTTTGGTATACTGGTAATTATTCATGGGGAGCTAAGTGTGCCTAGTATACAATATCCATCAATGTCCTGTATCCAACACGAAGCCCTAAATGATGCAAACATCTTCCATTTTACTCATACTTACGCATACAGTATTTTACGTGTAACCAACTAGACTATACTAAGGTTATATATATATAAGCTATATATATATAAGTTATATTAATATAGTAGTATAATATATTATATAGTTATAGTTATAGTTATAGTTATACTAGTATATGTATACATTAGTTATACTAAACTATATAGTGATGACATGCTGATTACATGCTTAGTGAAACAACATGTTCCAACAGACGTCTCTGGCCAGGCCCGCGGAGCCGACAAGATCGCTCTGGCCATTGATCTCAGCTTCCCAGCGGCCACGGTGCGGCCAGTGGGGGTCCATTTGGGGTATCCAAAATCCCAAATCCAAGGGATTCCAAGGGATCTGGAAAACAAATGATGGATGTGTGTTTGAAGATGTTTGAAGTCACATAACTCCGCATGGTTGATTTGGAGGATGTCCCCCAGTTTTGGACACAGCCACAATGAATCGAGGAATGGCAGTTGAAAGTTGATGAATCCGATTTGATCTGATTTCTTTGTATTGATGATATTGATGAATCTGGTTGCTGGCCAGTTGACATTCCCTTGATCCGGCCAGGTTGGCACTCCCGCCTTTCTTCCAGGGTTTGGATCCCCAGAACTGATGGGTGGCTTCAGCCTCCCCACCACTGGCTTCATTGGTTCCCAAAAGGATCAGGTCGAGTCAAGTTGGTCTTGGCATAAATTCAGCACTCAAAATTCATTGCCAGCGGATGCGACATACCGAACTATATAATCATTTTTTTGGGCGAAGCCGTTTCTTGCAATGCATAGCGGAGTTAGAGTTCTCAACTATCACGGGTTGAAGAGACTTCCGTGAGTTCCTTTCCTTCAGAAGATACCTTCAGATGTGGTTCTCTCTTCCCTTGTCACACTTTTTTCTGGCCAAAAAGTTAGGCTCTGTACTGGTTGTAGTTGGTGATATGGTTTGTTTGAAAATAGGAACCCCCCAATAAAATTGGCATGTGGGGTATACCCCATTTTCAGACACACCCATAATATGTTCGATGCAATAGAAGCAGTGCAGATAAGACAAGGGCACCAACAGCTGAAGCAGATGGTGTCGCCGTGGCCCCCAGAAGATGAACCGTGGACAGAATGCCTGTCTACCAGCAAGATTCTTGGCAAGAAGCCAATGTCGTTTCAGTTATAGTTCTTTGGTGAAGCTGTGAGCATCAGAAGCCATTAGCTGAGCCGTTGGTCAATGGGGATCAGTTGCAAAATGTTGCAAACACACTGGATGATGGATGAAGCAGATGGATGCAGATGGCGCAAAGAGTGTCTTCAATTCCTGATCCATAAGTGCCAAGATGTGCCAAGTTTCATGCTGCAGCACGTCCAAGGAGATCGTTCTACTCCTCCGTGCAGGACGTCAGACGGTTGCTGGAGGAGAAAGCCGACCCCAATTGCCGGCTGAGGCGAGGCCCGGAACAGTAGGAATCCGGTTTCAGACATTTTCAGACCATCCGATGCTGCTTGGTCCACTTGTTTGAAGAAAGCAGCGCTTCATCGTATAGATGTGAGACACAAGATATTGTTTGTGATTGTATCTGAAGGTTGAGATTCTTCAGCGCCTTTTGAGATGAAGGACCATGTCTGTTGGTCAAAGCCGCACTGAAGTGTATTGAGGTGTTCCTCTTACCTCATCTGAAAGATCTGAAAGCAGTATCAATGTCCACAAGCCGCCAGGTACAAGTTGGGCAGCACAACCTTCGATGGGACACCCCTGACATTGGTCGTGAAGTTGAATCGGCCCAACTGCTTGGATGTCTTGCAGCTACTGTTGGAGGACTGGGATGGCCTGGATCGGTGAATCCTCAGATCCCCTCCACTTCTCAGCGAGCGAATGAGCTGGTGTTTACTTTTTACAATTTTTTTACATACTTTTTACCCGCTTCGTTCTGTCATGTTCTGTCACCTGCCACAATGATTTCACCTTTTTTAAATACCATTTTACACCGATTTATATCCATTTATACCCTTGTGACTCTAGCGGTCTAGCGTATCACTATCCACAACTCCAATTGCAAAATGAGCTTGAGAATCCACTGAGCTTGAGAAATGTCAGCATTGTCAGCCGCCAGCGAAGCTGCTGTGATATGGACTTGCAATGTCTGCAGTGCCGGATCTTTGGATCACCTTGAACCCACTGGCAGGAACGGGCTGACGTTGGGTCTCAGTATTACACGAAACTGGGCCTAAGTGATTCAGACTACCATGGGGTGGCCGCTTGTGCTGCCTGTGCATCGGGCAATGTCTCTGCGCTGAAGTTGCCTGGCAAAAGTTTTTGGCTGTGGCCAGTGCATGCGTGGTATCCACGTTGGCTCGAATCCAGACCGTCTCAAGATATGAAATCAGTCTGGGCGAGCCGACTAGTCTTCCATGATCAGAATTTGAGCTGTTTGATACCACGGCTCGTTATATCAAGGGCTAACGTTTGCAGATCTCTTAATCTTGCCAGAGCAAGCCTTGAAATAGTCAACTGAGGTTGCTGGTGCAGTATGATGCAGAGAACCATTTGCTTCAGTCTTTTTTGTTTGATGCATTTTGAGTTTGGGGCGGTGCTAAGGTGTTTTGGGGAAAGGGCAGTTGTACATCACAACCAACCAAACAACACGGGAGAATCATAAGATACTACTTGACTTGCAAACGCAAGGGTTACTGATGATACAGCATCCAGGGTCTTCCCTGCAATCAGCAACTTTCTTAAGTTGACCCGTTGTTCATAGGCATTGTCCGGCATCCTCATCCTCATCCTCATCCTCAACCTCATCATCCTCATCATCCTCATCATCCTCATCATCATCATCATCATCTTCTTCTTCTTCTTCTCGTCATCATCAACATCATCGTCATCATCGTCATCATCGCCATCATCATGATCATGTTTCAGCACTAAAGTGACTTCCAGTTTGGTGGTAAGCCCCTGCATTACTGGCAGAAGTCCTTGGGATACTTTAGGATCATGGCATCCATGAATGGCCTCCCAGGCACCTTTGTCTGGAAGATTGGGTGTGCTGAACCGTGAGCCCAACAGCACCCTTCTCTACGAGGCTTTTTGACATGTCCACAGCTGGTTGGTCCACGGTACTGATTGGATCGAAGATGGAGGTCTCAAGGATTTTGCTACCCTGTGCCAAATTACTAAAGGATGCTACAGCATTAGCCATCCATTGTTTTGCCTCGAGTTATTCTGAGATTGTAATTTTATACTTCACCATGTTTGAGTCTATGAACATTTGAAATCATTTGAATATATTTTGATGAACATCCAGATGAACATCCCAAAATCCCAAATTGCCCCCCCTGAGGCCAGTTACTTTGGCCATGCGGAGGTGGTCCAATATCTCCTGCAACAGAACTGTGACCCCGACGTCCAGGTGACGTGCCGCTTGGCCTGCATGGCCTGCATGGCGGTTGGTGCCGAGAGGTTAAGGGGTGGCTACTGTACCACCAAAGGATCGAAGTTGCGTTCAAGATCCACAATTTTTTAGCGTAGTTTTTAGCGTAGTTGCCATTCATTTTTTAGCATGTGAATGCATAGCATAGTTGTTGAATGTTGATACAAGTAGGTGCGAAGCCAAAGACCTGGTCAAAGGATGTCAAAGGCACATACGACATACGACCAATTCCTCCACTTTTGGCCTGTCTACTGGTGTTTGAGAGGCAAGATCCAGCTTTTGAAAAGGAATAATTCGGAAGGAGCGACAACACCTAGATTGCTTCTGAAACCTGGTGGGTTTCCTTGGGCCAAACGTTTGAAACGATTTGCTTTCAAGTGGCAACCGATTTCTTGTAGATTTCCACGCCACACTGGAGCAACTGCATTAAAAGCGGACGGATTGCCGGGGCATTGCGCAGGGTCCAACTTTGAGCGGAAACAAATCACAATCATTCATGATCAAACTCATTGAAAGCTTACAATGTATGAACATGGGCGCTTCCATCTAAGTCGATGCCCATGTTCTGTCGCTGCCGCCGCCTCTCAGGTCACGATGATCTGAAACAGAAGAAGACAGCCATCCAAACTGCGACAATCTTGGGGCACAGTGAAGTAGTAGGAGCACTTCTGTCTGCAAATGTAGGGACGCTTGCCTGCTTGATTGTTTAGCTATGGGTCATCCCGATTTGGGTATCTCGGTATCTCAGAGTATCTCCCATTTTGATCCATTTTGACACTCTCAATGTGCTTTTCGAAATCTGAGGATCACACAGGGTGTGCTTCTAGCAAGCATTGACGGAGGTCACGAAGATATTCTCAGGCAGATTGTCAGAGATGGAGCCGAAATGTTCAAGGCTTCCTTCGTCCTCCACGACACTTGGACTCAGTGATTTGCTTAGTACCCTCGGGTGGCCCAAGCTGAGGTCCTATAGGTGCCATCAAGGGATTCACAATCCTTCGCGCAATACAGCTCCTTCGTTTCTTCTTAGAGCCTGACATTGGACTCTGTCTACATATTCCATAGTGTCTTAATCTGGTACAATCTCCAAGTTTTCCTAGGCATTTTTTGGGTCATGATGTCCCAAGATGTACTAGGCATCGGCTAAAGATGGCGAAAGCGGCTAAAGTATGGATTTTGAACAGGATCATCTCCAGAGAGCCTTGGTGCCTTGGCCATCCTTGGCCTGTAAAGTTGGTTAAATCTCAAGGCTTTAACCATTTCAACCTGCAACCAGGAGCCTAATTTATGGTCTTCAGAAGACAAAAGGCAAATTCTCAGCTGAACACTTATATAAAAATACATTTAAAAACATGATCCTAGACTCCTAGACCTATCGCAATACACACAGTACATTATCTTTAGAAGATTTTGCGATATTTCAAGCGGATGGCAAGATCTCGCAAGCCACAGGGTGGATCAATGCGGGCCATCGACTACGTCTTTGAGAAGCGGAATTCCATGCTGGTTGCTGCAGAGCCTTGGACCTGAAGGACGTGGAAAGCAGAAAGTTATCCATGTTATTCTACGTTTAAATTAGATGATTGTACAGATGACTATATAGAGTCCTATACTTATGATTATAGATATAATTAGATGTACAATGATAACGTTGATAGAGATCCGGATAGTTGCATAGGCAGTCATGCAAAACTCTGATTGTACTACATATCTTCTATACTGTTCTCTAGAAACAAACAAACATCCCAACCGACTTGTAACATGAAAACCTTGTTGTTGACATCCTTCGTTTCTGGCCAGGCTGCATTTGGTATACAATTTCTCTGCCAGCAGTGAGAGCAATTCTCATCCTTAAGGAACAACGGCATAAAAATTCAGCTGTGTTTGAAAAGTCTGTCCTCCTCCTCCTCATCATCATCATCATCCCCATCCACTTCCACTCGGCAGGTGGCCCAGGGTTTGTGGCTCCGGGTGGCGGCCAGCGATCCTGTCTGGGGCATCAAGGAAGAGTTGAAGGAGGAACTGGACCGGATCATGTCGCCGGGCCGCAGGGATCCGGAATCCATGGGAAA
>CAMXCT020000166.1:266756-287137 GCA_947184155.2 Cladocopium goreaui
GGTGCGGCAGAAAAATCTGGATGGATCTTTCGGAATGATCCAAGATGAAAAAGGGGGAAAACGGCGAAAGTGAAAGCTGTTGAAAGTTCGCTCGTTGGTCCTGTCAGACTAGTGGAACCACTTGTTTTGGTCTTTCAGGTTTTTGCAGTCACATACCTTCGGTACAGGTCCAAAAACGTCCAAGCTAGGAGAAAGAGCTCGTTGAATGCAGATTTACTATCAAAAGAAAACACATCTTTGGCAATGGATTCATCATCCCGATAATCCCGTGGCGTAGTTGCTGATCCTATGACGACACATCTGAGGATCGTTGATGCGGTACATGAGATCCTTGCCAGAGAAGGTTGGGACAACTGGATGAGACCTAGTGGTTGGGTGAACCGGTCTAGGCCATCCTGGGCTATGTCTGTCATCCTGGGCGGATAGCTTTGAAGTGCCTGTGAGCGTCGTACCTGAGGATCACTCGAGAATCTGGCAGATATTCTTCGTATCATCCTCACAGGCTTCAGACTTTTTCATAGGGCCATAGGGCATGGCCGGAGCATGCAGCACTAGCCTTTGAGTGTCACTGTGATTTGCTCAACAAGTCATTGGGCCAAGCAGACAGTTGTCAGGCTTCTACAGTTGCATAATGTTGCATAGCCTTTGACCAGGTGTCATTTTGGTGGTGGTCAGCAGCGATTGGGACAATTTCAGCAGGGGTAAGCCTCTTGGACTGCCACTAAGAGCAATTGGGCCCCGGATTGAAAAGCCATCAATGCTATCGCAGCGTCGCAGCCAGTGCCATCCCAGCGTGACGGTGAGGATGTGGCGCCTCATCTTTGCGGCTACAGGTTTTCTGTGGTGGCTGAGAGTCTTAAATACCTTGATGCTTGGGCTGTAATGGTATGCAATGTCTTGAGACAGAAAGTATATCACAAAGACGTTGAAAGGCTTCCGGCAATGCCAAGTCCCAGCAAGTCATCGAAAGGGAGATAAAACCATTCGGTCCACAATATGGTTGTAACATATTGTAAAATGTCGCAAAAGGGGAATTGAAGATCCAGGAACTTGCAAGAATTGGTTGTTGGAGACCATGGGACTAAGGGCAGTCTTGGGATGTCTTGGGATGTCTTGGGCATTTTGAGAGCGTGCCATACCTGAGGGTCTGTGAGTTTCTGGAGGCTTTGCAGGCTTTGCACTGAGGAAAGGCTTCGAAAGTACTGGTGAGTCGATGTTGCCAATCCTGAAAGCGACATTTGCCACTGGGCCCTTCCTCTTCGTCGTCTTCTGTCCCATGGCGAAAACATGGGTCGAAGATTTTGAAAGGACTTTGGTACAGTAACTTTCAGTAGAAGCCAAACGGTTGAAATGCATGGACATGCAAGGACTCCCAGGGGGCAAATCTACATATTAATATACTTTTATAAGACGCATATAAATGATAGCGACCGAACATAATCATATCCCGTGAGCACAGACGATATCATGGATGTCCAGCATGCAGTAGTTCGTTCAATCAAAGCAGGGACACGAGAGAGCAGTTGATATCAGATGTTTTTGATTCACTCTCAGGCCTTCTGCAAGTGTGCAAAGAGCAAAATGTTGTTGCTTTTCCATTCCTACTAAAGAGGATGATGAGCCTCAATTAACATCAATGAGCTCCGCCCCATTTTTGCAGCTTTCCATTTTTTTCCCCAATTCAAATACTGCCGGCCTCTCGAGCGCAACAGCGAGCAACAAACCACAGCGTAGAGCTAAATTAAATGTGCAACGTCAAATCAACAGGTGCCCGGGTCGCTGTTTCCTGATGTTTCCTGCTGATTCACGTGAAATCGCTTGGGATCTTCTGAAGGTTTTTCAAATGCTCACGAATAGAGTAACTAATCCGGTCACCAAGGTTCCGTTCAAGGTTTTGGATAGCAAGGGAAACTAACAAATACCAAATAATGGAAGGGACAGAAAAATTGAGATCTCCAAAAAAAAACTAGACAATCGACCAAAACCAAAATCCGCGCAGGTTGAACTGGATTTGTCCTGTCAGCAATCCACTCACAACATTCAGGATTTGCGGAGCAAAAATCTAAAAACAAGAGCAACCAAGTAGGAATACGTTCACCATTCTTTTGGGCTGAAAATTGGACTTTCGCGGTTTGGAAATACTGCAAGACGGCTTGCGCGTACGGACGTGATATGTTCCGAAGCAGCCCGCTGTTTTCAAGCGTGAGGTGATGAAAGTGATTTGTCGGCGCGACAACAGGAGCGAAATGATTTGCGAAACCACAATACTGGTTTTGAAGTTGCTGAAATCAGCAATCGGCCAACCAGTCAGCTACTGTAACCAATCAGATAATCCGCCCTTTCACCAATCCCAATGAGATCAATGAGCCAATTAATCAGCTAGCCAGCTAATTCAGATTCACCAGGCTGAAATCGAAAATCAGCTGAATCCAGCATCCAGCTGAGGTTTTCTTGCCGGCTTCTGGCACGTCTACTACTCCTTTGGTTTCACTGCCTGGTGGACCGCGTGGATGACCATGTTCCGCCTGGGCTTTCTGGCGGATGCCGGGCTCTTGTACCTTGGTGATGCAGCTGGGTGATGCCTAGGTGCCTTGGTCGTTGCGCCCACAACCTACGGTGGATATGATAGCTCTGATAGCCATATGATGGGTATGTTATAGGCATATTTGTACTGCATCTTGATAGATCCTCATACATCCTGATACATTGTGATACATCCTGGTACATCCTTAAGATTCCTTAAGTCACCACTTGTTGGCTTAGCAAGAACTTCCAAATCCACCCCACATCTTCCGGTTGGCTCCAGGGATGATGCCAATGAGCCAGCCGATTGGAGCACCTGGATCGACCTACTGTTGATGGTGGTCGGTCTCTCTGTGGCGATCCTTGACTGCGGATTTGCCTAGACATGATGCATGATGCAGCTATGATAAGATGGCAGAACGACGGAAGATCCATGAAACTGGACAGCTGCAAATGTGTGATATTTCATATTTCAATATATTGGAAATATAGTTGAATAACTCCACTTTCTTCAGTGTTCCTTTAGGTACTTGACAGTTCTTTCTTTTCTGGGCTGATCTGGCTGAATCAATTGGTGATATCAGGCTTGTCCAGGGTTTCTTTCGTCTACAGTAGTTTCCACCATCGGTATAGAAAGTGCTCCGCGCTACAGTGTCGTTGTCAAAAGCATGATCAGTATGTCACTGAGGATTGTGCTTTTGAACATTCTAGTTGGTGTACTGTCAGAGAGTTACAGCGCTGGATTTGCGGACCGGACCCGTCTCTTTCTGGCGGAAACTTGGTTTGGACCAGGTGGTTTCGAAGAAAGTAGCGGGTCACGTGACCTCAGAGCGAAGCAAGTTTCCAACAGTGGTCTTCAATAATTACCCTCTGGTTATTTAACATAGCCATGGAAAATCCCTTATAAATGGAGGTTTTAATGGGAAAATCATCTGTAAATGGGCCATTTTCCGTGGCTATGTTAAATAACCAGAGGGTAGTTCAAGCTAGGCCTAACAAGTCCAAAGCACATATATATAATTATGTGCGTTGCAAAAAAAAGGTTGGCATTGTTGCATTTTGACTTATTTTGCATCTCAGGTTCTTATGGGGAATATGTTTTTATCCTGGTGATTTATTTTGGGACATGGACCCATAGCCTGGAACCCCGAAATCCATCTAAAATAATGTTCATTTCCACAGCAACGAGCCTCCTTTCTACGTTCTGTAACGCTTATTCCAGACTTTCTCTGGGGACTAGAATCCAACGCAACTTCAAAAGGACACCTAAAATGTTCCATCCGAGAGAGGCCAATGTATCACTAGATCAAAAATCACATGCCTCCCAAAACAAAAACTCTCCTTTTCGCTACAGCGCATGCATTTGATGGTCAAGGAAGCTCAGGGTAGGTCTGAGGGGGAATGACTTGAGCCACATTTCTTCAATCTCGTCGCTGCAACTTGGTGCATCCCACACTTGTTTTCGCAAGGAGAGATGCCGTGTACTGTCGATACATTTCGCACTGGATGCTACAATCTCTTGGAAATGCCACTGAGCTGCAATAGCACTGCCAGCAACATTTGCACTTTTCAGAACTTTCTGTTTTGTGTATGGCTCTTTTGAGTATATTCCGTATTCCCATGTTTTCCTTCAAGTTCCAATGAGTACAGTAAAAGTGTTCAAAGAAAAGATCCTAGGAGCATTCAGACCTGGTTCTGGTGCAACTTGTGGGTTTGTGTGAAACATTGGGTACCCCAAAAATTCAGCATTGCCAATTGCCAAAACTTCCCATCAATTTTACGGTAGTATAAATATGTATAAATCACTATAAATCCATATCATAAATCCTGGTAAGTTGCTATAAATTGGAGTGCTACATCTCCTATGTTCTCGACGGCTGTCATTTCAGGTTGCCGGAATCCGCGCATCGGCGAGGAGATCAAGCACTGGGCAGCAGTGGATGCCTTCGACCGAGTCTCGGTTTGCGGCCCTTGTGGCCAGCAAGGACCGGCTGGGGGTTTCATGGGGGTTGAACATCATGTTGTCAACATCGGGTATCGAACCAACTAAAATTTATGCAACTTGGAATATACTGATAAATGATACACATATATTACACATATAATATAATGAACACCAATGATCTGATTTGGGTGTGTCGGTAAATGTGGGGATATCCAAGTTGTGGCCTGTTAGGCAAGACCATGGGATCGTGAGGTGAGGGATCTAAGACGAGATTGGCATCCAGGTGAAGTGCCGCTACAGCTTGTAATCTAATACAACGACCATTTGGTAAACCCAAAAATAAACCATCCCCTATAGAGGTTTATTGTTGGGATTTGTTGGGTATACAGCACCTGGGATGATGTAAAATGACCCCCAAATGGTAAATTGGATGGTTTATAAACCACATTAATCGATTGAATCTAAATGAATCTAAGCTGATTTGACTTACTCTCAGCCTCTTGGCTGATCTCACCTAATCCAATCCAATCTACTCCAATTGAGCAAATCCAATCTTTCTTTTTTCTTCTTGCTGCTTCGATTATCTAAGGACTCTGGTTTGTCTCACAGAGAGATTCTTGTGCAGCAATACGGCAAGGGATTGATTTGCCACCGAACACGCGCAACCACACAGACTGGTATTTCAGCATCAGTTGCAGCCTGTTGCAGCATGGTTGTTTGAACATTTGGGGCCTAGGCAGACCCGAAAACTCAATGGATTTCAGCTGCATCTTCCCCATTGTACACATGGCTATCTTTTTGGGGTGGTATACCCAATTTTTAGACACACCTAGACTGAACATGACTGAACTATGGTGAAAGCGCGTGAAACCGAAGAAATGCCCTGTACAAAACCTAGAGATGTTTTATGGTGGGCTCAGGAGAAGTCGGAGAAGGAGAAATCCGAGAAGTCGATCAGCCAATGACTGGGTCCGTTGATCACAAAAAGTTTGCAGTTTTATTTTGAATGTAAGATGAACAAGCCAAAGTCAGCAAGTGTACATAAGTTTCGTAGCCTGGTCTGACTCAAAATTTAAGACGAGTCGGTCCAACCCAACGTAGACTCCTAAAGATTCACATGAATCATTTGGGTTTCCAGGGTTTCCTGGGTTTCCTGGGATTCATGTGACTTAAAACAAGTTCGCAGGAGTAGCTTTAACAAAGGCTACATGGTTTTGAAAAGTGACGAATCTTTGCTGTTTCAGAGCTGTGAGCCTAGCGCCGAGTAAACGAGTGCCCAGGAAGCTGCAGGGGGAAATGTGGATAATGTTTTTCACAGCTTTTCCGGTGTTTGACAGGCATAGCTTTACTAATTATGATTCCGAAGGCAAGGTTTTTAGAATGTTTTTAGAATGTTTTAAGACAAACAGCCAAAGCCTCAAAACCTCATGCGGGGTGCCATTCCTCATGTCCAAAATGCAACGGCAGTGCTGCACAGTACCCAGACGCGTAGGTTGAAAATGGTTAAAATAAATGCTGAATGTACCTGAAATCACCTGAACCATGTTTTGATGTATTTCGGGAGACAGCTTTGAGCCGAGGTTAGAAGATATGTTGAAGTCATTCGAACGAACTGACTTCGAAGGAGATCTCTTTGACATGTGGATCTTGGAGGCGAGGCCATAAAACACCAGGCCGTTTCATGCCATGATTCTGCAGCGGGTCTTGTTGCTTAGTGTCTTGGGTCGCTGGTTTAAACTGGTTATTTAGATTTCCCATGATATCCCAGAATGTTTCAGATCCAAGTTTTTCACTAGGATGTGGCTATTTGCTAGGGTTCCCTGCAAGATTGCATAGCCGCTTTGGTGAAGTTTGCACAGAGGAACTTGGAGAAGCATGCGCTCACCAGTGCATGGGATGATTTGGTACGCCCAGCTACGCTCATCCCCACATGTCCAGGTGAAACTGCCTCCAGTGAAGAATGCCGTTAGCGCCAGGGGCCCTAGGGCCCTAGGGTGGCAGTGGGGTGAGATGCTTGGATTGATTTGGATTGCCTGATATTGCCATCCCAGAATTTGATGCCATTTTCGCAACTGTACCCCGCATGAATTTTTATCCTGCCAATTGGCCATAATGGGCACGTCTCTCTATAATTATTCACACTTTTTGAATGAGTCGCCAGAGAACATATGTGGATTTCCCGTGGCCATGCTTGATGACCCGACATGCAACATGCTGGTGCCCCAGATGCACAGGAGGTGCTCACAGCCATGGAGGGCCTCAACAAGACCCATACGGCGGGGAGCCCTGGGCGCATGAAATTACTGTATCAGTGCACTTCCAGGACCACTCAATGCTTCCCTGTTGAGGGGCATGATCTAGTCATTAATCCCATTCCAATGGGCTTCCATTCAGTATTTCAATTTATTTCATATGTTTTCAGTTGATTGGTCCAAAAAAAAAACTCCATTGAAATCCATTGGGTGGTCCCGATTGCTTCCATGTGAGGTCCTGAAGCCCATGATCCCGCAGATTGGCGTGGCAGCTGCGGTGCGACGGGATCGCAAGCCGGGGGCTCACTGCGAGATGCTGTGTATTGAAGATCGTCTGTCACCATCTACCACCTTTTGGGCAATGTGGGATGTGGTTGGGATTTGAAAGCTGGAATCTAGAGGTTCTTCTCTTAAACATCTTAAAATATCCCCAAATGGAGTGAGGTCTCCACACCCAAGGTGTACCCAACAGTTCCCATGTCCCAAGGCCCAACTTGGTGCCAGACGTGCAGCAGGACCGCAGCCCTGGCCATGGCCCTTGGGCCGATGCCACGCCCGATGCCCTCGCGGCAGGAGATGTTGGTCTACGCCTGGAATAGAACGCAACGCATGGGCTGCGGCAGCTTGGTGTGGCGGCCTGGGTTCTGACATGTTCTGACATGTTGCAAGCATGGGCTAAAGCAATGAACATCATGAACATCATGAACCTTTGTAAACACGATTGCCATGCCTAGATATATCTATAGCACTGTAATATATATATATATATACGTATATATATATATGATAGCATAGATACGATTATATACGTGTATATATATATATTATATATATATATATCAATGACATATCTATAGTGAATGTGTCACCAATCTGTGGTCACTCTGCATGCACTCAGATTGTCGATGAGTTTGCCGACGATTGGGGTCGCAGTACCTCCAAAGAGTGTCAGGCGGCCTTGGGAGAGATATTCATAGTCCAAGTCGACTCATACTTGATAGTATTTATATATGCAGGAATCCCCACCTTGAATATGACAGAATCATAGCCATTCAAAGCTTGGCAAAAACATGCGTTGGCAGGCCACATGTGTATCTTGGCCATGAGGGTTTGAAGTAAAAGCTGAGATGTCACTTTCAAGCAAGTTGAATCTGGCACGTGTCGCCACAGACCAATGGTGACAGCGACATCATGCAGACCTTCTGTGGAGAGTTGTGACCACAGTACTGCTGTGACAAGCTGTGACAGGCTGGAAACCTTGGGTGACCAGTGTGACCACATCAGATTGTTTGGTAAAACAGTTGGTCGTATAGAGCTGCAGACTCCCACTACAAAGGTCTACAAAGCCATCAAGATCCTCATTGCATATGGTTGATCCATGTTGATCCGCTCTTGCGACGGAACTTCGACCTGTAGATCTTCCATGATCTTCCAGTCGGATCTCGTCCCGAGGCCTTCAGGCTTGCTGAAAGAAACGGATGTGCGAATTCCCGGCTGGTGATTCGATGTGATTCGGATACCCTCCAGATCCAGTGTTGAAATGCGTTGAATAGAGGCTGATCATATCTGATCATGGTGTTCAAATGTGTTCAGGCACAGGCAGGGAGTCCTTCGAGAACATACAAATGATCGATGACTGTTAGTAGGTATGTTGGGAATTACGACCTCCAAGACTATAGGATAGTTTATGAATGTTTATGACAGTTTTCATTGAAAATTTGCTATTCTGACCCTTGTGATTATCGCCAAGATCATCATTGTTGTGATTGCCATCATCATGACTGATGGCCCCAGCACATCACAACCACCATGTCCAGAAGAATTGTAAGGATGCATCATACTTATTCATACTTATCATTTTATATCAGGCATATCATGTTGTACATATAATGTCATATAATTTCATGTCATATTATAGCATATAATTATATATACGTATATATATACACAGTATTAGTCATAATAATTGTATGCAGCCGTAGAAGCATCAAGCTGAGGTGGTCCCTGATGAATTTCTAGGCCTTGTATCTCACACCAACTGGTGCGCCACGGGTGCAGGGCCGGGTGCGCTGTTGGATCTTGGGTGGCCCCAGGCCATAAACACCTACCCTTCAATGCTGAATGATTTTTGTTGTAGTAGATTAATTAGATTTAATATAATTAGTATATTTAGATACATTATGATTATTATGAGATATTTGTATATTAGTATGATTTAGATATATTAGTATTATATAGTATTACATTATGATATATATATAGATATATATAGATTTAGCAGTAGATTAGTATTATTTCGGATCCTTTTTTTCTCTCATCGGATCCATCATAATCCATCAATCTATAGCAGAAGAACACAATGTCGGCACTGACAGGTTCCTCCATAGCTGCGTGCGTCCGCGCTGGGATGATCCAAAGGCGGAGTTGGAGCTGAGGAAAGGCATGTTGGAAGCTATCCAGCAATTATTTATCGTATATTAATATTATATGTATTTATATATATATATCATATATATATATATATATCATATATATATATATCATATATATATATCATATATATATCATATATATATATCATATATATATATATATCATATATATATACATATGTATCACACACATATATATATATATCATATATATATACATATAAGAGATACGCACACACACAGATATGTATAAATATATATAGAATTATATATATATATAATACTAACAATTACTAATATATACACAACATCCGTATAGGATATCATGCATCATTGTCCTTTCATATTGAATATAGTTACCAAAGTCATAGGATATCGATATTATCATACCGATCATCATGTCGAGCAGGTGATCCAAGCTTTAGAATTCAGTTTTTGCCGCGACCTGAGATTGGCCGGACAGGATGTCACCACAAAGTGTACTATTGGGATGTCAAAAGATGGGTGGAAAAAAGGCAGATGATCTTCCCAAGATTCACCTTGACAAAAAGACCTGGAATCTCCTGGAATGGATTGGGTCACAGGAAAACTGACAGGAAACCTCCGAGATCCAATGGTAAAAATGATGGCGATCTGTAGATTTTCCCTTCGGCCAATTCTGGGCATGAAGATGCAATTTTGCCTCGAGGACAGATTCAATGATGGTGTTTGTGCTAGCCAAAACAGTGTGTGTGGAAAAGATCAGTTCGTCTCACTCACACCTTTGAGTTCAGATCCCTATATTACCTATATGTCCCGAACACGTTTGCAAGACATCCCTACAAGTGACATCGCTCATTTGTATCTCGGTGCCATGGCAGCCAAGGCCTGCCCTTCTCAGCACGGTCTACAAATGGCAGCCAAGGCCTGCCCTTCTCAGCACGGTTTACAATAGGCAGAGGGGACCGTAATGGAAGTGCTACTGTCAGCATCCACTCCACATTTTTGGAGAGAGAAATCTTGACCCATGCCATGCCGCCCGTGCTCATGTGTTCAGATCAGTGACCGTTGAAGTTTGGTGAGGTCCAAATCGCTTTTGAAACTGAAACAGTGAACTCAGTGAACTCCTTATTCTGCATCAGAATCGAAATCGTTTTCAGCACTTGCTTCGGATCACAGGCGGCTTTCATTTCTACTGGCCCGAAGAGCCCAGTAAGGCGGTGCCACCGTGCTACTGTGCACCTTGGCGAGATGCTGGTCGCTTGTCACTGATCCCATCTGAATCTGATCCCATTGGGCGGTTCCCAGCGCGGACGCTCAGGTGCTGCCTAGCCATTTGCACGTTCGCAGCTCAGTGCCATCGCATGACCTGAGGCAACCGATCCAGAATCCAGGATGGCCAGGATGGTTCTTGTTGGCTCCAAAGTGTGCTGTCCCATTACAGTAGCTCCAGCTGACGAAGTAGCTCCGTTGCTGAAGTCCAAAAGCAGCTGACGCTAGGCAGTTGGATGCTGGTTGAACCAGATCCAATTGTTGCGCACCTGCTGTTCCTATCAAAGATGCACAACTGCACAACTCATTAATTTGTCGAGTCCAATTTCAAGTCCAGCCTAGAAACGTCACAGACCAACTCATCACATTGCGCTCACTCAGATCTACAACACCAGCGGCAGCCTGCCATCACTGTTACTTGGCACTTCATTTATCCCAGTGAACACAGGGCTGGAGTGAACACAGGGCTGGGAGGTGGCTGCCCAAAAAGTTTTGATCTACCCATTGGCTGCTTGAAGATGAAACCCCAAAACAGTTCATGCGGATATATATATATATATATTATAAGGTATTGTCTTCACAAACTATTGGTGATTCATTGTTTTTTAATTTAGCGTTTTTCACACCTATCCATTTCAAGAGTAGCCGGCAAAAAAGAACATCTGACTCTGCACTCCATGTCGGCAGAAGTTTAGGAAATCTTCGCACTCTGGATATTCAGCAAGAAGGAGTTCCACACAAAAAAATGAAAGGACCCCAGGCCCTTGAAAGTTCATTAAATCCATGATCGTAAACATGTTTGACGATATACCTATTTCTTGAGCCCCAAAAACACTTTATGGTTGCAATGAACTGTCACCATCTGACACTATGTTTGAACTATTTGGAAACATTTGGAAACATTTGGAAACTAGCTATTCACATTCCTGACGCCATCATGTGACATGAGGTTTGTGTGGTTGGGCAGCATGGCGGTGATTCTGTTGACCTTTGGCCTCTTCAAGGCCGGAATGGCTTCAGCCATGATGGACGTACTGCAAGTCTCTTGAGAGATTTGAGAGCCTGGTTGGATCTAGCAGATTTAAGATATTTTTAAGATCAATTATGATGATCAAGATCAAACATGATCAAACATGATCAAAAACATCAAACTCTTTGACTTCTCTGGGAGGTTTAACCGGAATCAGTGCAGGATGTCTCCCGTCCCAGTCACGTCACGCCAGGTGACGCGTCAGACGCGCCGAGCGGCGCTCTCCGCTGGGCGTCTCACCATTCCCAAGGCCATGGCCTACTTTGCTGGGAAGCCCAGGAAGCCCAGTCAACTTTCAAGTCGAGGCGACCATTGGTGACGACCATTGGTGACCACCGTGCATATGATGCCAATGATCATATCTAGTGAATTCTAGTGATATCCCGTGTCGGCATTGTCTTTTGGACTTCATTCCCACCCCCCGCTTCGTGTGAAAGTGTGAGTCCAGGTGTGTTTTCAGCGAACACTTGAGCCTCTTGAGCATCAAGCTTTCAAGAATGTTTGCAAGTGATTCGCGGAAAGAATGGCAAAGGAGAGTGCATAAGACTTCCGCTATACCCCACCTACTTGCAAACTCCTGCTGCAGCATTTTGCCGGACACGTCCAACAGACCTTTTAATTCCTGTTCCTACTTGATCCAACACCTGAAATGGTTCGGATAGTCTGTTGGGATTGAAAGAACCCCCACCTCAAGGATGGTGCTTCTTCAGAAACTCGTCATGGTAGAAAGGAAATGACAGTGAACCTTCGCACCATGGGTTTGTCTGAAAAGGGGGTACCCTCCAGTTTCAGTGGATCATTTTTTTCATGTTCAAATCATGTGTTGATTTTTCTCCCATTTATATGGCAACTTTGGGGTAGACCTCACTGCTCCGCACAGGATAACCAGCTGGGTATGGGCCGCAGTGCTGCATTGCGACGGCATCGGCCGCGAATACCCAAGGCAAAAGGGGCGGTCATTCCTTACACCTGGGAATATCCTTTGATGTGCCCAAATTAGATCGAAAATGATCGAATTGATCGAATTGTTGCCAAGGATGGAGGAAAAAAGACTTGACAAATCCTTTAAAACAAACAGATCAGCCAGAGGGTATAAAATGGTAGTTACTATACACGTCTTACACGCTTTGATGACTTCCCATGGCCATCATGGCCCCATGACTCAGCTGTGGTGGTTGTGGTGCCAGGGGCATTCTGGGCTTTCTGCCCCTGGAGAAAGCAACGAGATGGTCATACCATTGGAGAACGAGCCTCAGACGACCTCAGTGGCTGTAGAGACATGTAGAGACCATATGAGACCATACCCGGTGCCCGGTGCCATTCGGTGCCATCCGGTGCCCAATTTGTCAAAGCTTCGTTTGTCAGAGGATGTCAGAGGGTTCTTCCCATCTGTAAAATGATAGAGGAAGAATCACTGTTCTTATGATTTTCTATGTCTTGGATTCTACAGACTTAAATCTATTATGTTATCGAACAGTATCGATAAGATTGGATAGGATCAAGATTCAAGGCCAAGAAGTAATTCTATGATATTCTACTGACAAATGATATCCCCTCTTCTGAATCTGTTCATTCCCCTTGCTCCCAGCACCCCAGCAATCCCCAGCAATCCCCACTTGGCGCTGTGGAGGCTTCGTGCCTTTGCGAATGACCCACGACGTCGAATGAATACCAATAGTGAGGTGTCTTCCCTGGGACCTGGTCGCTGATGGCCATGGTGATTAGTTTTATGTTGGTCCTGCATGTGCCTTTCCTTTGTTTCTATTTTCTACGGCAAGTTGAAGTGTACTAGATCCACAATTATTAGCAGAACAAATCCAATATGTAACTTGAATCAGAATGAGATGTTCAAAGTGAAGCATTGAACTGCTCATTTGTAGCCATGTGTGGTTACAGCCAGGGTGACCTGATTCTGCGGTTCTGATGTGTCGATCAAGTTTAAACATATCCACCGATGATGCTGATGTAATGATGTTGTGATTGCAGGACAGATCATGTGAGTTCATTTTACAGGTGTTCATTTAGTGTACAGGTTTTTGATTAGACGATACGACATCAGTATTCTAATGGGTCGAATATTGCATGCAATACATATTAACGTAATATCGCAAATATTCCCCAATGGCCAGTATTCCGTTTTGACAGGTATAGACAGGTATAGATGGATTCATGCCGCGTCCGTGCCCACTTGGAAGGCTGTGACCATTACAGTGAAGTGCAAGTCTCAACACTGCGAGGCGCAGAAGAACAGGAGTTTGAACCGAAAATGAAGATGGACTAACAACCTGCAAGATCTGCAAGTATATATCCAAGTAAGTCACAAGCTTAAAGTTGGATATGACCACCAAAAACAATAGGGAAACTGTGGGTTGAAATGGTGCCTCATGTTTTGTTCAGCAGAGTATGTATCGAATAGATCCTTCAATCGTGTTTGTGAGAATCTGGACTCGAACAGAAAGAAGTTGCAATTGAGAGGATGGTTTGTGCCTTTTCCCAATCACCATGAAGAACGAGATGCCAAGTTCCAAAGTGGGTCGATTTTTCCGGTGCCACCAAAAGCAGGTGATTCCGCAGTTGGTGCGCAACGCCTGGGGTGTGCGCGGTCTCAGTCCCTGCTGGACAGTGAAGGCAATCATTGGATGTCAGCTTGGGTGAAGGTCTCTGCCTCGTCTAGTTCACTAATGTTCACTACACTTTAGCTGGGGGGAATATAATGCACACAACGCCCTGTTTCAATCAGGTGCAACAACGCTTGCTGGAAAATCATGTCTTGGCGGAAGAGAGGCAGCATGTTTGGCACGGAAGGGGCACGGAGAACCGACATTCGCGGCTCCTGAACGTCGTGTGCAAGACTAGTTGAACCCATGAAGAAGGTCAGCATATAATTTGTTGGGATAGCCGTGGTTGACAGACAAGGTCTTATGCAATTCAAATATATTCAAATACTTTGCACAGCGAATGGTCAATTACACTACATTGCATATTGATGTCGTAGCAGCATCTTTTGCTCATCCACCATCTTCCACCTACCTATTTCGTTGGATTTCTTTCCAAGCAGATCGAATGACACCCTCCTGTCCTTGGATGCCGCTGGTGGCCTTTGTTCTTTCAGCAGGTGCTTGGCGCTGCGTTGGAACCAGTGGCAAGAGGAGTCACTGGCCCCACCTTGCTCCGCAAAAAGCATGCAAACCGGGAACCAACAGTATCAACAGTCTTCACATGTACCAAGAGTCAACCAAGCTCCTCAACCATCAGAATGAATCCTCAACCACACATGGTGATTTGAAAGGTGATTATATAATTATTATTATGGGTGATTTATACTGCGTGTGTGTATATATATATATACGTGTATATATGATTATATATATATGACTATATATATATATATAATCTTATCACAATGACACCTGGCAGGACACCTTCTATGTTGCTGTAACCAACGTGTGGCGTCGTGCGCTGGAAAGCTATCACCTTTGGGCACCTTGGCCACATACTTGTAGGGATGGCCGAACAGAACTGCGAGTGTGGTCATGGGGGACTTAGGGATGGCCGAACAGAACTCAGCATGTGGATTGAACATGATTGAAATAAGTTTGAAGAATCATGGATAATAATTATGATACTCATCAATAATACTTATTCAATAATCCATTCATTTTTGTGGGATTTGAAATCACAATGGTCTAGTACTCCGTTCGAGCTTGCCAAAAGAACGGTGGGTGCAAGGTCAATTTTGGTATGGTGAAACGAAACGATGGGACCGATCAACAGTCAATCAACCAATTTAAACACCGCAAACCTTCACGTTGACAATGGAGGATCGGTGCGAAGAATCTTCCACTCTTTTCGATCCTGTAGATGTCTACATGGTTTAGATGGTCTACATGGTCTACATTCCATTTTCACCCACTTTCAGTATTCAAATGATGGGGCCCTTGCAGCGGGTTGCCTGTGGCCAAGGTAGGTCAGCCGTGGGAATCCAAGCGCAGTTGGGGCAGTTGGGTCATACGCAAACAGATCAAACAGACACCAAAACGAGAAGGATCAGGAGGACAAAGATTCCTAAGATGGGCGTGAGATGGCGTGAGCATGATGAGATATGATGAGGATGGTCCACAGTTCGTAGCAAGTGCAACGATTTCTTGGCTCTTCATGAGGGAAAGACCCAGTACCACTCCCTTGACGCCAAGGCGTGATGCGCGGAAGGATGTGGTGGTCATGTTCCAAGAGACGCTCTTGTTCTACACCTTGCAGGTGTGGGATGACTTAAGATGATGTCATGGCAGATCATGGCAGCATAGCACGAGTCGTAATGATCGTAATGGAAAAAAATCAGACATGCAGTACTGTACATTGCAGTACTTACTGTTGATTTTGGCGTTGTGGGTTTAGTAATCTTGGCATTGTTCATGTGGGTTTGAAATTGGGTACCCCATCACTGGTTAATCCTCATTTCCCCACTGAGCATTTAGGGGCGAAATCCACCATTGTCAGACACACCCAAAAATCATAGTTGGTGATCTATCCCGTCTGTCCCCATCATATTGAGAAAATTCCCATTATATATATATAACATATATATATATAACATATATATATAAACTATATATATATGTATAACATATAATATATATACACAGTATATATATATACACAGTATATACACACATATTATACAGTACCCCTCAATGGGAAAGTGCCAACAATCCCATGTACCAATGAGTTGCAACGGCCGCTTCCTACTTCGCAGGCTGTTGCAGAGCAGGTCATGCACTGTCCCGAGATCATGAATACGCCGGGAACTGAGAAAAACTGCGTCCATCAGGATTAAGACACCAATTTTTGATTGGTTACTATAGGGCTTCATATTATATATATATATGTCGTGTATATACATATTCCGTTAAATGCTGATTATACATTCGAATATGATTTTCATGACCACAACGTGTTTGTGGGTGAGTGTGGAAACAACCTTGGTGCGTGAAGCATGGCGCAGCAGAAATTGTAGGCCGCAACTGCAGCACCGAGGTTCTTTCATTTGCTCATCTCGGAAGAAACTGGAAATATCCTGCGATATGATTTGCTGTGTACCTCGGATATCCGTAGCGGTGATGTGCTGATTTATACCAGAAAACTATTGCGACGAAGGTGGTGAAGTGGAAACTGCGGCTTTGCTGATACATTCCATAATATTTCATAGCAGTAGGGTTCCAAGATGCCTTGAGGATCATGTCACCATAAGATACCATAAGTCTATAATAGTCTATACACATATAGTATATACAAAAATTACAAAATGGGTTCATGAAGATTGTTTGGAAGGAGTCGCGGACGGAAAACAATGGGTTTTAGGCATCTTATTCTGTAATATTCTGAGTGATTTAAGATCTGCTTCGATTCTTCCTTTCTTCTGGTACTTCATGCAGTTTGATCCTGGAGCCGGCTGGACAATGGATTAATGCATCCCCACACACTATGCCAATTCTCATGTTTGAATACCGTTGGATATTGACTTCTAAGGCTGCCATTGTAGGTCCTTTCACAAGTTTAACGCGGTTGGTTTGATGCTGTTTGCCTTTTAAGTTTCTTTCTGGTGCTCAACTCACTAGGGATTTCTCCAAGGCAAAATCATTGACGAGTACATCCACAACAGCGACCCCTTTTACACTCGTATCCTGGCAGTGCGTGAGATGTTTGCAGTTGATTCTAGTTGTAGATGTAGGAAGTTGACTGTCTGAAGAATCTCAGAAGTCATGTTTCTCTTTCAAGATGATGTCTGCAGCTGGGTAGTTGGTGTTTGCCACCTGCACGCCGTGAGAAACTGGATGCTCTCTGAATGGGAACCAGGTGGTTTGACCTTGGATGACATCAACGATTCCGTTGGAGTACCCAGAGGGACAAGAGGAAACTTTTATTGGACAACAAAATGAGGCTATGGCAGGTATGGAAATTGAACGGGGACCCCAGGAATCCCCAAATGGTATTATATGCGTTGTCATGCGTTGGGTTCATGCTGAAAAATGCAGAGCGTCTCCGTTTGTCGTCCGAATCCTGTCCTGCCAGATCCCAGTCAAATCACTTCGAGGATTCAAGTTGTGACTTTCCAAAGAAATTCTGGACTTCAAATGTAGGGTCTTGCGGGACTGTTGGAGCTTTCCACTGGACCAAAGTTGAGGTCTCCCAGCGCATGATCCAAAGCTGGAAAGCATGTCGCTTAGCTGGGCCTAGGTGCCTCGTCGACTGGGGAAGACCACCTTGGAACAGCTGGAGAGGAAATTGAAGTATTGCACCTTCGCTGCAAGATCTGCAGGCTGTCGAAATGCCTTGAGAAGTCTGGACAGTCTGGACATTACTTAGCCTGGGGATACCCGCTTTTTGTTGCGTTGTGGCTCATGATGGGAAGCGCATGGTGCATTGAACATGTTGGAAGGTGTTTTCGATATTTTTCGATGTACCAATGTACTAGTTCCAAGCGGTCCAGGTACCTACAAGGGTTTCTTCATGTCCAAGATGTATCCAGCGTTCGGGGACTCAGATGGAGCCACAGGAGGCAATACCGAAATACCATGAAATACCCATAGCAAGGATAGGATGATGACGGATGATGCATCAATGGATACTACTTGTACCTACTTGTATTATCTTGTATTGATGAATATTAAGTGGGTAAATGAACTGGATGGATACAACTTATGGATATAAATTATATTAAATCACATTGATCGTCACCACAGATCAGCTGCTTGTGTGCAACGCTGGCTTTGCAATGTGCTTTGCAGCTTCAAAAAGCAAGCCAACCGTAGAGAAGCAGGCGTGTTTTGAGTTGGTAGTGTTTAAAGATGTTTAAAGTACTGGGTCCGCACAACACAAAGTCATGCAAAGTCTTTGCGCTTGAAACTTCCTGATGCTCCCCAATTTGAATTTGACGAAGATGCTCTTCCACAGGATGCCAAGATGCCAAGAAAATCCAAGAAAATCCAAGAAAATCCAAGAAAATCCAAGAAAGCAACTCACAGGATCTTCGATCTTCGAGATCCGAGGCGTGGCATTGCTGCTGGGATCAAACTGACCATGGACTTTCGCCCGGCCTTCGAGCTGAAGGGTCGGACACAGGGAGGGTGGGAGCTGAGTTTGGATGAGGGCATGAAATGCACGGGGGATACAAGGTGATACAAGCTGATATATGGTGATAGATGGTTGTGACTATAGTTATTTAAGGGCTGCCGCCCCTGCCGCCGACCCCGGGTATCCAGATTGTTCACCGCCAAAAGGGAACGTGAGCTGGATTTAGATTGCGTGCGACAGGTTAGTGTTATCTTAACTTGATTCTGCGACAGTTATAATCGAAATTAGTACGGGAGGAAGATTTCGTTCAGATGCTTGGTTTATGTGGCTAGCTCATAAGCTAATACCAGGAAGATGATCTGTTGGATTACGACTGAATGCCTTTAAGTTGGAATCTTGCCTGCTAAGCAGCGTTGTCCAACCAATAAGCTTGGGCTCGGTCTGGCGCGGCCGCTAAAGGTGTAGAAGCGCATAGCAATGGAGGTGATAGATGTTTTGGAGAGGACTTAATCCAGGTATTGTGAGTTGTGAGAGTGTCTTTGTGGGACGATCCATTGAGATTCATCGTGTGTTTTTCGGTTTGTTGCTTAGCATATTCCTCATCATGGTGAAGCAATGGCGCATGGCACTTGAAAGAAGCAAGCCTAACGGTGTTCGTTATGTTCCTGCACTGTGTCCAATACCGCTTTTGCTGCTGCTGGTGGTGGTGGTAGTGATGGTGGTGTCCCTTCTGAAACCCTACTAGAAATCCAATTTTGTCCAATTTTGATCTCCAATTTTGACTGCTGCTGCTGCCTCTAATAAAGCCAGAAACCAGCAGCCAGACACCTTTTTCGAAACACAGCCGAAACAGCAAAACACCACCTAATTTCGTGCTGAAAATTACGCAAAATCAGTCGCAATAACCGGTTCCCCGGAGGCCGAAACGTCCCTTCTGAAACCCTACTAGAAAGCCAATTTTGTCCAATTTTGATCTCCAATTTTGACTGCTGCTGCTGCCTCTAATAAAGCCAGAAACCAGCAGCCAGACACCTTTTTCGAAACACAGCCGAAACAGCAAAACACCACCTAATTTCATGCCGAAAATGACGCAAAATCAGTCGCAATAACCGGTTCCCCGGAGGCCGAAACGTCCCTTCTGAAACCCTACTAGAAAGCCAATTTTGTCCAATTTTGATCTCCAATTTTGACTGCTGCTGCTGCCTCTACTAAAGCCAGAAACCAGCAGCCAGACACCTTTTTCGAAACACAGCCAAAACAGCAAAACACCACCTAATTTCGTGCCGAAAATGACGCAAAATCAGTCGCAATAACCGGTTCCCCGGAGGCCGAAACGTCCCTTCTGAAATCCTACTAGAAAGCCAATTTTGTCCAATTTTGATCTCCAATTTTGACTGCTGCTGCTGCCTCTAATAAAGCCAGAAACCAGCAGCCAGACACCTTTTTCGAAACACAGCCGAAACAGCAAAACACCAGACCACCTAATTTCGTGCCGAAAATGACGCAAAATCAGTCGCAATAACCGGTTCCCCGGAGGCCGAAACGTCCCTTCTGAAATCCCACTAGAAAGCCAATTTTGTCCAATTTTGATCTCCAATTTTGACTGCTGCTGCTGCCTCTAATAAAGCCAGAAACCAGCAGCCAGACACCTTTTTCGAAACACAGCCGAAACAGCAAAACACCACCTAATTTCGTGCCGAAAATGACGCAAAATCAGTCGCAATAACCGGTTCCCCGGGGGCCGAAACGTCCCTTCTGAAACCCTACTAGAAAGCCAATTTTGTCCAATTTTGATCTCCAATTTTGACTGCTGCTGCTGCCTCTAATAAAGCCAGAAACCAGCAGCCAGACACCTTTTTCGAAACACAGCCAAAACA
>CAMXCT020000167.1:0-76009 GCA_947184155.2 Cladocopium goreaui
AAAATTAAGCATCCTGATGTTGGAAAGTTCGCTGTTTCTGAGCCTCATCCTCGCCGGCATGTAGGCTGGCAGCCTCCAAAATGGAACAGTGTACCCATCTCAGTACGCTTTCTCACAGCCCTCTTCACTGCCTGTGCTTGGCTTCGCAGGCTTCTTCTTCCTACGCGCAGTCCGGCGGCATGGGCAACTTTACAATGACCAACTGAGAGCACTTTCAGTTTACCCTTACCCCGTCGGGAAGCCCTGCGTTAGGCTCAGGCGACGCGACATCTACAGTAGATGAAATTACCAACAGGATGTATTTAAAAAATGAAAGCAAACCGCGCATGGGCAAACGAAAGCCTATCAAGATGCGACCAAAGATAATGATAAATCAACATAATTCTCAACTATGAATCAGCATAAGTTTCATTCGGGGCTGATTCAGCAGACATTTTCGCGGCTTTTGGGGCCCTTGCAACCAAGCAGGTTTGCTCGATGTCCAAACAACTCGCCTCGGGGCTATCCATATTGGCCTTCAGAAATTGCGAAGCAGCAAACTGTGGTAGTGGTCTCTAGTTGGAAGATCTGAGCGATAAACCGTAGTTAGTTTTTGCGAGATCCGCCCCATCACACACTGCATATGAATTTGAGTTGGGAATTGGTATCATGGTGCGGTAGTCGTCGCCTGTCAAGTCCTAAGTCACCTTTCAAATACAAAAGTTCAGGGTGGCTGACGTCGATGAACTTCGGCAAGGGAAACTAGTATCTGCAAAACACGGTATGAGAACAGCTTGTCAACAGTTCAAACCAATTTGCAGGTACGTGGAGTTGATCAGATTCCATATCAGCCGTGGCATGGCCCTCTTCGTTGGGCAACAAGCTATGCTCACGGGGCTGCCCCCCTGATTGAAAAAGCTGTTTGTTACTAGCAGTTACTTTCCTGGATAGACCGAGAATACTTCGTTGTCAGACACATCCATGTTGGGTCTCAAAAAATCCAAGAGCATAAACCATGCTCCGATGAAGCGGTCTTGATCAATGCTGGTGAAGAAGCCAGCAAGGTCTTGATTGACAAGAATGAGGTCCGCGTCAACAGGTGCTGACTTGAGGATGGAAAGGAGCATATATACATCTCCTGAAGCAAAGTGATTTGGACATGCCACTGGGATCAATTGAAAGATGATTTTGGCGAGGATGTTGAGCATGGGCCGACATGGGGAGTCCACAAAAGAGATGATTGGTCGACCACTTTGAAAGTCTTTGTTCCTTTTTGCCAGAATGTAACCAGCTTACAATTGTCGTCCATTTCCTATCGCCCAAGCGTAGGCTTTTCCATGTTGTCGATGTAGAAGATCAACCAGAGAAGTGACAATGGATTCAGGATTTTCAGGTACCGGTTCGAAAATGGAGGGATCCTGAAGAGTTTTTTCAATTGCTTGGTAGTACAAGCAGGGGCAGTAAATTCTCAGGGAAGAGGCCTGTTTGTCTTTGCAATGGAAGATGGCACCCTCGAAGGTTCTTTGAAAGGAAGTGATGGATGATTTGGTGATGTGACAGGTGACGTTTTTGGAATGTTCTGTCCAGAGGTGTTGGCTGAAGTCGGAGATCTCAGAGTTCGGCATGGACGGAAGACCATTGCGTTTTGTCCAGCCGTGAAGTCCAAGTTTTAACTGATTGTGGGATTCCTTTTTGGAGGGAAATGCCTTGTTCAGCAAGGAGCCTTCGGCAATGACAGCCAAGTCTTCTGGTAAGAGTGAATTAAGCAGGGAACCTGCTAGAACCCAATGAGGTTCTGATGGATTGAGAGCGGCTGGTTTGAACGGTGCCCACTTTTTGCAACAACATGTTGCAGGTTGTTCAGTGGACCTATCCGCGATAGCTTGTTTGTGGTTGCAGAGTTGGTCCAACACTGCTGCATGTTTAATGAAGACCATCTTGAAAGATGGTGTATGGCACGGAACTTGGTATGCAAGGACTTGAAGGTGCCATTTTCATAGGAGCTGTTTCAATTGTTGTTGGAGATTGGGAGTGAGGGACCATGGGGCACGTAGTGCCGTTGCTCTGGGTGCTGGTTTCCCGTTCCACCATTTGATGGACGTGTCGATTGCCTGAAGGGACATGGTGCGGAAGGGCTCCTGGATGTTGTTTGCCAGGCGTCGAAGAGCATAGCAGAGGGTGAGACCCCCGTCATTGGAGCGTAGCATTTTGGTCTGTTCAAATCTGGCTCTCGTATCTGACCCAACGCGTGGATGATGGGCCACAATTCCAGTCGGTTTTGAAACCGTTCTGAGGTCAGAATCTGGCGGACTACTGTCGGAGTGAACTTGTGTTTGGCTCGACGCCAAAGCGTGGCCAGGCCAAACTGGGATTTGTGTTCAAGGCAGGTTTTTTGAGAATGCCTTTCTTGGGGTGGAAAACGAAGGGGTAGTTGAGTCTAGCTGAGCCTATGTAGAACTTGGGCTGCATGTTCACAATGTGGGGTGAAACGGACGTAGACACTTTGAGATTGGAAAAATGGTTTTGAGAAAAGATTGTGGGCATGAAGTGTTGAGCCCCACAAGTGTGTGTGAGGTCGGTACATCACCAAAATAGACTTAAGCTTCTGTTTTGGTTGGATTACGGCAAGCACCATCATGCGGGTCTGGATGATGCGAAAGCCTTGAAAAAGATGAACACTGTAACTCATAGTGAAGGGTGTCAAAATGTAGATGATAAGGATCATCGAAAGGAGAACCTGAAGATGGGATTGAAGCACTTTGTGCTAGTCAATTGGTCAAGCTGATAGCCGCTGTCATGGCCCGCAGGAGATTCAACACATCATAGTTCTTGCCAAGAAGGCTGACGGGGACGCCCATCATTACAGCCACTCGTTCGACAGTTTCCAGTGCTTCTGCCGGTTGATTTGACCACCAAGTTTCAGTCTTGGTGATGTTCTGAGTGAGAACCTTCCTCTTTGGCTCTGACAGCGGAAGTTCTTTGAGCCATTTTGCAAAGGCTCGAACTGCCAGAGTTGTCGGCATACGTTGAGCCAACCACGGGTTGACCGTGGAAGGGCAGACCAGCAGGCTGGAAGGATCAAATGCCGGTGCTGGTGGTGGTGTTGGACCGATTGAATTGTTCATAAGAGCCCGTTGGATGGGTGTATTGGCCGGGCTGGATGTTGCCAGGCCCCTTCTTGGTGGTGTGGAGTGCCTGAATCGTCTGGATCGGTTGTGCGGGCTGGTAGTGGATTATCTCTGCGATTTGTTGAGACGCATACTTGGTTTGTAGGCCAGATCAGTGTAGTGGGGCATTCTGTAAGTTTTGGAAATGCAGCTACAAGAGTTTGCCAAAAACTCACACAAAAGTATTGGATACTTTTGCATTTGCAGCTTACCAGGCCTGGCGTTGGGACACTGGCAGAAGATGATGCTGATCCCTGAACCCATTGACAAAATGGGGATCCATGCACTATACCTCTATCTATCTATCCAATCCCTCTCTCTATATCCCTATCTTTCTATCTATCTATCTATCTATCCATCTATCCATCTATCCATCTATCCATCCATCAAATCTAATCTAATCTGTCCATCTAATCAATCTACCTACCTACCTGTCTATCTATGTACCTATCGATCTATCCATCTATCTATGTATCTATCTACCTATGTACCTATCTATCCACCCATCCATGTATCTTTTTATCTGTAGATACAGATGTAGCTTCAGATCTAGGTATAGGTATAGCCATTGATCTAAGTATAGATAGAGATGTAGATGTAGATGCAAATATAGATGGAGATGTAGAAACAGACACAGAAGCAGATATAGACACAAATTGAAGTTTTAAACCAGATGCAGCCCACGAACCCAAATGCTCACACGTATGTTAATGGTACAGATATCGAAACACATGGATATGCAGTCACGCAGAACACTTTTGTGACACGGTTAATTTGAACAGTTTTGTACATATTTCCCCTGTTACCAGTCTGCAGTGTGGAGTGGAAAGTGTAGAGTGTGGAGTGTGGAGTGTAAAGTAAGGAGTGTGGAGTGTAAAGTGTGGAGTGTAAAGTGTGGAGTGAGGAGTGTGGAGTGTGTAAAGTGTCGAGTGTGGAGTGTGGAGTGGAAAGTGTAGAGTCTAGAGTCTGGAGTGCGGAGTGTGGAGTGTAAAGTGCGGAGTGTGGAGTGTAAAGTGTAGAGTGTGGCGTGTAAAGTGTGGAGTGGGGAGTGAAAAGAGAGTGTGGAGTGTAGAGTGTGGAATGAGGAGTGTAAAGTGTGGAGTGAGGAGTGTACAGTGTAAAGTGTAGAGTGTAAAGTGTGGAGTGTAAAGTGTAGAGTGTAAAGTGTAGAGTGTAGAGTGTGGAGTGTGGGGTGCAAAGTGGGGAGTGTGGAGTGTAAAGTGTGGAGTGAGGAGTGAAAAATGTAAAGTGTAAAGTGTAGAGTGTGGAGTGCGGAGTGTAAAGTAAGGAGTGTGGAGTGTAAAGTGGGGAGTGTAAGAAAACGGTGACAGAAAACGAGATCCAGCAGCCTCTGGTTGAAGCCCACCCAATGCTTGCCCTTCACATTGCGGGAACGCGCGAGCACCAAAAGCATTGAAGAGTCATGCCTTCCTCCATGACTTCATAACTGGAATGATCAGTGAACCAGGTGAAATTGTATAAAAGGGCGCTTCATTGGAAGATTCCTTGTCTGGAAAAAAGCATCCTTCCCAAGCGTAATTAGGATTAACCGGGCTTCGAACGGAATGATATGGTACTGACGGTACTGTTAACAACGGAATCTTCACTGTGCTAACAATAGAACGGAATGACTCAATATTTTCTTCAATCACAAACCATAGAATGATTCCCGGTCGCACGGCTCCGCGGTCCTTCTCTTTGGCCTGCGCCGCCAGCGCCTCCTTCGCCTCCTTGGCCTCCTTGGTCTCCTTGGTCTAATTTGGAAAGACAAATCAAATCTATTTAAGATATAAAAGATTATATCTATTAATATCTATTAATATCTATTAATATCTATTAATATCTATTAATATCTATTAATATGACAATTATATAATAGATATTAATAGATATAATTGGGATGTATATAACTTGTCGAACCAATATATTGAGGATATAACTAGGGCTCAATGGGATAGATAATGGGAATACGGGATACTTGGGCTTGATAAGGGGATATGTAATCCACAGTTATATTTATGTTGAAAAAACATTGTAACATATTATAACCATTAGATGCCATTATTACATGACATGGGAATGGCCTCGTGGTTTATCGCTGGATATTCTATGGTCATTGGGTGTATGAACGTGGGAAGTTACGAGATATCTTTATATTATATAACAATATAACACATGAGAAAGCTGTATTACAGCAAGCACCAAAAAAAATAGTTCTTTTTCCCAGGATATAGAAGACACCTATCTGCATTCCCAACACTGAAGCTGAATGTGACTGATAAGAATGGTTCAGGTAGGATATTTCCGAAGACTGATGAACAAATCATAGTTCTGTATATAATTGAGATAACTGATGAATATACATGATAGAGAGTGCACAAAACTGAGATCTGACGAAAATCTGAAGCAATATAACATATATTTATATGTGTATATATATATAGAGAGAGAGTCTACAATTATCCGACAGGAGATTTGTGCTGAAAAAATGTCACCACCAGGGCCCTCTGGGTTTCTGCACCTTCTCCACCTTCTCCTGGGTTAGGAAACCTTCACCTGGCAAAAATCAAATCAAAATGTCACTGCCCGGAACCTAAAATCGCTGGGGGACAGAAAGGTTGGATCAAAAATAGGATAAACTGCCAAAAATGGGGATTCAACCAGTAAATTATCAGTGTGGTTCATTATGTTGACTAGGATGGATTTATGTTGGATATATCATGATACATCTACAGCTGCATGGGTGAAGAAAACATCTATAGCCATGATGAGTTGGCACCTGCTGAGAAGTTGCCTTCTTTCCCTCGGGTTGATGTCAAATTTCGTTCCGCCCAGCAATATCAATCAATGTTATGTAAGGATATGTAGGGAAAATCTTCACTCTACAACACAGAGTTACAACATGTTACAACCATGAAGCCTTTTGGTTCTGATGTTCCAAGGAAATAAAAATCTGGAACCTGACAAAGTGTGACTCAACCCCACCTCCAGCTGTGATCATCGACATTCGATCGCCTGTCGGATGAGGATCTGTGCTGATTCAATGGGAAAATTCACGGGAAACATTGGGTTTTGACCAATTCGTGTTCACCATCATACATGGTATAGATGGCCCATTTATAGATGGTTTACCTATTCAAAATGGTGATTTATGGGAAACATTGGGTTTTGGAGCAAATGTTTTCTTCAACCACTTCTTCGCAAACATGCAAACTTTTGCCGAGTATGGACTGTTCACTAACCTGAACTGTTTATCATATTTTATCATCATGTTCGCCATGCAATTGCCATTTTGAAGGGTAATACACTATTTTCAGGCACACCCACATCGATGTTGATCCAAAACCCCAGCATTTCTGTCACGTTGAGCCCTCCTGGCCTACGCATTGGGTCCAAAGCACCTCAAAACCTCCAGAGCCAAGAAGGGCAACTGTTGCAATCAAAAACTGTAAAACGAACATGAAATGGCTGGTCAAGTTATTGATAGTTATTGGCTAGGCATTCAAAATTGCCCATCCATTTATTTGTGGTTCCCTCTATGGTCCCCCGCATCCCCCGCATCTTGAATTTTGACCCTCCGAATGAGTCCAAACCAGCACAAGGTAAGACATGTTGACGCTCATCTGCAACCCCAAAAGCAAGATAACCTCCTAGCTTTGACCAAGCGCTGTGGACCATTAACACCCGCAACATCACCGTAGCTCAAGGATGAAAAAGTGGGATGCAACACAAAGAAATAAAAATAGCGCGTTAGACCCAACAAGAAATTAACACCAATTTCCAGCATGGGAGGTTTACAGGTATCTGGCATACTGAGTTTTCTACGTAACTACTTGACTAACCAGTGTGTCAGCACTGCATGGCGAAAATCTGAGTTCCCTGCGTTCTCGCAGCACTGCTTCACTTGGCAGAATCACCTCCGCCTCCGGGCTTGGTGTCAAGGGCGACCCAAACCCGGGTACCTACCGTACCTACCAACCTTTACAGGGCTGCAAAAGTTTTTCATTTTTGCATTTTACCTTCCATGTTGGATTTACATACCTATGTTTTCTGCCATTCCCCAACCACGGCTGGAGAGCCCCGCTTTCTCGATGGAAAATTTCGATGAGTGAAGAAAGTGAAATTGTGGTTAGACGGTGCCAGTGCTTTTATGGTTGGCTTCAAGCAATTGTTTAGGTTTTGAAACGCATCCGCTAGTTCATTGGATAAATCATGCTAAGTATATATATGTTTAATCCATTCAACGAACCCTGACCAGTCTCAGATAAGTTGGAAAACCCTTTATTTCTTCCATCAGGTTAGTACAATCCTCTTTATGCCAAAAACATCTTTAAAAAATACATCAAGTTTACCCGGTTGACCAGTGATTGACCCCATTTATGTTGACCTCAGGAACATCATCCTCAAAAAGGAACGACCCATCGACACGGCACCTTCTCCAAGTCTCCATCGCTTCGCGTAAGCTGCCAGGTGCGGCTGGGTCTTTGTCCCGGCTTTCTTGGATGGGCCGCCATACTTCTAGTTTTCATGTGTTTTAATATGTTTTAATCAATGGGAATTTGGATAATGATTGGTTTCAGCTACAAATATAGCCTATATAGCTAAGAAATACCAGGAATCTATGAAGCTGAGCCGTTGCAACTTGTAAGCTGGACGAGGTCACAGTTAGACATGTTAGACCTTCCCCCAGACAGTTCATTCAGATTCCAGTCATTCCAGTCATTCCAGTCATTCACCAAGATATTCAAAATCGAGGCATAGGAGCAGAGCCACACACAACTCGACCAACTCGACCATTACATGAGGTCACTTTGAATTCAAGCCTCATAAATACATATAAATACAATGATGTTCGTACAAAATCTTGGAAGATCTATGGATGTTTTGCAATGTTTTGCAATGTTTTGCATGTGACGCACATGGTCATTTGGTCATAAATAACGGACATGTTCTTTGGGGCCTCAAGAATCGCTTGTGGTGGGAGGCAGGCATCCTTCTTCTTCTGCCTTTCCAGCCTCCGGCGACGGGTAAACCATTAAAGTAGGCCTTTAAAGTCAGATTGTGTCGCGACACAACAGACATAACCCATTCCTGGCCAGTCATTCTAGCTCAAGGGGGCACCAAGGAGGTTTTTGCAGTTTTGCCAGACACCATGTCCTGTCGCATTTTCTGAGTGGTGTCAGCCATCCCAAAGATATTAGTCAACTCAGTGAGACCAACAAATTTTCATCACATAATCTCGAGTGCAATATCCTCTTTTTTGGGGGGGTTGTCCAAGTTCTTTTCCGGGTAAAGCCGCATTTGCGGTGGTTAAAACATGTCAAAACCTACCCCACGAACCGCCGCTTTTGGTGTTAGTGACTCCACACTGAGCTTCGGCACTGCAAGCATCGAAGCCCCAACGCATTGAAGGTCTGCTCCACAGCAAAGGGTTCCAAGCCCCAGTCCGCCTGCCCATCAGGGTGGGTTTCCGTTAAAAATTATGGGGGATTGGCCAGCAAAAATTCTGTATGTCTGCTCACCCGCCAAAATTGAAGGGCTTCATTGCCGAGTAATATGGTTTTGGGGAAATTCTCCATGATATTTTCTGAGTTGACTGATTTGGGCACTGGTCAGTTGAGAAGCTTGTCAAACACACCTGTGTGCTGAATGCGACCCACTTGACCCTTATCATCATCTCGGTTTATCAGCCATAATCCTGTCTGGCTGTTAGAATTGTTTACAGGAAAACTAAATGTATCTTTGGAAAACTCTTTTTTTTCCATAGATTATCCCGAATAAAAATAATCCCGCTGACAGCGTGCTTAGTACATAGACGTCCTGGGCATGGCAGGGGGTTCATGATTTTTAGATAATTCATGATAATTCTAGTAGCTCTTAAATTTAACTCACCTAAACATCGCTCAAATTTCCCACCATCAGCCCCTTAATCCAATTGGGCAAACCTTCAATTTCAACTGGCCTACAAAGATCATGCGAGTTATAATTCCAATCAAAATATATCAAAATGATCATTGTTTATCCCATTGTATTTATATTGTTAGTATATAGTTAGTATATGTTGCTATGATCCCTACCCATTGAGCTAAAGCTCCAAAAACATCAACATCGCCTCCAACGGTAGATGCAGTAGCTGCTCTTCCAAATGCAATGGGTTCATCTGGCCACCCGGCGACCCGCCCCAGATGCGGAAGAAACGTGAGAGGTCCTGCGCCGCACGTGACGCACGTGGCGGATTCGAAAAAAGCGCTGCGCGGGATTCGAAAAATGGGGCTGTTCAATGGATTCAACGAATTTTGTTGGGAACACAACTTGGGACCCAAATCACTCCGTCTCGATTTTTGTATGGCTACTCAAAATAGGAGTATAGTAGATCCATTCAAGACTTTCCTGGCACATGGTGATACTATGATTTGATTCGATCCAAGTCAGTACCCCTTCTGAAAGCACCCCTTAAAGTCAGTGGCTTTGTCTCTGAAAATTGGCAATTGCCCAATTCCACCGGTCAGCTTAGAATGGGTGACACCCAAAAACAGGTTCACTAAGATGCGCCAATTGGGTAGATTATGTGGGTCCCTCATTTCAAGAAACACTCACTGTAGTTACCCTATCTGAAAGCATGTGACAGCTCACAAACCCCAATTGGGATGCTTTACAAAAATTGTGTGTTCACCCAATGATTTTACAAAATCGCTCATGATTTCTTGATTTTCTAATCCCCTTATCTCAATCGTCGTTCAGCCACGAACCGCGGCCCGTCCAGTGGCGAGACGTCTAAGTGCTCCACAGCACAGAAATGTTCGCCAAGCAGAACCTCAAAACGAACGGAACCAGCTGAGCCCAACATGTTTGTCACTGTTTGTCCATTTAAATAGGGGATGTACGGCCAAAATACTGCGATGTTCAGTGTTTGTTGGACTAATTTGATGAGATCAAGAATCAATGTACAGGGAGGTGTCTAGCTATCATTATTGCAATTATTTGCAATAACTTTGAGAGTTTGTGGGTTTACCAAAAAAAATGTGGCTTTTAAGTGATTTCATCCATCTGGATTTGGGGAAAGACCAAACTTCTCAACTTCTGATGCCCGATGACTCAATTCGGAAACGGATACCGGACTTATCATCTACATTGCCAAAAAAACAACTTTTCTTCCCAACATCTGAAGTCATTTTGAAGGATCTTTGAAGCATCAAACTTCCAAAGTGCTTCAATTAAGCAATGCAAAATTTCCTGGCGTTGGTTGATGATCATAGGGGCTACTCTTTGTATGTGTGGGATTCTCATGGATTCTCACAATCCAATAGACTGCGAATCGTCAACCAAAACTTGTTGGGATACCACTGAGGCCCAAACGCAATCTAAAAAACCAGGCCTCGGAATGCCACGGGCGCCACGGACGCCATGAAAATCCATGGAGTGTGGAGGTTTCCAGAGTCCCTTCCGAACTTCACTCGATGACAGGGGCCATAAAAATGCAGATAGATTAGATGACTTAGATGATCTTAGATTCTACTTAGATGATTAGATGTGTGTCAAAAAAATGGAGCATACCATGGCATACCCTAAAATTCATCAAAATTCCATGGCATGGTTCATCCTCAACTTTCCCCACTCAGAAATGATGGCATCGCTATCCCCATTTTGAGACCCAGCTTTGACAGCTGTAGGTGGATTGAGGTTGCCACAGCTTTGCCCGCCCAAAGCCATGCTTCACCTGTGACAAGTTTCCAAGATGTCCTTCACGAAATTCCCGGAATTCTCAAGTTGCAAAGTAAATCTGATGTTTGCAGATATCTGCAAAAGCAAAATGCCCACCTGACTGACTTGACCCAATACCCATCTTACAAGTGAGTTTGCCATTTTGGCATCTATCTCTCCATTTTTGGTCAAAATTATCCATTGCTATCCTTTACATCAACTTTACATCCCATGAAGACAGTTTACCGGTTTACCCAGCCCTCTGTCGTTCGCCTCCAAATGGCCCTGAACTTCGTTCAGAGAGACGCCCACAGGAGCCGCCTAGGTCTGAGTCGTAGATCCCAACTGAGGCAACGAGTCGGTCGTACATTCCATTTCCAAACCATCCCTAGAGATATGTCTATACCACCTGTTGGGCTTGAGCAATGGGATGCTTTGGAATAATTACCATGCAAATCTATGCGTATAGACTATGTATAGATATGTCAGAGACTGTCTGTTTTAATCATGTCTATAGATTTAAAACATCTTAAAACCTCGTTGTCCCAATTCAAGTGGCCAGAAAATAAAAATACCAGAATGCATCACCAGCTGATTCCATCCTTAGCACTCACCTCCCTAAGGCTCCCGACAAAGCTCAAGTGGCGTCTGAACCTCGGGACCGAATCTCAATGGCTAAAATCATCGGTAAAAAATTGGTGGTTTATGGCGTGAGGGGCACCAATTTTTTGCAGTCCAAATGGACCAGCGATGGGTGCATCACCCCAACATGAAATGAAGTGGAGGACATCAAAGACACAGCTCTTCGGGTGCAACTATTTAGCCATGCATTGTGGGTGCCTTCCTTCCAAGATCAACGTTGATCAACGTTGATCAACGTTGATCAACTGCAGGTTCAAATATGTTGAGAGCTCAGTGGCGAAGCTTGTCAAATGTCTTGCGATTCCTTGCGATTCTTCAGTTCCTCTGAACTCTCTGAGCCTGTTTCTGAATCAGTTTAGAAAAAAAGGCACTGTTTCTATCTGTTTCTTGTTTGGAACTCTCCCGGAAGTGTCTTCTTTAAAGTTATTTTGGGCCATCACGCTGAATGAAATTCCCCAAGAATCTACGTGGCCTGCAGGGCTCTGAGTATGTGAGCAACTGAAACCTATTGGAAATCCCAAAAGCAATGAATGTGATCTCCCAGTTTCGGAATTCCCAGCTATTCATGGAATGTAATCCCCAATAGGTTTGGTAGTATATATTGGGTTAGTAACGTATCACCTTCAACCAAAATATTCAATCGACAAGTTCTGGCCTAAGATTCCAACTCTGACAACTCGATACCACTATGAGCCTCGCCGGGCGGAAAATCAGGTCGATTTCGACATCCCGAAGTTGGACATGATCCAATTGTTTGGGAGATGTCACCGATGAAATTCCATGAAACTCCATCCCATGGGTCTGAAACCATCTGAAACCGGACAAATTCCCCATTTGAATAGACAGAAGTTGGGATAAATTCCCCTCCCCCATTTTCCTGATAAACCCATCTCAATCTCATAGTCACATAGTATTGGCATGTATTGGCTATATATATACTATATTATATACATGCAGACAAATAACATATATATATATATATACGGCAAATGCCTGGGTTTTGCCCGGACCCGCAATGACGACGGGCGACGCATCATCATCATCAACATCATCATCATCATCAACATCATGTTCATCAACATAATAATAATCATCATCATCAACATCATCAACCCCTTCTTGACGATCTTCAATGAATGTAGAAGTTTAACGGGGGTGGGAGAATTAAACCCTTATTGAAGTCACTGAAGATCTTCAATGAATGTAGAAGTTTAACGGGGGTGGGAGAATTAAACCCTTATTGAAGATCTTCAATGAATGTAGAAGTTTAACCGGGGGTGGGAGAATTAAACCCTTATTGAAGATCTTCAATGAATGTAGAAGTTTAACTGGGGGTGGGAGAATTAAACCCTTATTGAAGATTTTCAATGAATGTAGAAGTTTAACGGGGGTGGGAGAATTAAACCCTTATCGAAGATCTTCAATGAATGTAGAAGTTTAACGTGGGTGGGAGAATTAAACCCTTATTGAAGATCTTCAATGAATGTAGAAGTTTAACAGGGGTGGGAGAATTAAACCCTTATTGAAGATCTTCAATGAATGTAGAAGTTTAACATGGGTGGGAGAATTAAACCCTTATTGAAGATCTTCAATGAATGTAGAAGTTTAACGGGGGTGGGAGAATTAAACCCTTATTGAAGATCTTCAATGAATGTAGAAGTTTAACGGGGGTGGGAGTTTAATATGCCCTAATATCTTTGTGGATCTTCCCAATTGAATGTAAAGTTTAACGGGCGTGGGAGTTTAATATTCCCTAATACCGTTTTTGTTTTTCCCATAGGAATTTCGGGTGTTTTGACATTTTTTTAATATAGTCCCTATTACCTTTGTTGTTTTCCCCATAGGAATTTAAGGTTTAACGGGGGTGGGAGTTTAATATTCCCTAATATCTTTGTTGATCTTCCTAATTGAATGTTAAGTTTCACGATTTGAGAGTTTAAAATTTCCTAGTACCTTTGTTGTTTTTCCCATAGGAATTTCAAATGTTATGCCGTTTTTGTTTTTCCCATAGGAACTTCGGGTGTTTTGACCTTGTTTGTTTAATAGTCTCTAGTACCTTTGTTATTTTCCCCATAGGAATTACGGTAATTTGCAACATCATTTGTTTGTGAATGGGAAACCTCTACGCTGCAACGGCTGGGCAAAACCCAGGCGTTGCGCGTATATATATATTATATATATATGTGTAAATATATCCCATCGAACCCCCAGCCCATAACTTTGTTGGTAAACCCAAATGTTTGATTTCTTTTCAGGATATCTTCCCACTACCAGGTCACTACCAACCATTACAATCATTACAGTCCTAGGTGGACTCCCCGATGTTGGAACACTGCCTTCACGATCTGCTCCAGCGGCAGCAAGTCTGACGGCAGGGAGTTGATTTGGGCAGCAATGGATGTGACTGATGTTACCGATATTACCATCAGATGTAGGAAGTTTATGATATTTAATGTTATTTAATGATCAAATCCATACCAATCCATACTAATCCATACCAATCCATACCAATGTATGACAATGATTGACAATGTGATATACCGGCTATATCGTATGGCTATACCGGCTATAGCCATTCTGGTTTCTTGACATTTCTTGACCGTCTTGACCCCGAGATCTTCAAACCTGGACCAGCATCTTGCTGCGATTCCAACCTGGAGTTTCGGACGGTGGATTCGAAACCGACAGCTCTGAAAGCGCTCTGACTGCCACAGCATCTTGACATGATAACTTTGGTGGGCACTTCTTGTCGACTCGTAGACTGGAGCTCTTGAAGCTCTTGTATGCCATTCCAGTTTTGTCCCATGACTGTCCTGCGCTCCCTGAAAATCCTACAGATCCCAAGCCTGTAGTTCACCATCACCAAAAACTGCCGCAAGAGCGTAGCATCAACAAGCTTGGAGTCCTGCAAGTGGCCCCAAACTCACCTCTCACAAGCGTGGCAGCCACATAGAATGAATACACTTCAAAACACCAGGTTCATCAAGGTCACAACCTTAAGGAATACAGTAATCGTGAACACCTGTAGGTTGCTGACTTACAGCACGTTTCCAGACCCCATGTTGACCATGATCTCAACCTACAACACCTGTAGGTTGCTGACTTACAGCACGTTTCCAGACCCCATGTTGACCATGACCTCACCCTACAACACCTGTAGGTTGCTGACTTACAGCACGTTTCCAGACCCCATGTTGACCATGACCTCACCCTACAACACCTGTAGGTTGCTGACCTACAGCACGTTCCAGACTCCATCTTGACCATGATCTCACCCTACAACACCTGTAGGTTGTTGACCTACAGCACATTTCCAGACCCCATGTTGACCATGATCTCACCCTACAACACCTGTAGGTTGCTGACCTACAGCACGTTTCCAGACCCCATATAGACCATGACCTCACCCTACAACACCTGTAGGTTGCTGACCTACAGCACGTTCCAGACCCCATCTTGACCATGATCTCACCCTACAACACCTGTAGGTTGCTCACCTACAGCACGTTTCCAGACCCCATGTTGACCATGGTCTCACCCTGCAACACCTGTAGGTTGCTGACCTACAGCACGTTTCCAGACCCCATGTTGACCATGATCTCACCCTACAACACCTGTAGGTTGCTGACTTACAGCACGTTTCCAGACTCCATGTTGACCATGACCTCACCCTACAACACCTGTAGGTTGCTGACCTACAGCACGTTTCCAGACCCCATCTTGACCATGATCTCACCCTACAACACCTGTAGGTTGCTGACCTACAGCACGTTTCCAGACCCATATAGACCATGATCTCACCCTACAACACCTGTAGGTTGCTGACTTACAGCACGTTTCCAGACCCCATGTTGACCATGATCTCGCCCTACAACACCTGTAGGTTGCTGACCTACAGCACGTTTCCAGACCCCATATAGACCATGATCTCACCCTACAACACCTGTAGGTTGCTGACTTACAGCACGTTTCCAGACCCCATGTTGACCATGATCTCACCCTACAACACCTGTAGGTCGCAGACCTACAGCACGTTTCCAGACCCCATGTTGACCATGATCTCACCCTACAACACCTGTAGGTTTCTGACCTACAGCACGTTTCCAGACCCATGTTGACCATGATCTCACCCTACAACACCTGTAGGTTGCTGACCTACAGCACGTTTCCCAACCCCATGTTGACCATGATCTCACCCTACAACACCTGTAGGTTGCTGACCTACAGCACGTTTCCAGACCCCACGTTGACCATGATCTCACCCTACAACACCTGTAGTACACTGTAGGTTGCTGACCTACAGCACGTTTCCAGACCCCATGTTGACCATGATCTCACCCTACAACACCTGACAGCACGTTTCCAGACCCCATGTTGACCATGATCTCACCCTACAACACCTGTAGGTTGCTGACCTACAGCACGTTTCCAGACCCCATGTTGACCCATGTTGACCATGATCTAACCCTACAACACCTGTAGGTTGCTGACCTACAGCATGTTTCCAGACTCCATGTTGACCATGATCTAACCCTACAACACCTGCAGGTTGCTGACTTACAGCACGTTTCCCGACCCCATGTTGACCATGATCTCACTCTACAACACCTGTAGGTTGCTGACCTACAGCACGTTTCCCGACCCCATGTTGACCATGATCTCAACCTACAACACCTGTAGGTTGCTGACCTACAGCACGTTTCCAGACCCCATGTTGACCATGATCTAACCCTACAACACCTGTAGGTTGCTGACTTGCAGCAAGTTTCCCGACCCCATGTTGACCATGATCTCACCCTACAACACCTGTAGGTTGCTGACCTACAGCACGTTTCCAGACCCCATCTTGACCATGATCTCACCCAATAACACCTGTAGGTTGCTGACTTACAGCACGTTTCCAGACCCCATGTTGACCATGATCTAACCCTACAACACCTGTAGGTTGCTGACTTACAGCACGTTTCACGACCCCATGTTGACCATGATCTCACTCTACAACACCTGTAGGTTGCTGACCTACAGCACGTTTCCAGACCCCATGTTGACCATGATCTCACCCTGCAACACTTGTAGGTTGCTGACCTACAGCACATTTCCCAACCCCATGTTGACCATGATCTCACCCTACAACACCTGTAGGTTGCTGACCTACAGCATGTTTCCAGACCCATGTTGACCATGATCTCACCTTGTAGGTTGCTGACCTACAGCACATTTCCCGACCCCATGTTGACCATGATCTCACCCTACAACACCTGTAGGTTGCTGACCTACAGCACGTTTCCAGACCCCATGTTGACCATGATCTCACCCTACAACACCTGTAGGTTGCTGACCTACAGCACGTTTCCAGACCCCATGTTGACCCATGTTGACCATGATCTAACCCTACAACACCTGTAGGTTGCTGACCTACAGCACGTTTCCCGACCCCATGTTGACCATGATCTCACCCTACAACACCTGTAGGTTGCTGACTTACGGCACGTTTCCAGACCCCATGTTGACCATGATCTCACCCTACAACACCTGTAGGTTGCTGACCTACAGCACGTTTCCCGACCCCATGTTGACCATGATCTCACCCTACAACACCTGTAGGTTGCTGACCTACAGCTCGATTCCAGACCCCATGTTGACCATGATCTCACCCTGCAACACTTGTAGGTTGCTGACCTACAGCACATTTCCCAACCCCATGTTGACCATGATCTCACCCTACAACACCTGTAGGTTGCTGACCTACAGCATGTTTCCAGACCCATGTTGACCATGATCTCACCTTGTAGGTTGCTGACCTACAGCACATTTCCCGACCCCATGTTGACCATGATCTCACCCTACAACACCTGTAGGTTGCTGACCTACAGCACGTTTCCAGACCCCATGTTGACCATGATCTCACCCTACAACACCTGTAGGTTGCTGACCTACAGCACGTTTCCAGACCCCATCTTGACTATGATTTCACCCTACAACACCTGTAGGTTGCTGACCTACAGCACGTTTCCAGACCCCATCTTGACTATGATTTCACCCTACAACACCTGTAGGTTGCTGACCTACAGCACGTTTCCAGACCCCATCTTGACTATGATTTCACCCTACAACACCTGTAGGTTGCTGACCTACAGCACGTTTCCAGACCCCATCTTGACTATGATTTCACCCTACAACACCTGTAGGTTGCTGACCTACAGCACGTTTCCCAACCCCATGTTGACCATGATCTCACCCTACAACACCTGTAGGTTGCTGACCTACAGCACATGTCCAAACCCCGACTCTAATCTCACCCTGCAAGTAGCATGGACCTTCGCTTCCAAACCGCCAAGTAATGCATTCAAGGAGGGCGCGCCCCTCTCAACTGCAAAGCGTAACCTCAGCAAGAATAGGCACTATCTGGTGAGATTTTTGTGGACTGCTGGCGGGTCTTCGGGTTATCGTTTCAGGCAACGTCAAAGTTCCAGTGAATTCAAGACTTTGAGCTCCAGAAAGTCTTGCAAACGACAAACTGTTCCTGTTGCGGCACCATATATGGCAAAAAGATGCAAAAAGAAGACTCCCGAATCAAGTTCAACCCAGAATTCAAACTGGATCACGATAACCCCCATGGAACCAGATGGTATGACCCAACAAAGGTCAACTGGGCATTAGCAGCATTGCTCACAACATGCATCTCATCCCTCTAACATGAACTCCTCTATTTTGTATGTTGATTTCCTGGAGGATGGGTTCCATATGTTTGAATATTTCGTAGTGGTAACAAAAATCAATAGTCAACATATATCATATATATATATATATCATAAATCATATAATATTGGTTGTATTTCCATCTTGTATAGCCATTATGCTCCCATTGTTAGATCAGCTTTCATCCCATTCCACCAGTTCCACCAGGCTGGGATCTGCAGCGACAAGATCCCATTGAAGGTGTCCACCGTTTCATCCATTTGCCTGGCTGTTAAATTGCTCAATGTCCAGGATGATTCCTCGATTAGTTACGAAATTAATCATCTTATATCTCAAAATAGTTTATACAAATCTCACTTGAACTTGTGTTTAAATTTGGTAGTTATGAATGTGTATAATTTCAACATACATCGGGGAAATCATAGCTATTGACACATCCACATCTGCCAGAAGCGTGAGAGCTTCATGTCTGAATGCATCACAAGGGCGACTTTGGCTTTCCGTGGCTCATGGTGAGCATTGATGTGAGTATTGTTCAAAAAGTACTGTTCAAAACCCTATGTCGTTCCCGTTTTCTGTTCTGATTGGTTGATATTGGTTGATACTGGTTGATATTATATTAGTAGTACAACCCCCGAAAGCAACTCAAGGATTTCGGTCCCTGCGTGGTCACGAAGGATAGCTTCCTCCGCCATAATCCGCCGGAGTGACTGACCAAGTGCTAGAAGATTGGTGGAAGTCTGGGCAACACCTGCAACTTTCTGCCTTGGATTCTGGATCTGGTAAAAGCAGAGATGGGGGTGGTGTGTGAAACATGGATCTCCAAACGCCCAAGCTGCCAGGTTTCTATTGTGCCGTCAGATGACAACATCAATTTTGATACATGAATCCAAAGTGTTGCTGGTCAAATCCATCTCTTTTCTTGCTACTGTAACCCATTGACTCTTGATGGAAGAATTCCAATTCTATAAACTCTGCGGTTTGTTCGGAAATGGGCCGCCCAAAAACAGTAAATTCACACCTACAAATCACAATCTTTCCCCAGACGTGTACCCTGAATCAGATGCACAGAGCATCCGACAGTTGAAGGAGAACTTCGAACAAATCCTCACACTCCTGGCGCAGAGCATTCCAAGGTTCCAAAGTTTGTTGGTGAAAATCCCTTTTTTGGTTCGGAACACGCAAACAATGTCATGTTTATTGACTGTAGCAGAATTATGCGATTTTTTCAGATCTTTTCCATGTTTTTTCCATGGAAACGGACTTCCCTCAGTCGTTTGATGTCGTTTGTCCCTTGCTTTGAATCAGTCGCTGTCAGTCGCTCCAACTGTCGGGAGCACAGCAGCTCCTCCACCGAAAAAAGGGATTCGCCCTCGACCAGAGGCGATTCGCCACATCGGGTTGTGACGGTTGTGATCTCTTTCCAGTCGTCACAATGCATAAAGAAACGCCAAAAAAGGATCAAAAAGGGTGATGTTCTGTTCAATACCAGACTTGAATGGAAATTGTGATTTGCTTCATTTTCCTCCACCTCCACCACGGAGCTTGGACCTTTTCACCTAGTCTGTCTGATGCACTCGCAGAGGGGTGCTCCACTCATCTGTTTCTTGAAGCGTGGAAATTGTGAAGGAATGTGAAGGAATGTGAAGGAATGTGAAGGAATGTGAAGGAATGTGAAGGAAACCTCGGATATGACGATCAAGACGCAATGCTACCCTCACAAAATTTGGCTGGTACAGTATAGTTAGTTGTGGAATGTTGTGGATGTGAATAAAACCTTTAAAAAATATGTCTGAATATCATAAGTGACGGTAAGTTCTACCCATATCCATCCACAGATGATCGGTGAAATTCCCAACAAATTGAGCCATCCCAAGGCGATGTTTCCAGCCTCAAACTGACCAGCACCTCGGGTCGTGTTCAGGACTAACTAAAGGGTAAAAGTGGGTAATGTGCAGGAAACACAAGGTTTCTCAAGGTTTCTGATGGCTTGTACCTCCCAAATTTGTTGAGGGGGTGAGCCACTTTCATTTCTCCTTAAGCCAATTCTGTTCCAAAAATGATGGGACCATCATTTTACCAAAATAGACCGCCCAAGTCATCGCAAGTCGTTCCAAAAACCACCACTCACGACGACGCGTTAGGCGTGAACTCGCCAGTGATCTGTCACATCTCCATGAGCCACATGGGTTTGTCCATTGAACACTCAAAAAATATCCCCAAAGATGTTGTGTTGTTTGATGTTGATGGTTTTTCATCAAACACTTTATTGTTCCTTGAAATTAAACTATCCAGTTTGGGACTCATATTCCCAATATCATCCTCATGTTCCACATCAACGGTCAAGAATTGGGTGCTCTTGACCATCTTCCACCATGTCTGACCGTCTTTTTTGTGATACCAAGGGATGTGCATTCCACTTGCAATTCGTGGGTGATAGCCATATAACAATCACGGATACACAAGGGATGTACCATGATGTACCCCTGTTTCATTAGTCTGGGCTACCTAACCACATACGATTTCTGGGATGCCCAAGTATTATTTAGAACCTTTTCACAGACGAAAAAATTGCCATAAACCGGGATAGATCCCATACCAATCCATACCATATATTACCTGCCTGTTTTGACAAAATCCATCAAAATCCCATCAAACATATTGGCTTCATTAATATCCCAGAGGGGTCCCCTTCTGAATCCCTGTTACATCATTAAAACTGGTTGGTCATGGTCTTTCCACGCCTCCTGGATACTCGACCTTCTGAGCATCGTCGTGGAAGAGGTTTGCGGCATGGAGCCGCCTTCGCAGGGCCACAAAATCTGCAGTTCCATAGGATTTGGTGAATTAGAAACTCATCATATACTAATTATGAGCCATTATGAGCATTGAAATCACCAAAAAAACATAAGATTGAATTGAACTCCCCATAAGTGCCTCATCATTTTCCCGATCTTCGACCATTTTAGAGATCTTCATGGTGTGTCAAGATATTTCAACAGCGGAAAAAGGGTATGTCAGAACGAAGAATTTTGGGGGGGGTTCACCATACTGAGAAAGTGATCACTATCGCCTCAGATGGTTTCAGATCCTCACAAGGACCAGTCATTTGAACCAGTTGAAAATGCTGGATTTACCTCCAACGACCTCCAGTTGACAGTTGACAATTGAGCATTTCATGGGGGAAAATCATGATCCGATGATCCATCAGATTTTTCCTTTCTGTACCATGTGGATCATCAAAAATTCCCCCAATGATGAATTCATGTGGATCATCCATGTGGTATCCCAACTGGAACCCGAGACCCAAATGGATCCAGTGGGTACCAATGACTTCCGTCACATCCGTCACAAAGGGCGCACTTTTGCATCTCGATCACAAAGTCACTGCGACCTGGCGACAGCCTGGCCTCTGAAAGACTCTGAACATCTGCCCATTGAAATCGGGACCATTCGGGACCCCTTTATTTCCACTGCTTTATCCGGGAAATATCTCAGAAAAACCCATCTTTACATATAATTATTGTCCAATTAGAATTGCAATTTCTTCCCTTTGAAAATTGTGAAACATTGTGAAACTATCATGACATGACCATCATTTCATTATTCAAACTCCCATGATTTTGGTGTATCTACACATATCTACACACCCAAATTCCAGGAGAAAAACCCATGGTGGCCCTTTTTTGGCAATGACTTGCTTCGCCTAAAACCTCCGGAAGATTGGCGAGTGGATGCCTGAGCTTGCCGCACATGCATTGGTAGGTCAACACTCGGAAAATGGTATATGGATCTGTTGATTTCCACTGTATAATCTGTATAAATTGTTATTTGAACCTGTTTGGGGGTTTACCCTAGTTTCAGACATCCATATTCAGAACGTGGCAGAAATTTCACTGATTTGTTTCGAGTCTCGCACCCAGTTGTTGAGAAAGTAATTTCTCCAGTTGAGGTTTCGCTGTGTACCACATGTTCGACCCATACCCACAGCAAACCCCACAGCATTCCCTCCACTGCAACAGGCTTCCCTACAAGGGATTTTGGAAGAGCATTAGCCTCGCGCTCCGAAAAAACCATAGGGTACAAATCCCAGCTTTGGTGGCGAAAATGATTCATTTTCCACATGATTTGATTGCCACAAGTTGGGGTAATTCTGGGACTTATCCGGAAAATATGCCGGATAAACCACATATTCCCCCATTTTAAGGGTGAAATCCCGTTCTTGCTCTTGGACATTGTTGGACACTGTTGCTAACTTGTACCCTATGAAAATATGTGGCAGTGTGTCAAAACCAATAGTACCCCTGTAGTTCACATCAAAATAGCTGGGATTTATGGATGTTCATCCCATTAAAAATGGTATCTATAGGTATTGATCCATAGCCATATGAAAATGGACAATACCGGACTGATACCCCAGCAACGCTTTGGGGCAGATTCCGCGCCTCGAAGGGCTTTGTGAAACCTGCACTGAGTGGGCAGTGCACCGATCAGTGACCGATCATTGACTTTTTCTGTGGTTTCTTCAGTTTCTTCAGTTTCTTCCCTCTGAGAGTTTGCTACCCAAATCCCTGACTTAACGGCTCAGAGAGTCGACAGTTTCGTGTCTAACTGTCTAACTCTTTGGGTGCATTTTGATCATGTTGCAAGCGTGGTCTTTTTGCAATTTAACCAATGGATTTGACCTTGTTTTTTGAATGCAAGCCCACTTCAACGCACCCAGCACTTTCCGGCTTCTTCGAGCACAATCCGGAAAGCAAATATGTTCAAGCTTTAAGTGTGTGAAAAAATCATCTATATAGTTTTAAGATAGTTCAGTTTGGCTGTTCTCTTCCAACGTCTGCTGTTTCATTCGTGTCTGGAGTGGACCTGCGTGCATGTTTTCCTGTGCCAGTGTGTGTCCATCAGTGCGCGCGCGCGATCCCAAATTGAAGCAAGAATAGAAAATACCAGAGGAAAGCTTTGCGAAGTGGATGAACCATAAGTGCGGAAACAACAGAAACAAGACATACCCAAAAGATTCCAAAAGATCCCAAAAGCCTAGTTCCTCCCCAAGACATGCAGGACATCTTTCCGCCAAAGAAAGAGAACTGTGTTTGCTTTATGTTAGGCCTCTTTTGGGCTTGTGAATCACGAAAAACCACACACATTTATGGGCAAATGTGCCACATTTAATCCACTAAGATCTGGTGAACTGAAGAGGAACATGCCCAGAATCATCGATTTTCAGTTCGGAAATTTCCACAAAATCCATTCATTTCCACCGAGCCGCTGGTGGAATAGATCGCATGGTGGGTGACCGGGTGACCCTGGAAAGGCTGGCCCAGCTGGCCCTTTCGGAAAGCGGGTTTGTTTTAATGGGACATTTAAAGGGAGAGCCCCAAATTTGTTGCCAAGGCTGAGGAAATGATGATTTTTACGGGTGAAATCTATAGGATGGAATGGGGCACAGCCAATTTTTGGACAAATCCAACAAACGAACAGAAAATTTGGCAATCCCCGTGCGCCGTTCATATCAAATCCTTTAGTTTGAGAAGTTGTTCCTATCGGCTTTGGAAGATTCACATGGCTTGGACTGGCCGAGAACCCGAATGAAATCAGCTGAATTCAGCAGATTCGGGTCCGGGACCCCAACATGAATATAGATTCAATACTCAACCGGGCTTCCAAGGTTCAGAGTGATATTTAATACTAGGACATACTAGGACGACGGGAGAACATGTGAAATGGGGATTCAAACCTATCATACCATAGCGATGAATATCCACCATCCACCAGCCATTGAAATCCCACATGTTTGACTCCCAGCCATCGTCAAATCGTCCGAGTCACCGCCCCGGCGATGGGGAACGACAGCTGCGTCGGGGGCTTTGCCTTGAAAAACTTCGGCTACGCCGAGCTGAGGCGAAAAAAACTGAGGCTTTCACCATGAGATATAACAGTTATATAATCCTACCGTGCACTGTAGAAGTTCACTGGGCTTGGGACTCTCAGACATTCTCAGACTATAATTGCGTTGAAATGAACTATAGGACATATTAGCGCGTCCATTAGTTGGAGTTGTTGAACCGTTCCCAACCCTTGCCACCTCCCCTGATGTCCGAGTCCCCCAACGATGCCCAGGGTGACGATCTTCCTTAGTCATCTAGGTATATCATCGATGGTTTCTGGTACTCATGGACCCACAAAAGTCTGATCAATTTGAGTCAAATGCGTTGACAATGTAAAATAATGATTGAATAATGTAGAGACATCTGGAAATCAGATCAAAAATGCATCATGGCATCATGTTTTATCTTTTCGAACCACAGAGCTATCTTGTGCTATCTTATGCTATACAAATCCCCATAAATCATGGGATTTGAGCGAGCCACGGCCACCTGGTGAACGCTCCCGGCTGACGGTGCTCCTGGTCATGTCTTCCAAAACAGAGGTGGTTCTGTGAGGGAAAAACAGGAACAAGAAACTGGGATAACTATGGTAAATATGGGAACAATTGAGTTTGAATTATATTGATATAATGAATATAACTATGACTTATAATGTCTTATATCTATACCAGATACTGATACAAATGCGGATTTTCAGATATCAAATGTGGGACATTTATAAAATGGAGATAATAATGTGGAAGCCAAACGCTACTTTCAGGTTTCAACGGATTGATATGTTGGGGGAAGTCTACAGGAAACACCCTTAAACCCACCAAATATTGGGGCTGTTGTCTTAAACTTCTTAAACCAAAAAACCGGGACAAAATGCCCAGAGATTTTCTTGTCCCACATCAACAATCATCAACATGTACCCTCTGGTAAACTAACATAACTATGGAAAATCACCATTTTCAATGGGAAAATCCACTATAAATGGTGATTTTCAATAGCTATGTTAAATTACCAGAGGGTATCTGGTCCTTTCTGGATGTTGCCATACATGGAATCGACGGAATCCGACGGAGACTTGGCCAAAATTGGCCCATCTGACGTGAGTTTTGTCTGCCTTCCGCGTGCACTTCTGGGCCCATCACCTGAGGATTTGGATAACACATCATGCAAATTATGCTGCAAATATGCACCCTGGACAAGTGTTCAATATTGTTCAATATTGTTCAATGTTCACCCTCGTGAAGTGGGGACTACACCAAAAAAAAACGAATTACTTTGCTACTTATATTGTAATCCCCACAATGAAACAGCCTAGGGATCAACGTTCATCTGGGGTTGACATCCTGAATGTCTGGCTGCTGAGTCTGGCTTAAGGTTCTGGCTCTCGAAAGTTTCTCTGATGTGATTGAAGAGGTCCTGAAAAAATCATAATTTCGAAGGACTCTATTGGCTGAAAACCAACCTGCTGTCATCTTTGAAAGAAATGGTTTCTGCCAGGAGAGAAAACACTGATTCGCTCCTGTCAACCTCGACAGTCCATCCTTGCAATTGATTCCTCAGCTGCAAAGCGTCGGTCAAATCCCCATCTTTTCTCTCTCAACCACTTGAGCAAAGTCCTAAATCCCCTGTCATCTCTTGATAGTGGTTGGCTGGTATGGGTTCGCATATTGGGTCGTGTCATAATCCCCACCTAGGAGAATGTTATGATAGCTCTTGTTAAGGTTATCATTCTTATTGCATATTGCTAATGTCATTATCCAAGATCATAATACTGCCAAATAAACCAGTTATCGTCAGTATTGCCATCAACCAATCACTGAGGGCCAAGCGCCTGCACAAATTCACAGCCTGGGTCAGCGTTGCAATTTGGAGATGGCTATACTGCCCAAAATGGTAGTGTGTCAAAACCTTGTACCCCTGGTGAACATCAAAATAGCTGGTAAATGGATGTTCATCCCATTAAAAATGGTATCTATAGGTATTGACCCATACCCAAAATGTTTCACTGGATAAATCTCCAAACAACATTTCAATGGTCTAGTCTAGTTTATTCCTCGTCGCAAAGAGTTCGAAGCTCTACTTCCGTTCCCTCAGCCCGGCAGACGGGAACAGGCCTATTAGCCTATGATAGTTTCATAATTCTTCAAAAAAACTGTGGATTTATTGGAACATTCTTTGTCAACTACCCAAAACATCCCAAAACGATGTTGGTGATGTTTCAATGCAAAAAACATGAGCTGGTGAAGGTGCTCCATGTTTGACCCAAATGCTTCCAAGAGGCTCGAATCCACAAGTACATGCTCCCAGGACGGGGCTGCAAACACGAATTCGTAGAGGAGCTGGCACAGTATGGCGTGGCGCCATTTCAACAGTCTCTACAACGGCTTGTCTCAAAATCGGAGTATGGACCCATTCTAGATCATTTTATGCTAGGATCATTGAACCATTGAATATTTTACGGTGAAATTGTGTGGAATCTGAACACAAAAAAATACATTTGGGGGTCCACATTTCGAGACAACCCCATTTCACACGGCAGATCTGTTAAATAGCCAGGTGTACATCTTCCTCGATGGGCACAACCTGGCAGCAGATTGATGCGAATGGGCAAGACGCTTAGTATAACGAATGATGCTGATGAAGCATCATATTTGCATGTGATATAGACTAGAACATAATATGCATATCACGTCATTATATACATGATACGACATGATATATCATATATCTACACACACACACAATACCTAGTATGATGCGTTATTTATATATATATATAGAGAGAGTGAACCGTTCAGCCTCCTTTTACCTCCACTCCGCAGCAATTTGTTAGAAATTGAAAATAAAGGAACAAAACCACCTGATACCTGAATGGGATAACTTAAGCCAAAACGCTAAGGTAAATTACGATGAGGGGTAACTCTTTGACTCCGGGGCCGTAGCTACATATATACATCTATTATTATTATCATTATTTTTTTTGTTATTATTATTGTTGTTATTATGATTATTTTCATTATTATTATTAATAGTAATTATTATTGATTATTTTTTTTATTATTAATTCTTATTGTTATTAATCATTGTCATTATATATAAATTTATTATTATTATCATTATTGGTATTATTATAAGTGTTGTTATTATTGTTATTATTAGTTGTTATTGTTATTATTGATATCATTATTGTTATTACTATTATCGGTATTATTCTTATTGTTGTTATGATTAATTATTATTATTGTCAAATTAGTATTTATTGTTATTATTTATTATTATTACTATTATCATTATTATTGTTATTATTAATCATTATTGTTATTATTGATATTATTGATATTATCATTATTGTCATTATTTTTATCGCTATTATTGCTATTGTTGTTATGGTTATGTATTATCATTATTATTAGTAGTATTATTATTTATTATTATTATCATTAGTAGTAGTAGTTGTTGTTGTTGTTGTTGTCATTATTATCATTATTATTATTGCTATTATTATTATTGTTATTATTATGATTCTTTTCATTATTATCATTATTATCATTATTGTTATTTTTTGTTTTTATTGTTGCTATTATATTTATTTGTGTATATGTGTGGTACTGTATGATCACTCAACTCACTGGTCAATCCCTCAAAACTTTCAGCTGGCCTTCCGCAAGCGGCGCCATTCGGCGCAGAAGAAGTGGTGCCCGGACATCGTGCATCTTCGATTAGAAATGGAACTAGATTGGGCAATATGACAATATGATGCAATATCCATGTTTGTACATGTTAAATCATATTTTCACATCATATAATATATATATATGTGTGTATATATATATTTCTGTATGTTTTCACTTTTTCTGTATGTTTGTGGAGTTTTTTTTTGTGGGTTTTGTTTGGGTTTTTTCTGTGGGTCGTTGTTCACATTGCTCGTCTTTGGCCGCCCAGCAACACAGACTCTACAGCACCAGTCGTCGACTCAGTGGACCAAGCCATTCGAGCCATTGGGGTCACATGGTTAACAGTTTGATAACATTAACCAATCTAACTCATCATTAATGAATCAGTCACTGTTTTTTAATAGCATGTTATAGCATGTTATAGAATGTTATAGAATGTTATAGAATGTTATAGACAACGAGCACAGGCAAGACGTGTTCCATAGTCACATCTCTTCACCGGCATTGAAATCATTGAATATCATGAAAAAGACACAGGCTTCCACAGCAAAGCCCAACGTTTCTGCATCTGCCCCAACCTGGAGAGGGACAACTTCCAGTCGCTGGGAAATCAGCTGCTACCAGCAGGGTCCGTCTGAAGATGAGGTACCCCTAATTGCTATTCATTAGAAAGTCATGTCTTCACAGTTTCCAACGGCGTAAATTCATGTGATTTGGATTAGAAAGTCATGTTTCACATTTTCCGATGGCCATAACTTGCTCTTCCAACCCTCATATGTTTGGACAATCCCATGACAATCCCATCAGCTGTCAGCGCGACTCCAGATACCCCAGTTTTTGTGTTTTTTCCTGCGAGAGCCAATCACCTGGCGAGACAAGGGTCCCTTGTCGAAGTGTCTGTCCAATGTCAATTCCGGATGACTAGGATGACTCTCAACCCCTGGCCTCTTGAGTTTTTTCAAATGGCAATGTTTTGGGAAAAAACACATGAATCTTCCATCGAAAACATTTCTCAACCCCAGCAACCAAACAAAAAAACACAGTGAGAATCGGCCAGTCCAAAGTGTCCCCAGACCTGCGCCAGCGCAGGCCTTTATTCTCTCAGCCTCTCACCAACTTTCCCGGTCCTGCAAGGACCAAGATTGGATGGGTCGGAAATCTTAGGCTCAAGGCTCAAGGTATCAAACAAATAAGGCCTTATGGACTCATAGGGGCTACTTGCCCATCAACCCTTCTGAATGGAGCTTTAAAGCTCCATATTGTCGGGTACGTTTCAGGGGCTGCTCTTGAATCAATGGTTAAGCGGCAACAAAAGTGGGGTTAAAAATGGGAGGTGAAAGGCAAAGCAGGGATCAAAACCCAAATGATCACTTGCATTTATCTATAGAGATCAACCAATGGCTAGTGAACATGGCGTGTATGTAAGACAGATTGATTCATCTTGATTGATAGTTTTGGAGATCCCCCCCACAGCTTGTATCATTGACCACCAGCATTTGCGCAATTTCAGCACTGGCCCAGTAGGAGCCCTCACAAGACCCCCTCCTGTCACAAAGGGAATATATGAAATGTATCGCAAAATCCTGTGCCAATCCAGGAGTTTGAAATCCCACTTTCCCCACGGGACAAGAATTGTGATTTCAGATCATTATACTGGCATTAACTTTGTTTGTCCAGGGTGATACAAAACAAAACAAGTGAAACAGCAGTTAATCCCTTTCGCCGAGGTGCCTTTTCGACTCCTTGGAGCAAGCAGTGAATAAACAATATACAAACAGGTGGAGAATCAACCGGAGTTTTTTCCCCAAAATTGTCCATTGCTTGATGGAGAAATGATGTTCTAAACCATTGCTTGTTTGGGTCCCCGATGTTTGAAAGATTCAACCAAATAGCTTTGTCATGGTTTGAAAATATCTTACCCTATGTTACCCTAACATCCAATGAATCCCATGTTTCACCATGTTATGAAAATTACCCTTTTATATCCCAGTATCCCTCATGTTTGGCCAGGTCAAACGGCGAGTTAAGCTGTTGCTGCCGAGATACAGCCGCTGCTTTGGGCCGTGCTCGCAAAGGGGGTTTCTTCGGGTAATCCTTCACAGAGTGATATCAGTGATGTCTGACGCTTCGTTGATACTTTATAAAAATGATTGGTTGGTCATATCGAGTAATTGTTTGATGTTTGATGCTGTATGCTTGATTGATGGTCTGCAGCAGCTTTAAACTTTGATTAAACCGACTAAACTCCCAGAGTTGAATGGAAAATTCACGGGAAACATAAGAATTGTTTGGACACAATCAGTGGTCTTCTTGCAAAAGTTGTTTCAGCCAATCGACAAATGAAACATGAAACCATCAACATGCTCGTTTTGTGACACCTGATCGATATATAACTGCGGAATGATTCATTAAGGGCTGAGTATAATCGTTGATGGTACATTGATGGTTTATATCCAAAATTGGTGGATACCCCAAAATTGCCAAAGGGGAAATCATTTCACAATTTTTGATTCACAAAGAGATCGTTTTCTCCTGGGCCCCGCCTGTGGCCGTGCACCAACAGGCATGGCTTGCCTGTCGGAAGGGCCTTGCAAGCACGGCACCAGAATCGTCAGAGGGATTTGTTTTGGCCTTGTTACAAGCTACTATGATATTTTCGACCTATGTGGGTTACCGTAACTTATTCCTTAAAGCCAATTCTGGGAGGTATACAAAGCATCTGCTGTCTATTGTATATGACCTTTATCTAGATGATATCACAGGCTGTACAAACACGCGTACAGAAGGCACATATGTTTCGAATATGAGCATGTGCGTACATACAATTGCCTGCATGTGCAATATCATACATTAATGCATACAATACATGCATACCTACCTCTTACGTGGGCAATGCCCTTTTTCTTGGTACAATCCCCTGATTCTGCCTGCAACCAAAACGCGGTCAGTAACTCCCTAGTAACCAGGTAACTAGGTAGTAGAAGGTCCTTTATCACCTACCAAAACAAGTTATCTATATAATTATATATAACTTATATATTGTTTTTTTTACCTATAGTAGATTACATATTTGATACATAGATAATCAATATCAATATCAAAATACCATAGATTACATAATATCACTATACATATTATATCAATAATACAAGCATACCATTTTTTCAATATCAATTGGTATTCTGGCAGATGAAATTTTCACTTCCCGGCCTTGGCCTTGACGCATCACTGGCTCCGATGGATGGGCTGATCCAATGGGCCCCCTGGTGGTGACTTCAAAATGACTGGAGATGAATAGATCATCTACAAATAGTTGATGAATTTATGATTATTCTATATATCTATATATATATGTGTATATATATATATGTATATATATATGTATATATATATATATGTATATATATATATACATATCTACCTATAATTATATATTTTTATAAGTGTGTGACTCTAATGAGAATCTTGGATCTACAATTATCCTGGCTAGTAGGAATATAGATCCAAGATATCAAAAAAAAACTGATATCACCCCACTTTGGCTTTCGCCCCATTGGCTCCAGGCTGGGCCAAAATGCTGGAGAGACTCCCAGAGCACCCCGCGGTTTTCAAAATCTAGCTGGTAGTTATGGACCTATGGATGTTCATCCGTTCATCCCTGAAAAATATCGAAAATCTTGGAAGACCATCAAATTCTTCCCTGATTTGGTGTAAGCACCATGCTCTCGATGTGATGGTTCCAAATTGCATCTGAGGTTCAAAGGCGCTACCGGAGTCCTTGGTTTGTCGAGCCATCGACGGTCTCAATAAACAAAAAGGGATCAGAGGGATGAGATGGTCCAAATTTTAGGGACTTCAAAAAGCTGCAGTATCATCACTATCTATGGTGAAAAGATGTTTTTCCAAGATGTTGACAAAATCTGTGAAGCAACCAGTGGGACCAGTGGGAAAATGGAGCCACCGGACAGCCATCGGGGCCATCGGGGCCATCCCAACAAGTCCCAACTGTGTTCGGCGACGGATCATGGCAGTCGAGTCACTCGGTCGCCCATCCTGAGCCCAGTGATTGTTTCTTCGAGAGAAGTACCATCTAACATCTCCTAACTGATCCGTCCGAACTTGTAGGAAAACAATGGAAAACATGTCGTAGAATTTTGAAACATCTCAAGATATCTCAAGATATCTCAAGATATCTCAAGCTCTGCAGTCCTGTTTCTTTCGATCTCTCCTTGCCTTTGCGTCCCTTTCCTTTTCCGTCGCCTTTCACTTTTCCACTGTCGAATCCGTAGCCGGTGGATCCTGACTCCTTTCCTTTGCCATAGCTGCCATAGCCATCTTTGCCTTTGCCCTTGGAACTCCCTTTGGAAGTTCCTTGCCAGTCGGCTTGCCGGTCGGCCTTCCAATCATAAACTTCTTCCCTCTCTTTGCCTGACAGAACTTGAGGCACATCATTTTTATGGGACATGGAAATATGATAAAATATGAACAAACTGACAACTTCGCACCCTCCATATATGCCATATATGTCATATATATCATATATATATATCATATATATATATATGATATATATATATATGGTATATATATTATGCCATCGCCTTTGCTTTTGCCTTTCCCTCCTTTCACTTTTTGGTGGCCATCACCTTTCCCGTTGAGACCTGGCCGATGTTTCACCAACAAATCACCAACAGCACGTGGCTATCTTGGGGTCCCAATTTTATCACCCAAAATTCATCGCGCGTGATGCCCAGTTTTCATCCGAAAAAAAAAAAACATGCCTTGCAAACCACTGCTAATACTGTTTAGGAATTAAATAAGAAAACGCCAGAAATTCCTTGGATGTTCCTCTCACCATTTTTGGGAAATGTCCAAAATTACGCGAGAAGTGTGGTTTTTGTCACCGTTTTTGTGCCTGGTGGAGTTCTGCGCTCACCTCGTTTTTATGTGCTTGGTGGATTCAACGATAAATCTGTAGAACTGGTCGTTTGGAATAATCCTAATACAGTGATGCTGAGAATAAATGATTGATTGATTATCAATAATAGGATATAATATGACAGTATATGACAGTATATGACAATAGGATATAATAAGGAATCCTGTTACATATTCTAGTGATCATCATTGATTGATCATAGGATATAATAGGAATCACTGTTTATAAATGGTAATCAATCAATCAATCATTAAATGTTTATTATATCATAAATAATAATCATCTTGCATATGAGAAACCACGACTCAGGTGGGAGATCAATCAGAAAACACGCCACATTTTAAGAGATTCTCTCCTTGTTAGAGCGGTATCATCTCTGGGTCTGGGACTCGGCAGCAATCTCACCTGCTGGACTAGCTGGTTCTGGATCAAAATTGAACACCGAAAAAATGATGTGTTCATGAAGTTCATCACCCATGTGCTCACTATGCCATTGTCCGATGTTTTTTCCATTTTTTTCCTTTTCGTCCATCTTCAAATGGATGGTGTCCCCTGGGCCCCTGACACTCCACTCTCGGGAAACTGGCCTGGAAAATGAAACCATCCTTACCAATAGTACCGCACAAGGCAGTGGCGGAAATTTCAAAGATAGGAAACCTATTGGAGAGGTGGGTTGTTGTGACGCATGGATGTCAGAGCGAACCCACTGAAGGATCGACAGGCGGTTGAATCTCAGAGTCTCTCTATTTTTCTATCTCTCTATCTCTCTCTGTCTCTTTCTCTCTTTCTCTCTATGTTTCTCTGTCTCTCCCTCTCTCTCTATCTATCTCTATCCCCCTCTCGTTCCCTCTCTCTCTCTCACTCTCTATTTATCTATCTGTCTGTCTGTCTGCCTGTCTGCCTGCCTGCCTGTCTGTCTATCTCTCTCTCTCTCTATCTATCTATCTATCTACCTACCTACCTACCTACCTATCTATCTATCTATCTATCTATCTATCTACAGTATCTATCTACCTATCTCTCTCTAAGCAATTCTGCGAAACTTCCTCCAAGAGTGGAACTTGACAGGTCCAAGACGAAGCAAGTCTGCGAGACTTCCTCCTAAAATTCGAAGTTGGCGACATCAAAAAACGGAGCAAGTCTGTGAGACTTCCATCACTGTTGCTGCATCTGTCCATAAATCGGAAGCTTTACTTCTAAGCTTCCTTCGGCTAATTGTAGGTTTATAAACTCCATGGTTAATAATGGTTGCTAATGGTTGTTGATGGTTGATGGTCTAATCCCAATAATAAACGATAAACCTACCATTTGGGGATGGCTTTGTATAGGTATACCAGGTAGACAAGAAGCATATAGATCCTACGTTACTGGATGGACAGCGTAGGTCGTCGTATGTAGGTAGCATGCGGCTTTCAAATGCTGTAAATAATGTGCAAGTCGAAGGTCGTGGCTTTGAAACGCTGCAAATTGCATGCAAATGAAAGGCCGTGACTCGGGAATGCTGCAAATAGCATACGGTTGGCAACCGGGGGTACCGAACCGGGAACCGGGAATATGTATATATATATATACATTGCCACACAATTGGCTTATAGTTATATATTCCAACCTCTATTCCCAGTGAATTGATTAGTTGTCACCACATGTTTATCCGTCACGGCATCAGGCTGAGCTTCCAACCAGCTGGAATATCCTGGCTCCCAACTAGCCTGGTGCAACCCTGGGGAGTTAACAGACCAACCATGGGGATCTAATGGGACATGTGTGTATATGCAGATACAGATGCATAATATGTCAATATACTATATTATCATGTGTATATATATATATTATATATATTATATATATTATATATATTATACACACCTATGTCAGTATGAACCTATATATATATACAACACTATGAGATAGAACCAGCGACCATTGGGGAATTTCACTCGCAATTACTTTCTTGGTATGGCCGCTGGGAATATATCCTCAAAAATCAGATGTGTGGGTTTTCACCAATGAAGTTGTGGGGGTGCCAATGTTTTGATCTTCAAACATTGGGATGAGGTAATGCATATGGATAGTCTGCGGGACATAGCAGACAAGACGATGGGGAGGAAACCAACCCGTCTATGTTGCTACCATGTGATACCATGGGATATGACCAGCAATATGATTTGGATGTGCCCAAGATTTGGAGATGGATCTATGAAATATGACATGTGACTATGAAAACTAGACGACAAGAATGTGGCCCAAAAGAAAAAAGCAGGAGCGAGTGGATCAAAGAGAAGATATGAGGATCACGGATGATGAACGATGATGAAAGATGATGAATGATGGATCAGGCGGTGGATGTCAATGACTTATGGATGCATAATGAATGATAAGGAAATGATTAAGTTTTATCATATGTGTATCTGTATATTTCAATGCCGTCTGCTCACATGACTGGGACAACCCCAGCGAATCGCGATACAGTGTCAAGAAGCAAAGCATGTCGCACCCTGACTGCAAGGCAGGAACGGAAGCTCAAAGACAAAGAATGAAAGTTTCAAGTCTTTAAACACAGAAACTTTTACACAGAGAAGTGCTTACACAGAGGAGCTCTTACACACAGAAGATGTGACACAGCGAAGTTTTTGCACAGAGGGGTTTTTCCACACAGAAACTTTTACACGCAGAAGTTTTTACACAGAGAAGTCTTTACACGGAGGGTCTTTTACACAGGAGTTTGTACACGCAGAAGCTTTAACACAGAGAAGCTTTACATGGAGGAGCTTTTACACACAGAAGTCGTGCGAAAACGTCACGCCTGATGTTCCAAAATCGTAATTTTGGACCGCAAACGTTCCAAGTCGGTGAAAGTCCAATTCTGTTCGTCCTTGGGCAACCCTCTGCGGAGATCGCGTGTGCTGGACGCACAAAGGTGTGTGGAAATGCGAATTTTCTGTGGCCGAGCATTGCCCTTTCGTATGGCATGAAGGCCAAATGCCAAAAACGGTGTAGAATTGCAGTTCTGAAAGTTCAGATGCAACACTTTCGCACGAAATGACGGTCCAAGGGCAAAAAGCTGGTGTAAAATTGCGGTATACAACGTCACAAGGAAATATCGCAAGCCTGATGTAAAATTGCAATTTTGAGTCAGCTGCAACCCTTTCGCACGAAATGAGGGCTGCGCGTCAGAAACTGGTTTAAAATTGCGATTTTGAAACTTCTGATGCAACCATTTCGCACGAAATGAAAGCCGAACGTCACAAACTGATGTAAATTTGCGATTTTGAAATTTCAGACGTTTGAAAATAAAGGTCACATGGAAGAAACTGATGTACAAGGACAAGCAGAATTCGCATGTCACCGCACGTTCGTGCGTCCGACGCGCACGATCTCCAGGGTTGCCCAAGGACAAACAGAATTTGCATGTCACCACACGTTTGGGTGTCCGACACGCGCGATCTCCTTAGGGTCACGTTTCGTAAGCCACTTCCTGGCTTCCCCCTGCCGCTAAAAGAGAGAAATTTAGAATAACCTGAGAAGTAGGAGTTTTGTAGGAGTTCAAATACGAAGTTAACTACTGTGCAACAACTCCTGTGTAACGACTCTTGTGGAACAACTCCTGTGTAACCCGCCTGTGTAACAACTCCTGTGTAAGAACTCCTGTGTAAGAACTCCTGTGTAACAACTCCTGTGTAAGAACTCCTGTGTCAAAACTCATGTGTAACAACTCCTGTGCAAATGACATTGTAGGAGTCTTGTAGGAGATTGTAGACGTTGAGCAGCTGTAGATTCTATTAAGGATGTAGATTGTAAATGTGATGTAGATGAAGTTGATGTAGATGATGTAGGTGATGTAGAGGAAGTAGGAGACATTATGTAGATGAAGTGAAAAGTTGAATTTGGCAGCAGTTCTTTGAGAAGAAACCCTTCGCAGGAGCAGGTGTTTAGATCCTGGGATGGAAAGGGGTACCCTATCAGACAACATCAGACAACATAAAAAAACAACCCACTTTTTTGACCCAACTGGTTTCGGAAAATGCACGGTTTCGCTGAAATGCCTCTCTTTTTCATCAAGCGGACATTTTGGGAACATCGGTTGACATCTTCTCGGGTCAACTCTCCTACGATAAACGCACTTTACACTCTTACCTTGCAGAGTTGTGTTTTCGCTTTAACGAGGTGGGTATGTCCAAAAACGGTGTATCGACAAATCCAATATTATATATATAGCAGTATGTTTCAAGTAAAAAGACAATGTTGGAGTATCAACCCACGCGAGCATGTTGTGGTTCAGTTTGTCATAAATCAAACGTCAGGTCGATTGCACCTTGTCCCAAGCCTGCCATTCCCAATCATCTTGTTTGCTGTATCCTCAGTATGGGGGAAAAGAGTCAACCTAAATCCAGCAGCTAGCATGGACACAATACTGCGTATAGAACCTTGCCTGATCCCATCAGTCAATTTGAGCACGCTTGTTTACACTTCTAGTTCTTCAAAAAATCTGGTGTCCACTTCAATTGATTCTAACTCTGGTTGATTGCTGAAGGGTATAATGTTGTTATTTCTGGTTGAACCCATCTCATGTTGTTGATTATATATATAACGTATATATAACGTATATATGTGTACCATGATATTCCTTTTACGGTTGGCTAAATCCCATGATATCCATTCTTGGTGAAATCCCACATGTTTCTCTGGACTCTGGAGACATTCCGCTGGTTATACCCCCGCTGGTGAAATTCATTTGGGGGTATATCCTTAACCAACAGGGGATATGGCTGGATATGGATGGATATGGAGTCCTTAACCCCCCATATCCATCATTATCCATCCATATCCCCTGTTGGTTCATGACTAGTTTGACTAGTAAAAACCTGCGCCAAGCATCCCTGACTCCAGCGACCCTTTGCTGCCATCACTCAGCCAGGGAAGCTGTGCAGTGCATGTCGGACTGCTGTCCGTTGCTGTCCGTTGCTGTCTTGCCATGGATGGCTTTCGGGGAACTTTGATCAACTTGGACATCTGTTGACTGAAAAGATCAAAAAAGATCAACCATGATCACGTCTTGCATCAACTTGCCATGTCAAGAACTTCAGTTTAAAGTGTTGGTTTGTAAATATATCAAATATAATATACATGCAACATCATGTAACTATAATCGTACCAATTGTACCTGTGGCTGGGTGGTTCTCAAATTTGACGCCGTTCATCAAAAGACACAGCTGGAGAAGCGTCAGAAGCTTGAGGCTTCCATGGCGAAACCGAGGAGTTGAGCGTCAGACACTGTGAAAAAATGGCACCTTTGATGGTTTTAAAAAGGTTTAAAAATCCACATTAAAACAATTAAAACTATGAAATAAATTGAACTAAGTAACAAGATGTAACAACATGTTTAAGATCTTATTATATCTCATTAAAAACCTGTTACTTATTTCATACTTAGTTCAATTTATGTCATTTTATGGCCACAATTGGGTGCAAATCTCCCCCATTTTCCATCGATCCCTTGAGGCCTCGCGTTCCAGAGCCACGCTACGGTGGCCGTGGGATGGGATGGGTCAAAGGGTCAAAAGCCAACGGTAGCACCACGGTGAAGATCAAAATATCGTGGTAATGGATGTTGTATGGATGTTGATACTGTACATGTTGATACATTTTGAATGATGTTGATACATGTTGATACATGTTGATAAATTGCTTCCCTCCAAACATCTTTCTGGGTGAGTTTTCGGACGACCTTTGACCCATCTCCATTTCATCCATTTCATGAGCATCACACACGGTGAGACCGGACCAAAAAATCATTGGCCAATCTGAGCCAATGCCCAGAGATGTATTGGACAACTTCCCAACAAAAATATGATTCTTCGCTGCCTCAGGGAAAATCCTGGTAGTGGCCTGCACCAGAATGAGATTACAGGATGTGCGACCATATGACTATTTCAAGCGATGACGAAGATCTCTGTTTTCTGCAGCAGTTTCTCTAACACTGAAGGTTTGGCAAGGAAGCGGATCAGCTTTCATGGTGACTTCTTCTGAGTATGGGGGGAAAACATGCACATAAGATATCATAAGATGGAAAATTGCGGTAACGCGGGATTCCCAATCAACCATCCCTACTTGTCAACGAGGTGCTAGTCCAAATCATCCAAATATTCCGGGCATGCCCAAATTATCCCAAGTTCATGTACCGCGAATTGGGGATGGTTCATGACTGTGGATCCCCCTTTAAGATCTCCTAACTTGCGAACCCTCTATCTCACGCAAATCATGATTAGTTCACGGCAATGCCTAGTGATGATCATTCCATAATACATAAATAGGATATATAATTACATATATATCATGTTTTAACCATGTATAACCACCAAAAAAAAACTTCAACCAACACCAGGGCCACCAGGGTTTAGCTGCACCTACTCGAACTACGAAAACTTTCGCACAGTCTTTGCTCCAGTTTTCCCGCCTAGGACTGCTCTGCTACCAATTTGGCCTCGCAATGGATATATAAACAGCTGGGTTTAGGGTTTAGGGTTCATATAGCCATCCTGACCACTATATCATGATATGGGTTTCTATAGAGGTTTCTATGGGTATGTCAATGTTTCTATATATCTGTAATATCTGTGTTTTTTAGTGAGGATTCTTGAGATCATTTTACCAACAGTTGGCAAAATAGATGCACCTGATAGGGTACCCATGGGTACCCCTGAATCCACTGGAAGACATCCGATTTCCGGCACCCCAAATGGAGATTCCATGTCATGTATGACATTTTTAAGTGTGTCTGAAAATGGGGTATCCCGTGTATCCCCAAAATAGTCACCATTGGAAATTCTCAGGTACCTCGTTTTCAGACAAACCTATATAAAAGCCATCATTGACAATAGCCTATGCAGCTTGGCTCCATGCCTGGGCTTGGGAGGACAACATGCGGATCAGCTTGCCCGCTACAGCCTACAGGGGAACGATTGGTGCAAAGGAAGAGAAGACGATCTGAGAAATTTTATTTCAACAGTCAAACAGTTGAACCATGCAAACCTGCTTATTTTGAGTAGCTGAATCATTGGACAAATGTGTTTGTCCAAAACGGGGCACCCCAAAATCCAGTGGTTTAAATTGCAATTTCGAAGTGGTTGACACCATTGGCATGCACACGTGAAGTGTATATCGCCAAATTGTTGCATCATCATTTGATCATGTTCTTCGTTTTCGATCATTCCACAAATCTGAAAGGTTTAGAAGCCGTTCACACCTTGCTATCTGTCTCTCAATTGGCCTGAGCACAAGCATACTCTTGCTCGTCGGCCAGATCGCCCTGGTTGCAGAAAGTTATGTGTGAAAACATGAAAGCGATATGCCACTTAGGCATCAGCAATCGGCAAAAATGCATCTGATTCAAATGTCAAAAGTTTACTGCCCGAAACACCAGAATCCAGGAAAACGCCCAAGGGCTCAAGCTGGATTACACAACTGTGAAGTCGAGGTAGCGATGCAAGATGTTTTTGACACGTTTCAAAACGATGTTTTTTCAAGGGCCTCTTCGTAGGATACAGCGCTTTGTCCCTGTGCCACGGAACTCAAATGGAGCCAATAGTTGTGTTCATTGCCTGTCTCTCTAGAAATCGATGCATTGATGAGTCGGTCACTTGATTTAACGGAAGATCTGCAAGAAACATCAAGAAACCCTAGGTTTAGTAGCTAGTAGTTACACATGATCGACGTCACTTGCACAACAAACGCACAAAACATCCGCACATCCACGTCCTTTGCCTCAGTCAAGACTGTTGTGACTGTTGTGGGCCTCTCCTGACAGATACTGTGCATCTGCGGTTCGCTACACAGTCAAAAGATGGGAAATGAGCAAACATTTCAAGCTCGCATCAAGTCTCTAGTAAAAGTGTCCAATATTCAATGAACAATATTTCATGAACATGTTCAATGATATCTGATCAATGTTCTGAATTCTGTTATATAGAATGTCACATCTCTGCCACAGCCTTGGAAAATTACAACGCCCCCAGGTCCGGCTGCCTGTGGAACTGCCTCACATCACGAGGCAATCTTTGAAAACCCAGGACAACGAGGACAACGAATATGGGAGATGGATTCATGGATCAAAAACCTCAACAAAACCTCAACACTCTAATCTGGCATTTCACAAACATCAAAAGTTTACCAGGTACCATACTGTACCATACTGTACCTGCTGTAAGTTGATCCCCAAAGCTCCGCCTCCAAATGCTCCGCCAAGGCATTTGCCACGCTGTTTTCAGCCTCTTCGACCTCGTTGTTTGGAGCAAAAACTATGGATCTAGTCCAATTTTGACCAAAAAAACAGATTGTTTTTGACCAAAAGAAACAACAGTTTTTTTTCAATTTGTTTGAATTCTTCAACCAACAACAACCCAGTTCAACCCATCAACCCACAACAACCTTAGGGAATCATCAATTCAGTGTGGTTGGATCGTGCCTCCTTAGCACGTCCAATGGCATCCAAGGCCTACCACCCGGAAACCCGGGGTTGGAAACCCCATGGAAATTCCCATAGAAAATGAGGAAAAAAAAATGAAGAAAGAATAATAGATGGTAAATATTTACAATTATTTACTTATGGGATTTTGCCAGTTTCTATTCATTTGTTGGAGAAAACTCCTCCTGATCATGGGAGTGTTGCTGTAAATATGTCCTGCCAATTCTGAGAGATTCAGCTGAGAGGCTGCAGTGCCATCATTTTTTGGGTTTTAATGTCAACCCCGGATTAATAAACCATGGTTTATTAATTAGGGGGGTACTCCTCCAATAGTCATAATCTAATACTTAAATGGTACCCTCCCAATCAAACAGCCTAGGGGTTTATTAATCCAGGGTTGACATTAATGGGGATTTCCAGCTGGACTCTGATTGCCGGTGATCATCCGCAGTGTATTTCTTGGGAAAACTACTAAGCCATAACCCAATCATCAACCAACCATGAAATTTCTCAATGTTGTGAATTGTACTCCCATATATTTCATGGTTGAAACATGTTGAAACCTTAAAAACCCCTAGGCCCTATGATGGTAGCAAATCCCAACTAAACAACAAAAATCAACCACTGCTGGTAGTAAAAGCTGGCCGCCTCGGTGACAGAATCGCCGTCGCCAGCCACACTTTTTTGAGCCTCTCATGCGCCAAGGGATTTGACCACAAGATGGAACATTATGGGATTGAACGTGCAAAAATTGGGGAATTTGCCGATGCAAGTGGATTATATATATATATATATGCCTTCATATTCATCCTTCCTTGACAGTGTGGATTCACAACCGTTTTTCGTTAGTATCAACACATTGCAGGCATTTGCAGGCTATGAATGGTTTGTGTATGTTTTGTATCTGTTGATATTATTTGATCATTTTGATATTGGTCTATATTGGTCTCATGAATTTTGTACGCTGGTAGAGGCGCCTCTTTGGCGCTGATTGGGCTATCTACTTCTGGAGGTGAGTCCTCGGAAAGTAAAGCCCGAGATCGGCCGAGATCGGTCCAAACAGAAAGAACATCGGCCTGAATTGATGGCAACTTTAATGGTGAAAATATGATAAAGCATCAGAAAATTGCCTCAGTCCCGGATTCGTGAAGAAAGAACTCTGCCAAAATGTAAATGTCCCTTGCACTTGCACCAATTTCCACACTGAAAATGTCTCAGTCCTCTGCTGCCGGGTTTTGCTCGCCAGGTTCGCTTTGCCCCTGACCAGATCAAAATTTTATGGAAACATGCCATGACTAGCTCTGAGAAGATACAAAATGATACAAGCTGACCACATGCTTGCATGCGGTCATTACTTACTGATAGTATCAAAATACATTAAGTCATATGTTCAATCATCACGGTTTTCCTCAGACTTGCCTCTCGCACAGTTGTTGGACTTCTGGCCCCAGGACTATCTGGAGATGAGGCCTTCCAAATCAATTCAAATCAAAATGCTGTTCATAATCTGTAGAAGTATCGGAAGTATCCGAAACCGAGGCAACAAATTAAAAGGACACACTTTCCTTGAAACCTATCGAAACGATCTGTTCACAGCACATTCTCTTTCCAGTCCTCTGTGACAGGGTGTTGCTCGCCCGGTTCGCTTTGAGCCTGCAGAACAAACCAAAATTTCATGGCGACAGGCGTCGACACCTCTGAAAACTTTGACGCAACAACTTGACCACAAGCTCTCTTTGGATGACATGAGACACTTGCTACTGCATCATGACAATCATGACAGTGAGATGCCGTATCTTCTTGGACTGATGTCATTTTCTCAGAGGCCTCTCTCACAGTTGTTGGACTTCTGGCCCCAGGGCTATCCGGAGGTGAGTCCTTCCGAATGCATGTGCATGTGATCTGAGGCAACTTTAAAATCTAAACAAAATATGTGCCTTGCGTGTTTTGGGACAGTCAGGTTGTTTTTTCCAAGTCCTCTGTGACCGGATTTTGCTCGCCAGGTTCGCTTTGTCCCTGCAAACACGGATCAAAATCTAAGCAGCGACACGTCACCACTGCCTCTGAAAAGCACGCAAAAGCTAGTTGACAAAATGCTGCTTGCATGGGAAAAGGATCAACACTTTTCGATGACATCCAATCTTCTTAAAACGGTTTTCCTCTGACCCGCCTCTCGCACAGTTGTTGGACTTCTGGCCCCAGGACTATCTGGAGATGAGGCCTTCCAAATCAATTCAAATCAAAATGCTGTTCATAATCTGTACAAGTATCGGAAGCATCCGAAACCGAGGCAACAAATTAAAAGGACACACTTCCCTTGAAACCTATCAGAACGATCTGTTCACAGCACATTCTCTTTCCAGTCCTCTGTGACAGGGTGTTGCTCGCCCGGTTCGCTTTGAGCCTGCAGAACAAACCAAAATTTCATGGCGACAGGCGTCGACACCTCTGAAAACTTTGACGCAACAACTTGACCACAAGCTCTCTTTGGATGACATGAGACACTTGCTACTGCATCATGACAATCATGACAGTGAGATGCCGTATCTTCTTGAACTGATGTCATTTTCTCAGAGGCCTCTCTCACAGTTGTTGGACTTCTGGCCCCAGGGCTATCCGGAGGTGAGTCCTTCCGAATGCATGTGCATGTGATCTGAGGCAACTTTAAAATCTAAACAAAATATGTGCCTTGCGTGTTTTGGGACAGTCAAGTTGTTTTTTCCAAGTCCTCTGTGACCGGATTTTGCTTGCCAGGTTTGCTTTGTCCCTGCAAACACGGATCAAAATCTAAGCAGCGACACGTCACCACTGCCTCTGAAAAGCACGCAAAAGCTAGTTGACAAAATGCTGCTTGCATGGGAAAAGGATCAACACTTTTCGATGACATCCAATCTTCTTAAAACGGTTTTCCTCAGACTTGCCTCTCGCACAGTTGTTGGACTTCTGGCCCCAGGACTATCTGGAGATGAGGCCTTCCAAATCAATTCAAATCAAAATGCTGTTCATAATCTGTAGAAGTATCGGAAGTATCCGAAACCGAGGCAACAAATTAAAAGGACACACTTCCCTTGAAACCTATCGAAACGATCTGTTCACAGCACATTCTCTTTCCAGTCCTCTGTGACAGGGTGTTGCTCGCCCGGTTCGCTTTGAGCCTGCAGAACAAACCAAAATTTCATGGCGACAGGCGTCGACACCTCTGAAAACTTTGACGCAACAACTTGACCACAAGCTCTCTTTGGATGACATGAGACACTTGCTACTGCATCATGACAATCATGACAGTGAGATGCCGTATCTTCTTGAACTGATGTCATTTTCTCAGAGGCCTCTCTCACAGTTGTTGGACTTCTGGCCCCAGGGCTATCCGGAGGTGAGTCCTTCCGAATGCATGTGCATGTGATCTGAGGCAACTTTAAAATCTAAACAAAATATGTGCCTTGCGTGTTTTGGGACAGTCAAGTTGTTTTTTCCAAGTCCTCTGTGACCGGATTTTGCTTGCCAGGTTTGCTTTGTCCCTGCAAACACGGATCAAAATCTAAGCAGCGACACGTCACCACTGCCTCTGAAAAGCACGCAAAAGCTAGTTGACAAAATGCTGCTTGCATGGGAAAAGGATCAACACTTTTCGATGACATCCAATCTTCTTAAAACGGTTTTCCTCTGACCCGCCTCTCGCACAGTTGTTGGACTTCTGGCCCCAGGACTATCTGGAGATGAGGCCTTCCAAATCAATTCAAATCAAAATGCTGTTCATAATCTGTACAAGTATCGGAAGCATCCGAAACCGAGGCAACAAATTAAAAGGACACACTTCCCTTGAAACCTATCAAAACGATCTGTTCACAGCACTTTCTCTTTCCAGTCCTCTGTGACAGGGTGTTGCTCGCCCGGTTCGCTTTGAGCCTGCAGAACAAACCAAAATTTCATGGCGACAGGCGTCGACACCTCTGAAAACTTTGACGTAGTAACAACTTGACCACAAGCTCTCTTTGGATGACATGAGACACTTGCTACTGCATCATGACAATCATGACAGTGAGATGCCGTATCTTCTTGGACTGATGTCATTTTCTCAGAGGCCTCTCTCACAGTTGTTGGACTTCTGGCCCCAGGGCTATCCGGAGGTGAGTCCTTCCGAATGCATGTGCATGTGATCTGAGGCAACTTTAAAATCTAAACAAAATATGTGCCTTGCGTGTTTTGGGACAGTCAGGTTGTTTTTTCCAAGTCCTCTGTGACCGGATTTTGCTCGCCAGGTTCGCTTTGTCCCTGCAAACACGGATCAAAATCTAAGCAACGACACGTCACCACTGCCTCTGAAAAGCACACAAAATCTAGTTGACAAAATGCTGCTTGCATGGGAAAAGGATCAAAACTTTTCGATGACATCAAATCTTCTCAAAACGGTTTTCCTCAGACTTGCCTCTCGCACAGTTGTTGGACTTCTGGCCCCAGGACTATCTGGAGATGAGGCCTTCCAAATCAATTCAAATCAAAATGCTATTCATAATCTGTAGAAGTATCGGAAGTATCCGAAACCGAGGCAACAAATTAAAAGGACACTTCCCTTGAAACCTATCAGAACGATCTGTTCACAGCACATTCTCTTTCCAGTCCTCTGTGACAGGGTGTTGCTCGCCCGGTTCGCTTTGACCCTGCAGAACAAACCAAAATTTCATGGCGACAGGCGTCGACACCTCTGAAAACTTTGACGTAGTAACAACTTGACCACAAGCTCTCTTTGGATGACATGAGACACTTGCTACTGCATCATGACAATCATGACAGTGAGATGCCGTATCTTCTTGGACTGATGTCATTTTCTCAGAGGCCTCTCTCACAGTTGTTGGACTTCTGGCCCCAGGGCTATCCGGAGGTGAGTCCTTCCGAATGCATGTGCATGTGATCTGAGGCAACTTTAAAATCTAAACAAAATATGTTCCTTGCGTGTTTTGCGACCGTCAAGTTGTTTTTTCCAAGTCCTCTGTGACCGGATTTTGCTGTTTGACCATTTGTTCCCCAAATTTCCTGGAGGAAAACCCATGGGCTTTGCTGTTGGTTTTTCTTGAATCACTCCAAACGAGGAATAGCATATTATTTAAAGTTATTCATGCTTATCAGTGCGTAATATGTGATGTTGAATCATGTTTCATGTTCATTTTTTTTCATGTTTCTCAGCAACGACTTTCTGCCTCTCTGGCGGTTGGGCTGTCCCCTGGGCTGTCTGGAAGTGAAGGGTCCTGGCCGAAGTTGGAAAATTCAGCGGCAAAGAGAAAGATTCAAAGATCAACATGGATTTAACCAACAAGTTAACTAACAAAATGAGTGAATTACTTGATTCTACATGATATTACCCCAAAATAGATTTCACCAATGATGGATATCATTGGGAAATTAGGGGTATAAAGTGGGAATATAATGAGGATGTGATAGATATATGAGCCATGTGAGATGAGTTCAACCAGCTTGGGTGTGTCCAGCCATGATCGCAGGTATGTCCAGCAAAAATCCTCCGAGGATAACCAGAAATAATGGGATTATACCCCCATCAGTAATAGACTCCCCGGTTTATTTCAATTTCAATGGGGAGAAAGATGATCAAGGACGGGATTTTGCAGCAACATTTGAGTATGGATCAAAACTGGAGGCGGAACCAGTTTTACAAATTGGTGCTGTGGTATTGACCATCGAATGTTCGGTCGGTTGCCGGGTAGATGACGGCCATTTCGTTTCTTAAAAACATCGCGAAAAGATCATGAAAGCCCCCTCTGTAGATCCGTAGAATCCCCATACAAAAGATATCTCCACATAACTATAATGATCTATTGAATCTATTGTCTATTATGTATTTATATTATATATCTATATAGAGTAATAGAGAAAGTATATATATAGTATATATGATATACTCTCTGGTAAACTAACATAACTATGGAAAATCACCATGCTATTAATAGGTAAACCATCTATAAATGGTCATTTTCAATAGCTATGTTAAATTACCAGAGGGTATATAAATAGTGTCACTGTCATCCCCTCCTCGGGGCCATCCTCTGCGACTGGAGTGTATAGCAAGTCCTGAACGTCGGATGAAACAAAATCCTCACCCCCATTGGAGGTAGAGATAGAACAGATAGAACCCCGCAATGTAGGACACCATGATAACGATGATAGTAAGAATAACAATCATGATAAATATATATATATAATTTATATATATATAATTTAAGTCATCGTATAAGAACAGTAACAATAAAAATGATCAGAATCAAATGAATCAAAGACAAGTTTGTGTTAAATGTGGTAAACTCAATGACCATATCCGTGTTGGTTTGCTGGTGAGTAAACCCCCGTTTGGGATCGTGAGAAATGACCCAAACGCCATCCATGGGTTGTGGTCAGTGCCGTTCATATATGATGCGGTGTATTAGATCAGGATTATTCCGGTCGTTCTTATCATAATTCCAGTGGATGATGAAATATCATATTGGGTTTACCTGAATCTCTATCCCTATTAGTATCCCAATGCCAGTGCGGTTATGCATATCACTACAAAGATTATCCCAACAGTTATTATGGTATGACTATCGTTGTCATTACAAGAATGACAATATGATCATAATCACAAAAATTAGTAGGTAGGATAAAAACAAGAATACATCATTCTCATGATAACAACACTAATCATGAATAGATTATACTATCAACACTATAGCACTAATCCTGAATAGGTTTAACTAACATATACCAACTATCATGATAACTATCCTGATAACAACTTGAATTTTCAAGTTTTTTCTCCCAGATCGGACCAAACACAACGGTTCTCCTCTCGTGGCGTCGCTGCATCTGTGCTGTGGATTCGCAGCACAGCTTCACTCCCCAGGAATTCAGCCATCGCCTGGTGGTCTCGGTGCCAGGGAGTTTGTTGTAGCCGCTGTAGCCGCTGTAGCCATTTTTTTTGCTGGTTGACATGGATGAAACGTGGGTTATAACGCTTAGACCCGGGAAAAAAGGAATAAGAAATGAATAAGATACGTAGTAGATACGTAGTCTTCATCCTGTTCGAAAATGTATGGTCATTGGATCGGTGTCTTATATTTGATGCGAACAATTTTTTGCTCTTCCTGGACCAATGGACCAATCCACAAGGCACCAATGTACACTGTTCAAGTTGGGATTCCACTTCATTTCATCACAGGGTTCTCAATATGATTTTAAGAAGTTCTTGATGGTACCCCGAAAAAATGGAAACCCCATTGGCTCAGATTCCCATTTTGGAAATGTGTTCTGAAATTGCGTAAACCCCAAATACTGCTAAAAACGGATTGGCCCAAGAATAAACCCCAAATCCCCTGATCACCATATTTTTCATCATTTTTCCCACTGAAATTGCCATCAAAAAGCACCATAATTTGTCACTGGAAATCAGCAGATTTCCTTAAAAAGGGGACGGCAAAGTGCCCTGCCATGCCCTGCCTGGTTCTGAAGTCTGGCTTCGGCCAGTGTCTTTCCGGCAAAGTCCAGGGCTGCTGCGGCCTTTTTGATCACTTTGGTGGCTGCTGAGAATTCTGGGTGATGTTTTAGGATAGGATTTGTATGTGTATTCTATGTATATGATATACATGTAACATCATGTAACATCATGTAACATGTACTCTCTGTGTATATTGTATCTGTGTCGTGTATTCAATGCGTAGACATGCTCGGTATACTGGAAATGAGGCAAACACGTTCAGTAGTATATAGAATGCTTGTTTGTCACAAACAAATTGCAAATGATTGTCTTGTGCTGCACTGCCAGGGGGAAGAATACAAAAAAAGAAGGGCAACTCGAAAAATGGATGGAACAAAATACGCGTTCGTTCACCAAGTTGGTCAATCAATTGTTTAATCAATTCAACCAAACAGCTCAGATGATATACCCACAATAGTTAAATCTCTATGTGCGGTGGATATATCAACCCCATTGATCCACGATCACACGGCATCGGATGAAATGGCTGCCTCGTTGGTCGCTGGTGGTTCCTCACCTGCAGCTGTCTCAAATTTGTCATTGGATTGGTGTAACGACTCTTTGTTGTTTTTTGCTAATGCCATGTGCAACATTGTGCAACCGCGCAGGGGGGAAATCACATTGTTTTACAATATGCACACCGACTTCATGCCACATGACGGGGTGGGGTGGGTGTAACGCTGCTGTGCATTTGCTTTTGATTGACCCGGAATTATGTGTTTGGATGTGGTGCCGCAATGCCGGTCCTGACCTCTTCAAATGCCAGAGCTGTTGCACAGCGACAAGTGACACAAAAGAAATCCTTGCTGCAATTAGAAATCTTTGGTGCGGATGAGTTTTTTGCTGTTTCGCCCGCTGTTTTTTTCACGAGGTTTCCGGTTTTGCCAATTCTTGGAGGTGGTTGATTCAACCTGCATCAACTTGGAAATACATCCATCTCAACTTCTGACTGAAAGGGGTATGACATGTTGTTTTTGTTGAATCATTGCAGATTCAAGAAATTTTATTCACATGTTGTTTGCCTTTCTCGTCACATTGATCACCCTGTTGCATGTTAAAAAACAGCCAAATACTGCCAATGAAAAAAATGATTTGACCATGGAATCCCGGAGATCAAACCCAAAGCTACCCAACGGTATCAAAAATTATGGTACCAGTGGATTAGAAGGGACATTCTTCAAGAACCCCAAAAACATGGTTTCATAAAAAAAAAAAAAAAACGATTTTCCAACCCAACCCATTGAATCTGATTGTTATGGATGTTCATCCGTTCATGGCCCCAAATATGGAAAGTTATGAACCCACTCTATGGGGGTGTCCTGTCTTTTCATGGAGCTGAGGTCCCAAATATTCCAAGGTATGGGTGTTTTTATTGGGGAACCCAGTTCTCCTAGAATTCAATGTGTGGTTGGTCCCTATCTTTTTGTTGGTGAACCCCATTAAAAAACAAAAAGAAAAAAGACAATGTTCACTAGTGACTTTCCAGCTTTGTCCCCATGTGTGGCTTGTTAACCACCTATTTATGATCAAGATGTTTGCTGATGGAATCATGATTTTTCATGAACAGTGAAATCCGCCCGCACCGAAGGTGCTGGGGCGTGATCTTCCGGATGGCACTCGTAAAAGGTTACAGGTTTACCTGGGGGGGGGCATTTTTCGGCCAAAACCTCCTGTTTTTGATAGGTCGTGACGCTCGCCTTCAAAAAACACTGTAAAAAACAGTACGGAAGACACCTGTTCGTGAACGCGCCCGTCCAAAATCGGCAAGCGAAAAGTGAAAAAAACCCGTGTTTTTCAACTTTTTGACCTCAATTTTTTGGTTTGCAACATCTTTTTTTGCGGTTCCGCAGGTGGCCGGGCCCGGAGGCGGATTTTTGAGTTTTTGGACCCGTTTTCGGACTGATTTTCGTCGTTTTGTGATAGCAGAAACACTGGTTTTTACAGTGTTTTTCTGTTTTCTGCATGCTTGACGGCTAGCTTCAAAACTTCCAAAAACCTCGTAAATTACGCTGTTTTATGTTACGGTGTGAATGAAAACATCGTAAATACCAGTGTTTTTTGACGTTGGTTAAAAAAACACTGTAAATTACAGTGTTTTTGGCCACCTGACCCTCCAAAACCATGGTATTTGCAGTGGTTTCTGCTTCTCACCGCGCAAAAACAATGTAAATAACAGCAATTTCGCCGTATTTTCATGTTTTTCGTTATTTTTTGAACTGCGTTGGTCCGCTATACATGGCTATCAAGTTCTTCGCGTTTTTTTTCCCGACAATCAGTACTTTCGGATGTTTTTGGTCTCAATGGCCGACATCATTGGCAGTTACGAGCGGCTGCCCAACGATGCGGTGCGGGCGGTTGCCGTCGCGAAGCGACGTGAATAACAATAATAACAAGATCTAACAATAAACGTGAAGTTGGGTTCAATTGGTTGTTCATAAAGTAAGGCCCAACTTAATTCCCATGTTAATCCCATTTTCACCAACAAACATCGGAAAACCGCCACAAGCCTCGCCTTTGTCAGCAGTGGCCTGTGACAAGGACTCCTCGCTCTGCCGCTCCAGGTCCAACATTTTGTTTCCTGAGAAAGAAGATCGATGGGATATGAATGTGGGTAATTGGTAAGAAAAAAACATTAAATGGTGGTTTCTATATATATATTTTTTTTTGTTATGTGTATATGTGTATATAGTGTGTATATACAGTATATATACACACACACGCTGTTCTACTCGGCTATATATGGATTAAATGATGTTAAAGCGTGTTATCTCAAGAATTTGTGCTGATTTATAACGATGAAAAACATCCAAATTGTGATGGCTCTAAGTCTGTACTTTTCTACTTGAATCCACCTCTTTCCCAATACGAATGAGTCCACATCTTCATGATGAAGTCCACATGTTTCCCACTTTAATCAACCTATTTCATCATATTTTCCAAGGTCTTTCCCCAGTTTTTGGTGAAATCCTATGGTTCCGGATGGTTCCTATGGCATTTTTCGGTTCCCGATGGCCCCATGGCGCAATCCATGGCGCATTCCATGGCGGCACCGGACGCCGAGGCACCGAAGAGCGCGATGCCCGAGGCCACGCGGCGCCGCTGCGCGCGCACCTGCTGCAGCTGCTCCTCGCGTCCTTCGGAACGCAGGCGCCAGGCCTCGTGGTCCTCGAAGAGTCGACGGAGATTCGACGGAGATTCGGTGGAGATCATGGGATCACAACTATATTATCTATAGTATATATATACATATATAATGGGATATTACGGGATATATTCTACAGTATAATATATTATCATGAGTATATACTACTATATCTATGGAATCTATGGAGATATGCTATCATCTGATTGTTATCATTTGATTATATCCTATTAGTATACTATTAGTATACTATTAGTATATAGGATATCATTGTATACTAATGGGATATATATATATATGTATTCTATAGAATAGATATCCATATCCCATATTTTTTTTTCGAATTAGGGAGATCAGATGATATCCTTTGATGATGTGTAATATACAAAAGATATCAAAAGATATCATCTGATTTAGATATGATGTCCTAACTTGAGGCCGGGGGTGGATGACGAAAGCTAGCGGGGTAGGAGAAAGAAGGAAGGGAAGAGGTGAGTTGCGGAGGGACTGTCATCATCGTGTCGCGGCATTGTTCGTCCCAACGAGGATGCAACAATGATATATTGATATATGATATATAACAATGATATATATGGGGGAGGGGGCAGGGGGGGGCCCTTTCGCGGGAAAAATCACGTGATGTCCTTGGGGAGCCCCGGAATACGTGCTAAAGCAAGAAGACTCTAGCGAGCTGACGCTAGCTTTCGTGATAATGACAATAATTGCCAATAATGATAAAATGTAATTGAATAACGATGATGATGATGATGATGATGATGAATGATGAATGATGAATGATGAATGATGAATGATGAATGATGAATGATGAATGATGAATGATGAATGATGAATGATGAATGATGAATGATGAATGATGATGATGATGATGATGATGATGATGATGATGACTGATGATGATGATGATGATGATGATGACGATGATGATGACGATGACGATGACGATGACGAGGACGATGACGAGGACGACGACGACGACGACGACGACGATGATGATGATGATGATGACGAGGACGAGGACGAGGACGATGGAGAGGACGATGACGATGATGATGACGATGATGATGACGATGATGATGACGATGATGATGATGATCGTGATGATGATGGTGGTGATGGTGGTGGTGGTGGGGGAGGGGGGGGGCCCTTTCGCGTGAAAAATCACGTGATGTCCTTGAGCAGCCCCCCCAATACTTGCTAAAGCAAGAAGACTCCAGCTAGCTGACGCTAGCTTTCGTGAATATGTATTAAAAATGTCTCTGTGGGGTTTGAGCCTTCTCAATATTTCAGCATTTTGAAGCATAGTAACATATAGTAACCATTAAAGGATTTTGACATCAAGAAAAGGTGACACAGCGGCCTGTGCAACCATCTCCAGATGCCTTGGATCTATCGATGAAGTGGAGAAAACTGCAAGCAATCAACACTTAAAAAACTCATCTCAATCGAACAAACCATACAGCTTTTAGTATAACCACAGTATATGGAACAGTGGTTAATGGATCTTAATGAATTTCTTAACCACTGTTCCATATACGAAATCTGTTCCCTCATCCACATCTGAGTTTTTAGCTTCTCGATCTTTTCTCGACGGGCTCTTTCCTGGAGAGTTTCAAAAAGTCATGGGTCATCGACTCAGGCTGGGCTGGTCATAAAGTCAGACCATCCCATTTTGGGTTTTGAAATTTGTTCTTTTTTCATATCCAACAAACTTTCATGGGGAATAAATACAAAAAAGTGTAATATCAGAATAACCCAATGACTCTTTATTCAATGAGTGCTCATGGAATATTTACTCTCCTCTACTCCATGGCTGGAGACCCATGGCTCGTCGTGGCTCTGAGCATTCCGACGTCCATGGCATCGCGCCGGACACGGCGGAACTCCTGCACAGAGTTTTAACTGAAAAGATAAATAGATGAATGGATTGGGTTGGATATGCAAACCCACGGATTGAAAGAAACAGATATATATATATATATAATGTACATGTATAAATGTATAAATACATTAATACATATGTTTGATCTATTTTTCTGTGTCCACGGTGTCGTCCTATTTGTTGGATCGGTGTCAGACTCTGCACCCTGACGCATGCGGGTCCTCGTAGAGTCTCTCCAGCTCATTCAACTGACCTTCAACGCAGATGGAAAAATCTATGGCTATACAATCTATATACAACATAGAAATATATTTATATATTTAAAAATATGTGAAATTATATATATACGGCTATTGTATGTGTATATATATATATACATATGATGTGTCTACGTTCTTTATATATATATATAGCCATATTAATGTGTGGATTATGTGGCGTTCTCTGAAAAATCATTGAAAAGTATGAACAATCATCTCCAATGTATGGCAATTTCGAACTGAAAAAAAACATCATCAACCATGAGGTTTCGCGGTATCTTGTTGTCAGACGAACCCATTGTTGCAAACACAGTCCGCGAAGGCAGGGATCAACTCCCTTTGTATCCAGGTCTTTCCTCCGAAATACGTACGTTACGTCACCGTGACGTCACGGATAATTGTGGACGTGCCACCGACAGCAACAAGCTATTGACCACTCCCCATATTTTGAATCCCTTGGAGGAATGAAGGGTACCATGTTGATCGCAAGTGACAGTTTTATGGTGAAAGGTTAGTGGATGTGCATCCTAAACAAATATCTGGGAAAATCACCAATATGCACACAGTACATACCCTATTTGTCATCAAATGTTTGGTGCAACAAATTCCCCATAGCTCACCTTCAAATGTGATGAAATCTGACAAACATGCTTAATGCACTTAAGTTACTTAAGTTAAGTCATGTAAAGTCCCTATTTTTGCAACTTAACTCACCACTCCCTGCGAGTTTCCACCCTATTTCTTCAGCGCCTTTGCACTCGCTGCGCAGCTCCTCAACTTCCTTCTCAGCAGCCTCTGCCCGCGTTTTCCACGCCTCCGATCGGAGTTCGGGCCCCGAAGTCTTGTTTTTTTATTGGCTATGAATATAATATGAATATAATATGAATATAATATGAATATAATATGAATATAATATGATATAATATGAATATAATATGAGTATAATATGAATATAATATGAATATAATATGAATATAATATGAGTATAATATGAATATAATATGAATATAATATGAATATAATATGAATATAATATGAATATAATATGAATATAATATGAATATAATATGAATATAATATGAATATAATATGAATATAATATGAATATAATATGAATATAATATGAATATAATATGAATATAATATGAATATAATATGAATATAATATGAATATAATATGAATATAATATGAGTATAATATGAATATAATATGAATATAATATGAATATAATATGAGTATAATATGAATATAATATGAATATAATATGAATATAATATGAATATAATATGAATAATTATCCATTTAAGAGACAATTTTTATTGATAAATAATGGTAAATATCCAGCTATATGTTATATTTTACATGGTTGGTGGGTTAACCCACCATTTGTTCTTAACAAACACCCATATTTTTTTGTTGGTCATGAATTCACGGGGAAGCCACAACAGTAAACTGACAAGAAATCGTTACCCCAATGATGCGTGAATACATCAAGTGTTTTCCTGGAGACTGAGCAGGTCAAAAATGTTTGCAAAAAAAATCGGAACAGATATCTTTGCAAATATCGTACCTGTTACTGTTTCACTTCTATACTTCACTTTGTTTACCAATGTCTGCACACTCAAATGAGACCATGAAAGTTGTTTCACCAGTCAAATGTCCCGCCAATTCCCTTAGGATGGAAGCCAAAATAAGACACATCCAGCACCAAAAAGGGAGTTAAAGGTGAACGATCTTCAAAACAGTTCATAAGCACAAAATGGGAGGGCCAACCACAAGAAAGGAGCAAAACTATGGGAGATTCGACAAACAAATCCAGGTCACACATGTTTTAGTTCCTGTCTTTTCCGAAGCAGTCTTCTCAATGCCGGTGGGTTTGGGACAAGAGTCTGGCTGTCGTTTTCGCAGCCTGCTGCTCCTTGTCCAAGAACTTCGGAGACCTTGGTGTGGCCGATCTCCCGATCTCCGTTGAGCCGGAGATTTTTGTGTGTCGTTTTGATCGTTTTGATCGTTTTGTCATGTTTCAAGATGTTTCAAGATGTTGATCCTATGGCTATCCCATGTTTTCCCCACTCAAACCAGCCGTGGATTTCGTCCAAACTCCGCAAGCACCATGGCTGGGAGCCGGACTCTGGTTGAGGGGCCTGAACTGCATAACCGCCCCAAGCCGACGTGATAATTTCTAGGAATCACAACGCAACAAATGTTTGATTAAGATAGATGGGTTTGTCTGAAAATGGAATATCCCAAAATCCCATGGCCCCATGGTTTATCATCATCATCATCATCATCACCATCATCGTCATCGTCATCGTCATCATCGTCATCATCGTCATCATCGTCATCATCGTCATCGTCATCATCATCGTCATTGTAATCGTCATCATCATCATCATCATCATCATCATCATCATTTACCTATCAAATGGCAATTTGAAGGGTATTCCACATCTTCAGCCACACCCAAACCAATATACGTACAATTTACGGAAATCCCACATCAGAATTTTATGAATATTTCTGACTCGAAGACATCCCCAAACCCAGAAATTGTCGCCCCAAACACCTGCACTTCCTTCACTTCCTTCACTTCCTTCACTTCCTCTTCGCTCTCCTGGGGCCCAAGTTCCAGCGGTCCGCATATTGTTTTCAAGAATTAGTTTCAGGATGTGTCAGGGACCAGGATCGTTCTCATAGGAAAAACAATATTTGTTAAGTATATATACATAGAAATATATATATATACACATATATTAATGTATATATATATATGTATACATATAGATATTAATGCATCTACATATATATATTAATGTGATATATGTATATATATCCAGTAGTACCGCACAAGGCGGTGGCGGAAGTTTCAAAAATAGGAAACCTATAGGAGGCTTTGGTTGTTGTGAACCATGGATGGCAGAGCGACTCCCCTGATGGATCGGCAAATAGTTGGATTGTCGAGTTGCCCATCATCCTTTCTATCCATGTATCTATTCGTCCATGTATCTATCGATCCATCTATCTATCTGTCCATCTCTCTATCTGCTTATCGATTTTTCTATCCATGTATCTTTCTCTCGATTTGTCGATTTATTTATTTACCTGTCTATCTATCTGTCTATCTATTTTTCTATCTGTCTGTCTGTCTGTCTGTCTTTCTATCTAGTTATCTATCTATCTACCTATCTGTCTATCTAATCTAATCTATCGATCGATCTATCGGTTCTATCCATCTACCTATCTATCTATCTGTCTATCTATCTGCCCAGCTGCAAGCTTGAAAACGAAGCTATTCTGCGAGACTTCCTCAGTTGTTGAACTTGACAACATCGAAAACGCCGCAATTCTGCAAGATATCCTCAACGTGAGAACGTCAAAAACGAAGCAATTCTGAGAAGCTGACAACGTCAAAAACAAAGCAATTCTGCGAGACTTCCTCAATGTTTGAAGTTGGCAACATCAAAAACGAAACAATTCTGCGAGACTTCCTTTAAAAATGGAAAGTTGAGTGCAGAGCTGACGGCCTCGTACCAATGCGTTTTGCGATTTTTCCAGTCCACCTGTCTAAAGCACTGTGCCTGCCACGAAAAAGTGATGCCAGGTCATACGAAGTGCTGCACCTCTGTCACGCAAAACCATCTCAGCAAACCTGAAGATCTGATGCTCCAAAATTTAACCCCTCTCAGGAAATCAGCGCCCGGACCTCCTAACATCTCTGATGAACATGTCTCTTGTACTGCGCCTGCCACGCGAAATGCATCTTTGCAGATCCTCTTCAAAAGCCCCACACCCCTGCCAACGTTTTTGAAACTGCTACAGAACCCTTGCGTTTTACTCACTTGTGGCGAAGTGCAGAATCCCTTGCGCCTGCCACACGAAAGCACATCCTAACCGAGAATGGTGTGCTTTGTACATTTTGACTTCGAATCGCGCCTCAACGCCGTGCACTTTTTCATCTCTACTTCTAAGAGTGCCCAGGCGTTTTTCACATTTTGGCTTCGAAATGTGCTTCGCGCCACAACGGCGTGCAATTGTTCATCTCTCATCTGGCCAGATGGCTCCGCACCCGCCGCTTTAGCGAGCCTACTTTCGACCCTCCGGAGCCACAAATCACGGTGTTTTGCGACTTTTCTACCTTTTCGCGCACCTGCATCTTCTTTCTTCTGACTCTTTCTCTTCTCTGATCTTCTTTCTTCTTCTCTTCTCTTCTCTTCTCTGACTCTTCCCACCTTTGCTTTTTCATCTGTCCATATTGTCGGAAGTTTGACTTCTAAATTTCCTTCGGTTAATGTATACATATATATATATTATACATATATATATGAATAAATAAAGAAATAAAAAAAATGAATAAATAATAATGATAATAATAATAATATGTATCAGGAAACCCGTCAGGTTGTGGATTTGGTGGGACCACAGGGGCACCATGGGTCCCATAGCTGTTATGACATAAGTTATTTGTGGCACCCCAACATGTTCCATCCAGTTGGACCAACTCCAAGCGGGTTGGTCCAAAAGTTCAGCAAAACAATACTTGTGAAGGTGATCATGAGGCAAATATGAAGCAATACATGACAAAAAAAAAACATGGAACAAACCGAGTTACACAAGGATTGCTGACCAATTTGCTGAGCCAAATTTCACCGTAACTTTCTTTCCCAACTCGGACTGACCCTGGTGTCAGACCTGAGGATGTGCGTTGGCAATCTCCTGTTGATAGGTTGCTTGCCACTCCTGTTGCAAAATGCAGATGGACTGAAGACGGGGAGGCGCCCGCTTGATAATATATATATATATGTGTGTATATATATGTATATATGTTTATATGTATATATGTTTATATACAGATTTTATCATATATTGCAATGCAATGCAATATACTGCAATGTGTGTGTATGTCTATCCATATAGATAGATGTCCGCATAAACATGTATTAATGATCATTAATGCACATCAGTTCATCTTGTACCACTTGAACAAAGACGTGACGATTCCATCCAGTGGTTGATTCTCCCCTTTCTTCGATGAAGCTAAATTGAGGTACCGCCTTGTTTCGAGACAAACTTATAGAAGAGGATCGGTGGAACAAAGAGAACAAAGTGCAAAAAATGCCAGACTTCAGAACAAGGGTGCCTCAACCAACATAGGTTTGAGCAAAACCAGGGTGCCTGTAAATCCAATAGTGAATCATCCTTTCCCTATTGTTCAATGGCAATTCTGGGGGGGTATAACTTATATCACTCATATGATGTATGGATATATATGGTATAACTACAATGTGCCAATTATGCCCCAATAAATGGGTTGATTTCAGTTGAATCCCCGTCAAATCAACCAGAGTCCATCCCGCCAAACCTCAAACTTTTGTCTCCATCGCTTCTCTGCTCGTTCTTCGGCCTGGTCGCTGTTGAAACATCTGTTCCCTTCGGATGAAATCGTTGAGTCTCTGACTGTCAAGGTATGGAAACTATCAGAAACCATGAAAAACCATCAGACACCTTGACACCTTGACACCTTGACGACTTTGTCCCAAAATAGGGTACCCGAAAAGTTGGTGGTTTCAAGCCGCATGTTCCCGGTCGTTCAATTGCTGTGGCACAAATTTGGGGCCCATCCCCCCTTTTTTGTGGACAAACCCATCCAAAAGCAGGCACTCCTTTTGTGCGTTCGCTTCGACGCTGCTGTGAACGACTTTTGAGATTGAATTTGCAATACCCAGAGCTTGACGCAGCATCTGTGCTGCCAAAACTAGGCCTCAAAAAAGGCTCAACTCAGGGAATCTGCTACTATACAGAATTTTTGGGAGGAGGGTCAAGGACGGTCAGGTCATCTTACGGTCTGTCACCGTCGACGAGTTGTGACGAGTCGAGTCTCCTCAAACTCGTCTGCCTCGTCTGACTCAAGTATTCGTGTCTGAGGTCACTTGACGCTGCCAATTTCATCAATTTGGCTCACTTTCCCATCTTCCACGTCTTTCACGTCTTTCACCTCTTTCACGTCTTTCACCTCTTTCACCTCTTTCACTTCTTTCATGGAATCGGTTGAGCCGGCTGAGCCGGTAGGTGTTTCTGCTTCGGTACTCTCGGTCCTTTCAGTCCTCTCTGTTTGGACCTCATCGCTTTCCTTGAAGCTCGACATCGGCATGACCATCGAGCCCATCTGGCCCATTTGGCCGGTGAACGGCATGACGCCCATTTGGCCCATTTGGCCCATTTGAGTCATTGGGGTCATCTGATTCATCTGATTCATCTGATTCATCTGATTCATCTGATTGTATGGCATTTGTTGCATTTGTTGCATTTGTTGCATCATCTGAGGTGCACACATCACCATGGGAAAGGGTCCCATACCCATCGAGTTCATGGACATCATTGGGATGAACTGGGCTCGCAGGTCGGATTCGATGGCTGCAACGTTCTCTTCTAACTTGAACTGTTTGGTGCAGAGGTCTTGTAAAGACTCGTAAATCTTGTGAAACTTCGCAGTCTCCTTGCGTTCAAAGTCCTGCGTGCGCTTTAAGGCTGTGCAGGGATTGTGTTTGTTTTTAAGAATACATGATTCTAGGGAACGATGGGATCCGTTTACGTAGCACATCACTGAAAGGACCGCTTGTGCCTCAAAGGCATGCATCCGTTGAGCTAGGCTGACTTCAAGAATGAATCTCGGCCCCTGCATTCATTGAATTCAGGAAAATTGAGGAAATCTAAATTCATCAAACCGGGATGATCACAACGAGCACGAACAAATCAACCAATTAAGTGGTGAACGTGATCAAAATCACAAGAAAGTACTTCTTATGTCTTGAAGCCATAAAATCCAACATATCCCAAGTAAATCCCAACCATCTCTGCAGTCATGGGCCACTACGGCATGAAGTTGCAAAAACGAACCCCACTGATAAATACCTGACATTTGTTCGCATTAACTATATTACTGTTCACGGTGTTTCTGATATAAATATGGTCAATCAGGAATCTGTCACAGTAGCTGATACTTGTTCGGCAACACTTGCAACCCTGTCAATCAGAAGTATTATTAAGTGTCATAAGTGCAATAACTGGTGGCCGGTAGCTGATTGCTGTCCATCATGCCCCACGTGTCACATCCAAAATGTCCGTGGTGCAAAACCCAGCAATGCCGAGTTTGAATAAATTTCGTCATAATAAAATCCGTATATTTATCTCTGGCATGATATAGTCGGAAGTCCTCTAGGGCCACCGCCATTTCTTTCTGCGCTTCCTGAAGCTTCTGCTCCACGCGCTCAGCGGCCGTCGGTGCCATGGCGTTTCGGAGCGGCTGCGGCTTGGAGGCCGCGGTCCCTCGGGGCGTCCGTGTGGTGTCACGGCCCCTGGAACGGGAGGGCAAAATTGAACCCCTGCGTAGCTGCGAACGCAAACGCCTGCATTTGGGGAACATTGCAGTGAGCGAACACAAAAACATTCTGAAGATTGCGCGCGAAAAAGTAGAAAGTGTTCAAGATCCGGAAAAAAGGTCAAGACGGTCAAGGGCTGTCAAACGCGTATACAGCTGTGCGCACGATCACCAACTACTTCAAATGCTGAGAGCAAAATGAATCCATGACTGGAAACAAAAATCTCAGTCTCCAGACCCGTCGTCGTTCTTCTCGCAACCATTCCTGGGCCTCTGAAGCACGCCACAAGAGACGTAGCTACGAAGGTTGTTTTTTCCCCACATCTTTGTGTGGGGTTCTTGTTTTTGATTCTGTATCCCGCTCCCGTCCGCCCCGCTTACCCACCATCTTCGTCACCCACCATCTTTCACACACCACTTTGTCACACACCATCTTTGACACACCATTTTTCACACCACTTTGCCACACGCCATCTTTCACACGCCATCTTTGTCACACGCCATCTTTCACACACCACTTTGTCACACACCATCTTTCACACACCATCTTTGACACACCATCTTTCACGCACTACTTTGTCACGCACCATCTTGGACACACCATCTTTGTCACACACCCTCTCTCACACACCTTTGTCACACACCATCTTTCACACACCATCTTTCACACACCACTTTGTCACCCACTATCTTTGACATATAACTTTCACACACAACTTTGCCACCCACAACTTTGTCACAAACCATCTTTCACACACAACTTTGTCACACACCCACTTTGTCACACACCATCTTTCACACACAACCTTGTCACACACCATCTTTCACCACACCATCTTTCACACACAACTTTGTCACACACCATCACACCACTTTGTCACACACCATCTTTCACACACACCTTTGTCACACGCTCTCTTGCACACACAACTTTCACACGCACCATCTTTCACGCACACGTGCACACACAACTTTGTCACACACCATCTTTCACACACACACAACTTTGTCACACACACTATTTGTCTTTGTCACACACCATCTTTCACATACAACTTTGTCACACACAACTCTTCATATACAACTTGTTTTACTTCTCGATCCTCCACCACCTCCTTTGTCTTTCCTTCCTTCCCCGTCCCCGCTACAACATTTGTTGTTCATTGTTGGAAGAAGTTGACTTGTGGGGTTATCCGGTCCTTTAATTTTTCATCTCTCAAGTTTGTCATGTTGGTTTATTTGAGAAAATTTTTAGGAAACCCCTGGGTTTTTACGACTCAATATGGGGGAAAACCATGCATGTTCCCTTCAGCACCAATTCTGGGAGTCACTATAACAGTAATGCACTAATTCAGCACCATAGTAAAGTTAGTAAAGCACTATAAAAATTCAGGTGTTCTGTCGATTTCCATGTCTTGACGCGCCTTCACGTCGTTCACCTTCTCGACCTTTTCCACCTTCTTGGCATCAGGAATGACCTGCAATGGCAGGGGCTCAACGACTCATCGAACATGCAACGAAATGCAACGAAGCTATTTCAAAACTGTCAACAATTTATTGAAGGGACGTGGTTTTAGTTTAGTTGCAATCTTTCAATTCCAGCAATCGCAACTTCCAACAAGTTCAAAAATTGGTATCAATCAATCGACATTGGGGTGCCACAAAAACAACCAAATGACATGGCTTTGTCTGAAATGATTTGGACCCCAAATCCCATGGTAAACATCACCAGGAATTCCGATTTCATGGCCATGGCCATACATAAATTGGGGGCTCCACCGTTGACTAACCCGACTCTCATAGTGCTGGTTCTACAACCAGCCCAATTATGTACTTATCCTGATACTCCCATATGTTTGATGATTTACTATGGACAAAAAGAACGGCATGTGATTGCCCATGGGGTCAACCCAAAAATAAACCATCTGAGTAACCAACCATAAAAGAGAGTCATAAAAAGAATCATCCCGATGCTCAAGGTATGTACCAAATTTCATCTACCCTTCAATTGGGATTGTTTATTGCCTTGGGTTTACCACACTAGTACTCATAGATCACATTTATTACAACTGTGTATTCTCCTCATGTATTCTAATATATTATGATTATGATTGCGAGTGATTGTGATGTGTATGTTCCTATCTCATTTCTCATTTCAAACGAGTCACATGTCACTCTATATGTATATTGTTAACCCTCATTAATCAAAGTCATGCCCAGCTGATGTTGACACCATGTTCACACCTTCTTCCAGAGGTTCTGCCGTGCTTCTCCTGCACAACGTACAGCGCGATGAGGAGAGGATCCGATTTGTTACAGGAATATTAAGTGTTTCCAAAATATACACCAATAGTACCAAAATATAGCAGCAACTCACAAAAAATGCCAATAATACATATATATATACACGTTCCAAGAATTTATAGGAATTTCCAATCCGTTGATTTTGGATGATTCTGGTCCATTTCTCGATTTTCTCGTCGGCCTCCGGAAAATGTCACATCATAGACCTCTCGAAGGAACTGAGCCCCACCAAGTGCTGTCAGCGTCATAACGTCATAACCATTTGGAAAACTGTGTGGCCCATCCAAAGACTTTCCTGTTGTGGCTTGTCGTCATGTCCATACGTGGCTTTCCTCTTGTCACTGCATCACACCGCGATCATCTCTACTTGGATCGACAATCATCCTCAGACCAGGCACTTCTTCACACACCGACCACACGAAACCCAAGTAGATACACCAAAATTCTATGGCGAATCCGAGACTCCAACGGTCTCTAGCTCTGACATTCTATGAAATTTTGAAATACCATGTATCAATGTATGGATGTATGAAATTGTATGAATGTATCCATCAAGGAACACTCACCGTGCCACACCGTTGGGTTTCCACGAGTTTGATTTGTTCCATCCCGCAAGGAATACATCCATTGAACTCCCTGCCTTGTCTGCCTTCTCTCGGCCTCAGCAGAGTCTCCAAAATCGGTATTGAATTCTTGTGGATTTGTATCAAGAAACGTATGGAAACAATGGAAACATCAAATAGACTTTCAATAGACTCTTGGATCGATTTTAAAACCCCTTCAAAATGGCATCGAAAATCATCAGAAATGCTGCAGTGTCCCTGTTTCCAAAGAGGATGCAAATAGTGGAAGCGTTTTTAGCACCAGAAACGCCTAGATATTGGGATCGTCAAGAAATTGGACACAAATCCACCGCTTGTGATAGTCATTGATCGTCCCCAGTCGTCCCCAGTCGTCCCCAGCCTCGATGAATTTCTGGCAGCGCCATGGCGAGTCATCCAAACCGCGCCATGGTGATGAAAAATGATGTGTCCAATATTAGTGTGTTGTGTATGACATATATGTGTGCCCCGTTTTTTCCCAGCTGGAACCAACTGGTATGGTTTAATGTGTTTAATGTGGTCATGGTCAACCATTTTTTGAAGGCAAAAAAAACTTCCAGCGGAGAACCTTCCCACAGCTGGATGCGCCAATCGGCTCAAGTGATCACTATGACTGCTGGTTTCAGGCAATCCCTGACAATATTAGCCAATTAGTTCATGCTCGGCAAGGATGGACATAGAAAATTGTTGAAACCACAAACCACGATGATGTCATACCCTTAGTAAGGCATGACTGAATTACCAAAATAGCCCGGAAATTATGGTTCAACAACCACGATACCCCAGGACCACGTTTAACATGTCAGATCCCACGACATTAAAAATTGCCGTTAACTGAGGATAAATCATGCGGAATCCTCCATTCAAATGAACAAATCGGACAAAGCCACTGCCAATTTTTCGTTCACGGCTTCTGCTTCAGCATCTCATCGGGTCCTAGGAGGTCAAGTACCTCGGCGAGTTCAGCCACGTCCACAAAACTGGGAGTGTTGAATGTTCATCTCAACGTCTTTCGATTTAGCAAGACAAGGATTCAATGATGTTGCACAGGACAGGTTGCTTGACGAGAAAGTCTGCAACAAATACTGTGGGCCACGTCTGGAAAGGAATCACAGTCCATGTCCAATGATTCTTCGAACGTGTCATGTCGATCTTGACATTCTCCGCATTCTGTGGCCCGAGCGCGTCCTTTCGATATGTGATCCTGAAACTGATAGCGGCATGAAGAAACGGCATGCACATCGCATCACTGTCCGCAGATCCCACAATCTATATGTCTCAAATTGGGAACCCCTGGGAACAAAAGAAATGTGTTTCATCATATTGCACAGCAACATATGGCACAGCAACATATGAATACAAATGGACATTTCGGGTTTGGAGTTGGAACTGGGCATTGTTGCTGAAAGTTGCGCTTTGCGACGAGTTTGAACCCCACTGTGGAATTTTGAGAAAGCGCAAGTCTGATGTCTTTCCAAAACGCCACGGAAATATTGAAGCATAGAAGCTAAGTGCTTGACTAAATCATAGAGTTGCTCTACGATTCAGTGTCGAGTCCCTTGTCAATTGAAAAGAATAAGGCCGAGTTTAAGTGGAAACCATATTTATTTCTAGCTCGTTTTGGATAGTTTAAAAGAATCGTACCATGGCTGCCAGTACTCTACACAAGAGTCGTTTGAAAAACAAGCTGAACACAAGCAGTAAACAGTCTGCGGCCAATGCATGGAAATGATGTGCATGGCGCACTAATTCAAATGAGGCCTTCCCCAATTTGGCAACGACTGATTTCGTCCTGATTGATGTGGGCTCGGTAGTTCTGCGTCTCTGGATTCAGGGATGCCTGCAACAAGTCGCGAATCCTCGCGACTTTTTAGTGAAAAAATGCAGAAAGTATGAGAAAATTGTTGCCAATCATGCTGTATCATGTTATATCATGTTATATCATGTTATATCATGTTGATTCATGTTGTGTCATGTTGTGTCATGTTGCATCTGCACTTGTGCGGTTAAAATCAGTTAAATCATGTCAAATCCCCTGCTTGTATCCCTTGGATTCAAGGTGCCTGAATGATTTCGTATCTGATCATGTCGGTTCCTGACTTCAGGTCTGCAACCTGGTGAGATCATCAACATTTTGCCATGGGAATCCATGGAATCGGTAACAATCGGAACATGTCAACCAATGCATCATTGAAAGCAATTGAGATGATCTGATTCACACGTGATGTGTCACTTAGTTACACTTAGTTCCTGGCAAGTGCATCTTCCGACATTTGATAAACATGTTTCCGCAGGGTGCGGGCAGTTTCCAACCTGCAATGGTCGAATCTGATCGGAAAACTGCGCGAAACCAACACAAATAGGTATTATCCAAATGGAAAAGGTGGGGGAAATAATGGGAAATATATGAAAAAATGTTGATCAGCACTTAGGAGATGTGATCTTCTCGGAATTCAGTTTTTTCCACACATGAGACAAACAATGGTTGACATACACGAGTCCCATTTCACATTGCCTGAGTTGTTGCTGTGCAAAACGGTCCGCAGCAAATGTCGTCTGAACAGCTCTGCAAAAATCGCGGTACCTTGGAAAATCCCAACATCATGTAATGAATCCAAGGCCATACAATGACTTTCCAGAAATGGGTGGTATAATGTGGTGTAAATATATCTTCCAAAATAGGGTTTATTCGGGTTTATGACATTGGGCCCGCCGCATTCATAATTTTCAGTTGTGACAAGAGCCGCATCTGCACAAAAGAAACACAAAACATTGAACATGTGAAACGGATTCCATTTGTTTCGAAATGTTGGTGTGGAGATGTTTGGAGTCTGTCTGGCAAACAATACTGGGCCACACGCGCGCAAGCAATTCGTCGAGATCTTATTGCCATGTTTTGGGCCAGTGCGTTCCCTAGGCAATGATCAAGTTTCATCAAATTCTACGGACATAACTTGTGGTTCCATGTTATTTTGCGGTAAAATTTGTGTAATCAACATGTTTTTTGAATATGACCATCGACATCACAATGTTCTACGGGAAATTGTACAATTCACCCCCATTTTTTTTGACATTGGTAATTTGACATGTTCGATACTAGCTGTAGCCATCACGATGGGCACACGGTGGTACTGTATAGAAACACCTCAAAATTCAGGAAATACATCTTGTTGTTCCAACAAAATTTCACCCATGAAATGGCCAACAACCTCCCATGTTCCAATTTATATGCTGGTGGCATGTATTTTTGTCAGAACCCAAGAAATTCGGTGAATCGTCTCAACGAAGAGATGGATGAAAAAAAATGTTTTTTTTGTCCGTACTTAATTGAACCCCAGAAATAAACCAAGGTATGACAACCATCCTATATCAAGGTGACGGCTTCACTGAACTGCAGCGCTGCCTTTTTTGACGGGGGAAATTCAAGTGGAAAGGTTCGGTTTCCTTTGGCGAAGTCTGTACAATCGGATGTGCCGTGATGATGTCACTGGAGATCTTTCGGATAGGATCTGTGACCTGCTCTGCTGGTGACAACGCACTGGATCGGTTTCTGTTTCCCCCCTATCCCTATTGAACAATCAGCGCACACTAACCCCAGCCAACTACCCTTGCGTTTTCCAAATTGTTGCTATCTGTGGGATTTGTCGACCACGTGTCGAAGCATCGGTTGCCAGTGCTTCCTGGGTGTAAGGACATAAACACACCCAGGATGATCCAATTCAAAATCGTGCTGCTGGCAAATACAGAATTTATTTTGTGGTGGGATATCAGGGGGTTGGGAAACAAATTCAAACCTGGGCACCCCATCTTAAGCCAAAATGGATAGGGTGCCACAAGACCTCCCAACAACGCGTGCCTTCATTGTTCATTGTCACATAAATGTTCCACATAACAATCACCGCACACTAACCCCAGCCAACCGCGCTTATGTTTTCCAAGTTGTTGCTGACTCGAATAGCTGTTGCATCTGTGGGATTTGTCGACCACTTGTCGATGCATCGGTTTCCAGTGCTTCCTGGGTGTAAGGAGATAAACACGGCCAGGATGCAATTCAAAATCATGCTGCCATGACTCAGCACCTACCTGGATGACGAAGTGGAAGATTCACTACTACTTGATGCTGAGGAGTCGCAATCACTTCCAAGTTTCTCATCTGCCCGTCGTAAGTTGAAACACTTTGGACATTTCTTCCATTTCAAATATTTGGTGTCCTCAGGAAATGAAAACAATGAGTGCACATTTCTTTTTCCAGCCCACTTCCAGCCACATTTGGTGGCCCAATTGCAAGGCTGTCCATTCGTCAGCTTCTGTTTTTGAACCATGGAGCTGATCATGTTGGTCACATATCCCAGGCTCTCAGTAATTGGTTCAACCTCTTTCGGTTGATTCAATTTTCCAAAGCCCTCAGTCCGTCTAAAAGCTGCGGATCTTTCCAGAGAGGCTTGTCTGCTTCGTCTGGTCTGGGATCAAGTTGAGGTTTCATCCGTACTCGCATGCATTGCAAAGGAAATTCTGCCAAATATGTAAGTATGGCGTTGCTGGACCACCTGCCATGGATAGCAATGGTCAGAGGGTCCATGCCAAGTTCTGAATAGTGTCTTGCGCCAGCAATACACAAGCAGTGTCCAGAGAACCCCTGGATAGAGCCTCGTTAGAAGCCCCAGGCATGTAGCCTTTCACAATGTCTCTGACCATTTCATTCACCTGGCGCTTCGTGAGCGCACATCCGACTGGGTTTGGAAACAAAGGCATGGGGTCAACATCGATGCTGAGCTCCTTGCCTAAACGGCTCAATCGCTCCAGATAGCCTTGCAAGTAGCACGATGGACAAACAGGCAACAGATCACACATGCATTCCACTGTTCCCACCACTCCGCACGCATTGGGATCCTTCTTGGAAACCGGCAGTAGCAGCTGACAACTGGAAGCATCAGGAAGTATGGTCAGTTCATGCTGAATGGCTCCTGAGAACTCAATTTCACGAGTCATAAAGTACACCCCACAAATGATCATCGCCGCTGCATCAATAGGCCTGTCAGCCCTGGCAAAATTGTGGCCCCAAGACTTGGCCACCACAAGTGCCAAGTGGAGCACCAGAGGGTCAGATCTTTTAGCAGGCCCCAGTCCGCGGAGAACTGACCTGGTGGCGTCTTTGCCCGCTCGATGGTGTGTTCAACCTGCTTCCTCTGCTCGTTGTCGAAGACATTCCATCCAGATCTGATGTCCAAGGGTTGGCAGCACTCACAGCCCTGAGCCTGAAAGGTCGCGGTCAAAACCGCTGCACCAGCGAACAACTCCAAAAGAGCTTTCCATCCACGTGGCATAGCTGGGCGTTGACGTCCAAGAACACTCCACAAGGCGTAGTCCTCCTTCTCAATGTCCTGCACCTCAGCGCGGATCTTCTTGCGCTGGCCTCTGTTCATGACCTTCTTAGGCCCATCTTCCCAAGACATCCTCAGGGTCTTCAACTCCTCATCGATTGGGATGACACGGAATTCCGTAGTTCCAACCCACACCCGATCTCGTCCTTCAGTTGATGGCTTTTCCTTCGACTCATCGATCTCAGTGTCTTTCTCCTCCTTGTCCAGGTATTCCATAAAAGTCCATCTGGTTGAACTGAGACGGTTCAGATCGATGGGAAGGGACAGCTCAGCGTCCTTCGGGTTGAAGAACTGCTTCCTGGGTGTGAAGTGGTGTCGAATCACCAGGTCATCCTTCAGCTCCCAACAGTCTGCCTCGTCCTCCTCAGGGTGTCGCTGAGACGTAGGGCTCGACGGCGATCCATCTCCGTCTCCACCTCCAGGTAAAAAGAGCTCGTCCGGGAATGCGTCGAAGACCTCGTCGGGCAGCGCCTCGAGCTCATTGATGATGTCCTGAGTCGACTCATCTCGACGCTCCGGATTCTCTTCCTCTTTGGACTCGGCATTCTCTGGGTTGTCCTCGGTGATGATGACATCATCGTCTTCATCATCCGTCACGTCCACCTCCACATAGACGAACTCATCATCCTCCGTCTCTAGTAGTGGTTGTGGTGCTGGAGGAAAGACGTCATCCTCTGTCCAGTCCTCCAGGCCATTGTAGGTCTCAAAGCTCGGTGGATCTGCACTTCCACGAGCTGACTCCTGTCGGCTTCCTCTTCGGGCACATCGTTGATGTTCTCGGTGGCGCCTCTTCTTCATCGGCAGCTTCTTCACCTCATGAGTCACAAGGGTCTTTGCATGCCTCCTCCATTGATCTCGATCTCTCGGTCTCCATCATCAGCCTCTGCTATGAGACTCACTGGGATCGTGGCACCGTCGTCCATGAAGTCACCAGAGGTCAAGCGAAGTCCGATCAATCTGTTGCGACGTCCTCGAACTGCGTTGAAGGTGCATCCCAAGGTCCGAGACTTCACAGTGCCTTCCACCAAGTCGATCACCATGCCGAGGTCTTGTTGAGCTTGAAGTGAAAGTAGAAGAGGGACATGAGATCCCTCGATCTCAATCGAAGTGATGATGCCGGGGACATTGTATCCTTCCAAAGTTTCCAGGGCGATGTAGAGTTTCCTGATGCCCAAGCTCAAGGCAGCTCCGCCAATTCCGATCAGGTTCTTGCGCTCTCGGGACATCCATTGTGGCCGATAGTTGGTGGCATCCTCAAACTTCTCCATCCAGTACTGGCCGTGGCATGTGGAGTTGCAACCACTGTCCAAGTACATCAGCACATCGTCATCTTCCGGTCCGCTCACTGCGAACTCATCGTCCACCATGTAGGCCACTGAGATGCCTTCTGATTCCCGTCGCCGCATGCAGTAGTCCTGAAACCTCTGCATGTTGGTGCAATAGGCAGATCCCTTTGCACGCTCATCCAGTGCAAACTGCACGTACCCAGCGTCCATCTCGTAGACATCTGTGAAAGTGTAGCCCTTGTAGCGTTCGAAGGTGATCATGTTGGATCCACCGATTCCTCCGGCTTCAGTCCTCAAAGTTCCAACGCTCGATGTAGATCTTGCCGCACTTGTCGTAGATCTTGCTCCTGGTGATGCCTTTGCCACTGGCATCGATGTCATAGCCTGAGTGAAGGTCGATCCAAGAGTCTTGTAGCACAGCAAGGTGGCGTTGACCACATGCAAGAACTCGCCCTGTGTGATGGCTCCATGCAAGGTGATGTGATTGTTCACCATGCGTCCAAGCAGTCCACAAAATTGCTCCCATTCTGCCGAACTGACAAAAAGAGACTCATCCATCAGGCCTGTGCCTCGTTGTTGATGTTGTAGCCGGTGTTCTCGTCAGCCTCAATGACCACTGACGTAGATCCTTGTCCAGGTAGGACGAGGTTGGCCAGGTTGCTTCTTCACAGAATCACTGGCTCCACAAGCAGCGCAGCTCCATTTCCAGGCATAGCCATTGCTTCCTCTCCACGAGACTTGATCTGTAGGATGAGGGCATTCCATAGGGGTGAAAGCTGTCATTGGCCTGTCTGCGTCCGGCTCACGCCGCTCGATCTGAAGTCGTTGTCCACAGTCCTTGCAGGTCACCATAGTGAGGTACTGATTGCTTCCTCTTCTCGTAGTGTTCCGGTGGGCACACACTCCTCTGTCTCCAGGTGTTGGATCTCCAGGCTCACTTTCAAGGATTGGTCCACTGCTTCTGGTAGGCATAGGTGGCACGGGAGGTCTCATCGATGACAAACTCGAAGCCGTCAAAGGTGTCCTCGAAGTAGATGATGTAGCCAAGTCAGATGGTGGCATGATGGCCTTCGGCATAGGTGTAGGGCTCTTCAGCCTTCGAAACCGGGGGCATGAATTCCAACTCCTGTTGAAGTCTCCGGTCAATCTCATCCCTCGAAAGCTGCATCAAACGCTGCACTTCGGCTTCCAAGGCTCCTTGCTGCTCTGCATCGAGGCGTCCATCCAGGCGTCCTTCTGCAGATGTAGGTGTCCCAGGATCGTCTAGGCTCGAATGAAGCACCATGTAGCAATGTCCATCGCCACTGCCACTGGCCTCACCCACAGCGAAGTAGACCACTCTTGGCTTGTCCTTCTTTCCACCTTTTCCACGAGACTTTCCATAGTCACCTTTGGCCTTCCCAAACTTGCCTCCTTTGCCTTTCTTTCCAAATCCTTTTCCACGACCTCGTTGGGGACAAATTGGACCACGTTGCCATGACCAAGTTGCCCGCATGCTCGACAGTGAGATCGTTGCTTCGCAGCTAGAACTTTGGCTTGACGTTCTTGGCTTGACATAGTCGATGATCCACCAGCATAGTTGGAACTGTTGGCCGGGCTGGTGACTCCACGATGTTCAGCCTGCATACGGTTGTAGTAGGCCGAAATTTCAACCTCCACAGCGTCGACCACAAGCTCCAAGTCTTCCTGCGCACATGTCTGCGCATCGATGTTCTGGCTGGCATACCAGATCACGACCTCTTCTTCGATCTCCCGCTCTCGCTGGTCGTCTTCCCATGCTGCATCATCGTCACCGTAGGTCTCGTCATCCTCCCGGTGGTTGGCATAGGAATCCTGGTAGGTCTCCACAGCGTTGTAGCCAGCTTGAGAGGAGTCTTCCAGAGAGTTGTCATCTGCGAAGTCCGTCATATAGCCAGTCCGTTGAGACCAGGGTTAGTAGTCATACTTACCCTTTCCTTTTTTTTCCTCGAGTTTGGCCGATGTCGCACTGAGGCTCGGTCCTTACATGAGCATAAGCAGTGAAAAGAATTTGTACAAAGGACACAGTTGGTCCACATGAGCTGGCAGATCAAACCACAGCGGCAACAAAGACAAAACCACCAACACATGACGACCCGCAAATCCCCCAGCCAGACTTGCGTTTCGTCAGAGAACGCGGAAAACAAACCAAACACCAAACAAAACACAAACCAACGGGGCCGGAGCCCAAAAAACAACACCCACGAGATCAATCTGCCAAGGGACACAGTGGTTTGACCACTGCATCGCTATCAAAAACATGCGACCTGAATTGAGATCACGACATTCTCGCCGACATGAAAGCCTGGCCTGCTAGCCTATCAGCTCAAACATAGAAATGCTAACAACTGTACATGAGCACGATCTATAAATTGATGCCTCTCTCAGTGTCCTCTCAGATCAGCTTGTCCAGCAGGCCTCCATGGACAGGGTCGTCACGAAGAGTCGATGTGCGCAGGAAGGTCGTGGCGGTCTCAATGTCAGGCACCCCCCCCTGCTACGGGGGCGGGCAGGAATGGCATCACAGACCAGTGAAACAAAGTTCCCAGTTGCCATAGCACATGCCATGCCGACCCCTAGTTACACAAGGGAGGAAAACAAATTCCTGCAGCGTGATGGATCTCAGCAAGCGAAACGTCTGGGCAATGTTCGCCAAGATCAGGGATATGCAGCAGAGTTGTAGTTGGGCAAAAAGTGTGTCATACTTACCCTTTCCTTTTCCCTTTTCCGTCCAACGCCTTCATGGCTTTCGCCAGGTCGTTACACTCGTTCGATCATAGCAAAAGGTGAATTGTAATTATCGTGCAAGGCTGTCAATAGTCGATAGCCACAAAAGTACTGGACCTGTTACCCTTTCCTTTTCTCCGATTGGTTTCCCTTTCATGGAGTGTCCCAAACTGATCCCTTGGAGTATTGGACAAACGGTCCATGTCACTCAAGTCATTTTGACACACCGTCCTCGGCCCAGTCCTGCATGTTGAAGCAACTGCTCACCCAGAATTGCATCGCTGCACTGAATGCTCGGGTCCATGTCTCGAAGCTGCATCCACCATGCTTCTCGACGTAGGCAGCATGAACTCATCGGCTCACCAGTTTGCCTCGATAAGATCTCTTCGCGCATTCCAGCTCGACACAACTCCAAGGCCGCTTGCTTCCTGAGTGGAAGCAATTGTTTCTCCAGAGCTTCCAGCAGTACCTTCACACCATCTGGTTGGGATAGTTTTTCCACTCCAACCTTCTTTGCCACTTGCAAGGCAGGTCCAACCAATCGTTCCGTCAGCCCAACTTCTTTCTCTCTCCTTCTGCGATCTGCGCCTCCTTCTTTTCCAAGGCCTCCAGAGCGAAACGGCAGTCAGCTCATGACTGAACTTCTCCACCATATTCTGGAAGTGCCTTCGTCTCCACGGCTTGAAACTTCCATACCGGAGGGCCAGCGCTCCCAAGCACCAAAGATAGGAGCTCAGAGACAGCAAAGCGATTGCCGTTGTTTGCAGGAGTCGCTCCGCTACCAGTTTGAAAGCAGAGTTTCGACGAAGCGAGCTGCTGCAGTCGCACATGGCACATTTTGCGAACCAGCTGACTCAAGGGCCCTCGGGCCGATACATGTCAGAAGCACCGGATGAAATGTGCAGGGATTTCATGTTCATGGATGTGACACTGAATCTACACCTGATTACAACCACGAGTCGCTAACGCACGCAATGGGGTCGCCTCCGCCACGTCGAGTGTTTAAAGAAATACAAAAACCCCAAAACAACCGCTTTCACTCAACTCTTTTCCACACAGGAAAACGAAACATGCACCATGCACTGTGTTGTGTCAGGCGACCCGATGGCTCATTTGGTATGGCGTTGGTCTTGCCAGCGCTGACAGACTGCCGGTGGAGGTTCGAATCCCTGCTGGTCCACTCGGGAGTCTCAAGTGCGACCCGCCGAAAGGCAACGGGCGCCGACCACAAAAAAAACATGCACTGTGTTGTGTCGCTCTTGTTTCAGCTTTGCCGTCTTGGCAATGGTAGCGGAAAATGAAAAACAAATTCTCATCTATTCACACTCAAACTGTTGTCCAATTTCATTGGGGTGAATTCACCACAAACGTTCCAAAAACATCTCAAACTTCTCACAACTTCCAAAAACATTCTTCTTCTCCACAATGTTGTTGTAAAACGACATGCAGCTTCCAGAAAAAATGCAAACGCAGTTTGGCAGAGAAATCGGTTCCTTTTTGTTGTTGAAAAACGACTCAAACCAATAATAACATCACGTCCCAAATTCACTTGCAAATGCTTGCAGGTGATGTCAGGGAGCTTAGTTTGGCCACACTGAGGTATTCATCAGGATTATGATCCAGTTCCCAATGGGACGCCTGGAGCCTGCCTTTTTGCCTTGCCTTTCTTGCTGACTTGACCTCTCTTTTTGATTTGTGTGGCTTTCTCTTCTTTGGTTTTGATTCATTTGTCTTTTTCGGGTCTCCTTGGGATGTCCTCTGGCTGGGTACACACATGGGTAGCTGCATCTATCCGAGAGGGGCGGTAGGTAGCCGGCCGATGCCATGGACCAGACTGTCCTGAGCTTCACCGGTGCATTCCAGTGGTGCTCCCTGTAGGCCAGCCTGGAGCGCGAGGAGCACAAGACTGCCACATGGTTCGTCAGTTGGTTGATGGATTGAGTGATTCTGCAGCCTGCCTATTCTGTGGATGAGTGGCATTATGGACTTGGTTTCGCTACAATCTACTTCTGCGCATACTGCAATGCACTGCAGGTTTTTCAGGGATGATGACATCCTAAAATGTCCTGAACATTTCTGTAGTTTGTGGTTTCCCGAACCTGCACCAAAGAGGGCTACACTGCCCAAGACAGCATTGGTGCCGTGAAACTCTGAATTCAAATTTGCGAATACAATGGTTTGTTTTGCATGTCTCTCTGCTTTGCGAATACTGCGTTGGTTCCCCTATTAAACTGGGGGCATGCTGGATTGGCGATGGTATTTTTGAAGCTTTTCCCTGGCTTGTATTGCTTCACGTATGCCATCACTGTCTATCTTCCCTTGGAGGGGGTTTTGGCTTTTTACTCTC